>OW028579.1:29235249-29707161 GCA_932294295.1 Alitta virens
TCCAGCATATATTAGTTTGATATTTTTTCCATTCTCGATTTTTGCTACATCATCTCATTTATGACTGTATATATTTTTGCAAGTCTTAATCTAGGGATTTTATTGAACCACAGAATCAGTAGGTGCCCTGTTCTTTCACACAATGCCAGGGGTGCAACCAACTGAGTTAAATCCACAAATCAATTTTATGAATCGAACTTGTGACTTCTGGTATCAGAGGATTGGATGCAACTTCAAATAGAATCGATTATTTTTTTGGTTTTGCGATAGAAATATTGAAAGAAAAATGTCCTTTGCAAATAGCTGTATTCTTGGCTCAGAGTGAATATAAAGCTGTAGATAATTGGTAGAAATACTAAGCCAATCTTCAGTACAAAAGTTACTGGCCTTAATGGTGGGGTAACCCACCTCACTATTAAGACCACCTCACCATTCAGACAACCCATTTTTGTACTCATTGGTATAGTAATATCCTTGTCAATGTATATTTTCTTTTTATAAAGAATACCTCACTATTAAGACCAGTATAGTTATTTGCACCAAGGATGGTCCTAATTCCAAGCTTTTACTGTATTGTCATTTATATCACACATTATAAAATTAAGTAATGTGTAATTGCATTTCAGACTCTGTGACTTGTGGTACTTTTTCTCCCCTTTGTTCAACAGTGAATTCTATACTCCACAACCATTATTTATTACAAAATCTTAATACAGCAAAAAAACAAAGTAATTCCTTAATCTGTTTGCAAAATCCCTAGTGTATTGTATGTGAACCAGGAAGATATTAACTGATGACAACAATTGAGAATAAAAGAACCAAAGGAACTGTCTTTGGTCAAACTATAAAGGCAGTTGTGTGATGACCCTGCCTTTTTTGGTAAATTTTCTCTTTGTAATTCTCTTCCAACAGAGCGATCACAGAACGTAGGGGGCATTTATTGATTTTCTATCCCCATTTCCACAGCGAATATCTTTTGCGATTTTCTGTATCGACTCGATAATTCTGCCGAATGCCTTTTCGCAGCTGGATTTGACTCGAGTCATTCTTTTAATTGTTAAAGGATATTTCCTGATGAAATTTGTCTCCCATAGTATTGTGTCAGTTAGATTTCATTGATTTGGTTTTGATGACTTAAAAGTTAATATCATGGGCGTGAGAAATATTTTACTTTAAAGATTCAAATATCACATTCAGATGTGTTTTTTTTTTGGTGTTTAAAATGCTAATTTTTCCGAGTTTAACTGTTGTATATATCATTATTCTTGTTCTACAATTGTTTACCTGTCATAATGGCAGATGTAATGAAGAGACTACAATGCTTTTTGCACAAAATCTCGAAGAAGGAGGATAATAATAATAATTTCTGAGCTGTCTTAGAAGGGCCCTCCTGGTCTTGTATATTTTTATATGCTGTGCAAATAATGTTCAGTCAGTCGTGGAACACTTGTCGTAGCAAAATTTAATGATGAGGTGCAAGGGCTTTGTTTGCCAGGTTCAATTTCAGGCCCGGGTACCTTTCATGAGCAACGTCTCAGCTGGATGTCGTTCGGATGACACGTTAAATTGGCAGTCCCTTGTACTCGGTTTCTATGCTGAGGCTGGTAAAATATCCCACCGAAAGGGTAAATGTGTAACTTGGGTGGACTCCTCCTCTCCCTCACCTCGTCAATCAACCCTCGATAGTGACAAGAACTTACCTTAGAGGGCTGCACTTTTCATATCTATCTATCTATCTATCTATCTATTTCTATGCAAGGTTTTTGTAAATTATTTAAGAACCTGCACATGAACATGTCATATATAGAAATATTATAAGAAGAATGTCCATTGTAGAATTTACTCGTTGAGGATGAGCTCCGGTCTATAATTCGAATCAATGAACTGTGGTGTCAATTTTTTTAAAAAGAAATCGACAGTGATTGATTGATCGATTGGCAAGGTTTCTAAATATATTTGAACCACAAGCTACAACTGAAAATTGCTGATCTTGACAAGCTAAATTACTGTGTTTACATGTTGTGTCGAGTTTATTTACTTTTTTTTTCCAAAATTTCTGACTGAAATCTATTTCACTGTCATTATGTTCTCATTGTAATTGCAGTGTTTTCATTTTTGTTTAGTAATGAGCATATAACTGGCTGCCAAAACATTTACTGGCTGGTTTTACTGAAGTTTCGACCGTTAAAAAATTTCATAATAAACTAGAGGGCACTTCAAGAGGGCACTTCAAGAGGGCACGTGTCTGCCGTGGCCATGAGAAGTCTTGTCCAACCAGGATTCCGAATATGGTTCAGATGCACTTTAAAAAACTAAATTTGTTCTTAACTGGATATTGTTTATCTATACTTACCAACAAAGAACAAGTGTAAAACATTCATACCTTGTTTATGTTGCTTGAAGTAATGAGCAATTAATAACATTAGTTTTCATACCATTTACTTTTATTGGTATCACCTGACCTGGGATGCAATGAATATTTGAGGTGCCTAGTGTCAATTGTATGGTTTCAAAATATCTGCCTGCATTCTGTCCACCATAGTTCTTCCAACAGAACTCGTAGAATTTGAAATTGAACTCCAGAGGTCACCATGTCAATCTAGGACACCCATTGGCTAATTAGGCAGTTGCTCAACCAATTAGAGTCTTGGATTCACATGACGTCCTCTGGAGTTCAGTTTCCAAGTCTATATGAGTGCTGGAAAGTAGGGCTCTTGCAAATCACACTGATTCACTGATTGTGCTAGGTTATTTCTGTGATAAAAATTGTGCAAATTGTCAGATTACCTATCAGTTTGTTTTTATATAAATAGGAAAATAGAATTCAACGTATTTGTAGTGATGCAAGGATAATGTACTTCTAAGTCAAGGCCATACAAATGTACGGGGAATGAGTGAATTATAGCAAATATGATATGTCAACACTACGTTTTTGTATATTTCGAATTTGTGTGTAGTTCAATCCTGTATTAAGACGACCTCCCCAGTGAGGTCAGGAAATACATCTATGCATCAAGGGTAGTCCTTGTGGTGATGTATTACTGTATGTCTGCTATGCTGAAATTACTATCATATCTTGCTGCGAGGGCCAAAGTTAGTGCTAACTGTGTTACTATGTGTGGAGATGTGGTCTTGACACAAATAGTAGTCTTGAAGTTGTTGGCAAGAAGCTGAGTCTAAGATTGCTTGTTGGTTCTCAAAGATTTCTTGTTGGTTCTCAAAGATTTCTGGTTGGTCCTCAAACATTTCCCGTTGGTCCTCAAAGATTTTTTGTTGGTCCTCAAAGATTTCTTGTTGGTCATCAAAGATTTCTTGTTGGTCATCAAAGATTGCTTGTTGGTCCTCAAAGATTTCTTGTTGGTCATCAAAGATTGCTTGTTGGTCCTCAAAGATTTCTTGTTGGTCATCAAAGATTTCTTGTTGGTCATCAAAGATTGCTTGTTGGTCCTCAAAGATTTCTTGTTGGTCATCAAAGATGTCTTGTTGGTCCTCAAACTAGAACCACGAGTTGATCAGTTTCAGAATGAGGACCACTTCAACAATATTCAAATGGTGGTCCTAATTCTGGAATTTCACAGATGACTTACTCGTTAAATCAGTATCATTTTTAGCTGTAGCTATGAAATACAAATCATGTATTTCCAAGCCAGAGTATATCATTGTAAAAGAGAACGCTTCTTGTCCTTTAAATCTTCTTGGCTCCATGAACCTGAAACTTATGACAGGAACCGGAAGTAGGTGTTAAGTCTTATCAAGTTCAGTGGCAAACCTTCGTTTTTTTTACGACTTCTGGCTTCATATTCTATGCAAAGGTGAGCACAGATAATGCCCGCTTTACGACTTGTTGTCGTAAAAGAAAAGATGTACTGCATCAGGGTTCTGTTGTCATAAAAAGCACGATTTACGACCTTTCATCTCCTTGGGTTTCATTGTCTGAGTACAAGATTTTTCCTTGGAAACAGGTCTATTGTTGTTTATCTTAGACATGGGCATGTTTTTATTTTTGGTTGTGGGTAATTGGTTATCATGAACCTTTTGTGGTAGAGTGTCACTTATATAAAAGATATACTGTATGATGAAATTGTCAATTAATGAAATTCTCAATTAATATTAATATTATGAAATTGTCTATTTGAGTCAGAAAAGGCCTGGTTTGATCACTTGGTTTAATATCTCCATTGAGACCAGTCCTGAAAAAGTTAGTCCTTGAAAAGTTAGTTAATTCATTATGAATAACAAAGATATGACATTGACAATGTCTAACGACCGACTAGGTTTTTGTACCTTGTCGGAACAAACACTACTATTGATGTTAAGTCATTCTAGACATGGTACGAATGTCTGAGATTAGCTTCTTTTGTCACATTCTGGTAATATATAGATAAAAAAGATTTTCTACGTGCAAACCAGACACAGTATTTTCAATGAAAACCGTATGCCTCTAAGAGCCTGTGTAACAATATAGGGTATCCCATGTAAACGAGGGTTGGGCTAATCAGTCATAATACCCCTCTGGGGTGGTATAACAATGGGGTCTTAGCTTCACAATGATGAATGGCAACTTTAATAAGGTCTGCATCAGTTCCGTTACATTAGCTGCTGAATCAGCCTCATGAAGATGCTACATAACAGTGTTGAGCTATAGGATATGAGAATTGAAGCTATGTGCTATATGTTGTATCTGCTAAGGCAAGTAAAAGATCCCACCCATGGGGTAAATGTGTAACATGGGTGGACTCCTCCTCTCTCATCTCATCAATCAACCCTCAAGAACTTGCCTTAGAAGGCTGCACTTTCCTTATCTATCTGTCTACCTATCTATCTATCTACCTATCTATCTTTCTACCTATTTACCTATCTATCTATCTATCTCTTTTAAAAATATATTGTAATTTTGTGAATATTGTCTCAATGCTATTGATCTGAAGCTTTAGTCAGCCTTTATGACAGTTAAGGCAGAAGTAATGATGAGATGATAAGGCTTAAGTATTGAAGCCAATACCGAGATACACATGAACTCCAGGGCTGGGGTCATTTACTTGTCTCCGCATAGACACCTGAGTAGAAGACCGTACCAGTTTACTGTCTCATGTGATGGACATCCAGCTTATTTTACTTCATTAGCTCATAGGATTAGATATCTTTGAAATAGACTACTGATATTTACTTACTGGAAAGCACTGTTGAATGACAGGCATTAAAGAACTAATTTCTAAATGTTCTTTTTGATTGGTAAAAAGTAAAAATATTCTTTGTCTACTTATGATTTGATTAAATTAGTTTGATGAAAGAGACATCAATCAAATTACTTTCTTTAATTCTGTTACAAGTTTAAAGAATCTTGAAACATCTGAAAACTCGGATGAATAATTTAATGAACTAATTTAGGACTTAATTAGGTTTGCTCATTTTCCTCAGCAACATCAGCTGACAACTATTCCTAAACTTCAAAAACAGTTTCAGAGTTATTTGGGCTTTTAGACATTTAATTATTCGGATTTGTGATTTAGTTATAGACATAATATGCAGAAAAGAAGATACAGTTGCCATTGCAAATTATAAGAATTTTGTTCGGAGAGCTCCTATATTTTTAACTGATCATATTGTATATATATTTTCTATAGTCTCTCATAATTATTTTTAGAATGGATCATCAAAATTTCTTAAATGATTTTATATATGTATGATGTGAGACTCAAATAAAAAATTATCTATCTACCTCTCCATCTATCTATCTACCTCTCGATCTGTCTATCTCTGTCTATCTATCCATCTATCTATCTATCTAACTATCCATCTATCTATCTATCTTTCTAACTATACATCTATCCATCTATCTATCTATCTATCTATCTCTGTCTGTCTCTCTCTCTCTCTATCTATCCATCTGTCTATCTATCTCTATCTCTGTCTCTCTCTCTATCAGTCTATCTATCTATCTATTTATATATATATACAGGCAGTTGGGTGACCTAGTGGTTTAAATGTTGGCCGATGTTAATTTGGTGATGTCTTATACGGGTTGTCTATTCTGAGGCAAGTAAAAAACCCCACCCTTGGGGCTAATGTGAATTATTGGACAGGGGCTCCATATAAGCCTAATAATCTCATCATTATATATGACTCTGGCAGTTTGAAGTTTCTTCAGACCAGTATCATTGAGACAATACAACAAAAATACAATACTTTTCATGATAATGCAGCAGACAGTATCTTTGAGACAATACAACAAAAATACAATACTTTTCATGATAATGCAGCAGACAAATAGAACTTTTAGAGATATAAAAGTTGTAGGACAGAAAGGCAAATTGATAGTGAAATCGTGACATAATCTCAGAATCCTACCTCTTCGAACGTCCTACTGTGAATTTGCGCATCGGCTTTTGGTTACAATTTCTTTAATTTAATTTAATTTAACCACATTCTCTAGCACATTAAATACACACAATTCTGTTTGATCATTTTAGCTTTGAAATCCACAGCATGGTTTTTGACATTTAAATTCTCACACTTAATGCAGCAGGAATCTAATGGAATGCAAAGGCAAATGCAAAGATTTCAGGAAATGTTTAAAAAAACCCTGGAGAGAATCCTCAGCATTTAATTAGGAATGCAGCAACATTGTAGCATCACCGAGTAGTGGAATGTGTAACAACTGTAGAGGAAAACCTCAATATGCAGAACAATATATAATCTATCAAAATTCATATACAGTATAACATATATACTGTCAGAGCTATCTCGATTTAAGGCCATTCAACTGGTCCAAATTCTTTATTTTTTATGGATCCACCCAGAGGTAGACATAATGATGAGATGACAAGGATTTGAGACTTTGAACTAATTAAGCCCACTGTGTAGTGCCTTTTTGCATGCTGCAGCATAGCTGTGGCATCATATGCTAGGGTTATATCTCCAAAATCTCTTATTCAAATTACACAATTTATTTTCTAATTCTCCTAATAACGAGATTAAATCAATGATTAATCCGACATTTATATATTGCTTCAGACATGCTCCTTAATGAATCATGATTACATTGAATTACATTAAATAAGACTTCAAGGCTGATTCTATTTATTGCAATAGACATTTCCTAACATTAAGTTATCAAAATTGTTATTTTTAGAAGCAGAATGATCCTGCCTGACATTTTGTGGAGAACAGTTATTATGAAGAATTGTATAATCACACACAAAAGAAATGTGAGAAATTAATTGGATTTATAATAAACTTCTTTTACATATTTTTACATTGTAAGTAATAATTTGTTAGTTTAGATGTAATTTAATGTTAAGCAAGTTATGGCCAGATCAGATAAAAGGAAATTTGGGAATATTTAAGTTATCGTTAGTATTTACCAAGTATAATTTGAAGATAATAAATTTGCATATTATTTGAAGGTATTATATTTGTAATAAACAAGTACATCCTGGTAACCTGCTGATTCCACATTTGTTGGTAATTTATTAAGGTAATACTTTCTTTGGAAATGCTTTCTAGTCTATATACACTTATTAAATTTGAAAAATCCCTTCCCATGGATTACTGTATAATGCAGCTGTTTCTGATTTATTACCAAAGATAACCAAGTAAACCATTTACCCCATGTGGGGTCTTTTACTTGCCTCAGCACAGACCAATAGCTTTTACAATATTGAGGGTTCTAATGTATGCAGTGTCATGTTATTGAAGAAATTTCAGATGCATACCAAGTTTTAAGATGTAATGTAATTAAAGAATGATCTACTTTTTGAAATCATACTTCAATTTGAATTGTGCCTATTGTTGACAACAGATGCAATATGATACTCATACACAAATGGAATTGTGTAAATGAAATAGACATCATGATGATGTAGCTACTTTTGACAGACAGAGTTTGGAGACATTTAATTAGGCTTCAGATAAGGTTACATTGCAGACATATTAAGTTTTGCAATGTAAATGTTACATGATACATATATAGCATCTGGTTTGGAGCAGTTTTGATAGCATGAACTTCATGGAACTTGAAAATGTAAAATGTATGTGAAGCCAAAGCAAAAATTTATGAAATGTTGAAACAATGCGGCTGCAGTTAGCATATTTGAAATGTATGAGGTAACCTTGTTTTAGAGCCAACCTTAGACATATTAGCAATGATATTAGTACATTTGCTATGATATTAGTACATTTGCAATGATATTAGTACATTAGCAATGATATTAGTACATTTGCAATGATATTAGTACATTTGCATTGGATTTTAGTACATTTGCAATGATATTAGTACATTTGCAATGATATTAGTACATTAGCAATGATATTAGTACATTTGCAATGATATTAGTACATTTGCATTGGATTTTAGTACATTTGCATTGGATTTTAGTACATTTGCAATGATATTAGTACATTTGCAATGATATTAGTACATTTGCATTGGATTTTAGTCTCGAAAATACAACCTTTGCAGCTGTCTTCTATATCTGAATAAATTTCGCGATGAATCTCAAATATTGAATGAGGCAGATTGAACATTACATATCAGTGTCTTTTATCTTAATTGTATTGTTTGATGTTGTTAGTCAGTTTGTCTCTTAATTTGAAATATTGTCTGTTTTCTCTTCGCATTTTGCCAGCATAAATGTACATAGCAAGATCTCATTTGAGAATTCTCAGAATGTTTTCTTATCTATAATCACATCTTAGGATATGTGATTATGTTTCCTCCAATTGCATATTAAATTTGGAGATGTATCTCAAATATCGAATGGTATATATGGCTTTAATTGATTTTGATGAAACCTGCAGTGTAATCCGCTCTGTTGTTATTGGCTGGCTGCTGTTTCTCTCATTGCGTGTTAGTTCCCAGCAGTGAGCATGCATGCATCCCAAAGCTACCCTTGGGATTTTTTCGCATACATTTTTTCTTCTCGTGAAATGCAGCTTGAGATGTCTAGTTTCCCTCCAACCACAGATCAAATATGGGAATGTAGCCCTTATAAGGAATAGCGGATAGTTTCGTATATCGCTGAAACAGATAGTATCATATGTTCACTTGGCAATTACGGTTGTGTGCCTGCTTGCTGTCACTTTCGGTGTTTCGTCTTTGTAATATCATCATACATACATCTTTGAGATATTTTCACTAACAGCTTTTATCAAATAGAGTTGACAGCTTTAGATCAGTGCTGTGAGAACATCTGACAGCTGCCTTTGTCTGTATTGTCTTTCACTTTCATCCAGCTGCTGTCCAGTGTTTCATCCAAATGTCTTGTGTTTCTTTGGATACTGCAATCATACGTACACTGTACTTTCGCAGTTGCTTTAGAGATTTTCACAAATGTCTGCATGCAATATATCACTCCAAATCAACTAAAGCAAAGAAAGATGTTGTTGAAATACTTTGCATGTTATATCTTTCCCTGTTTGTCACTTTGGTTTTGTTTGTTTTTTTTTTGCATATTTTCTACATCCTTTGTGCAATGTGCATTGGCGCATAAATTGAGATTTTTCCACAAATTTCTTCTACCGTGTCTCTTTCTTCCGCATTGCAACATCATACAAGCACTCGCATCTTTCACTCCTTTTCTTGTCATCTCTTAGAAGCTCATAAAATATCTTTCTCCAGGGTTCTCCGTGGCTTCTTTTGGGCAATCGATATGGCTATTTTCACAGGCACTCATGATAAGCAGGCCCGAAACCCTAGAATTACTCCGCAACGTACTAGCATTGTCCGCAAGTGGTCCTCATTGACTCATTCCGTTCGGGTTCAATTTCTTCTTCTTTGGTGTGTGGGAATTTCTGGTTAGACCATCTATTATCGATGTCAATGTTGTTATTGTTCGTGGTTCTTTTGCAGTTTTGGGGTTGTATTATGTTATAATGCGAAGTTTGTTTTATAGAATGAGTTGTTTTGCACTCACAAGAAATCTTCAACCAAAAATACACCTAATGAAAACTAAAAACAACTCTATAATATGGCTATATATTCAACCTAACCGAAGCTCTGCAATGTATCAAATGGAGTTGGTAATTTAGTTTGGCTAGACTGGCTCCATATTAAACCTAGAAGAAGCTCTAAGATATGGTAACATATAAACCTATTAGCTGATCTGGGATATGAAAACATAGAAAACCTAACAGAAGCTATGGAGTATGGCTACAAGCCTACATCATGTAAAACATAATAGTCCTAACGGAACCTCTGGGATATTTCATGTGCCTAAGTCTCTAATCATGGTAGCTGTAAGGAATTTCACAGAGATATGTCTTTTTGCTACCAACCCTTTTCTTGGCTCGCTGATAGAGCACTGCATTGTCTGATTGCTACATTCTGTGCAGTTTGGCCATAATTCAAGCAATTGTAGCATTTGTCTGGCAGATATCTGGGTTGTAGGTGAAACCTGCAGCCGCAATAAACACGACATAAGACCATTTGGAAAGACAGGCATGGATGCTGGCCAATTTAGATGGACATCCCCCTACATTGATTTTTGTTATGACGATATGCAGGAAAAGGCCAGTTATGTTTGAATTAGGAGACACGCATTGAATTTGTTCGCGTCAATTTGTACAAAATCTTCATTTTTATTGCATTTATTCATTGTATTGTGTTACCTCTGGAATGGTTTTTGGATTTGTTTTGTCTCAATGCCACTGCTCTTGAGCTTACTCAGTATAAATCTTGGGAGTCCACATCATGTTACACATTTACCCCATGGGTGGGGTCTTTTACTTGCCTCTGCATAGACACTGAGTACAAGGCACCTCTATTTTAGCATCTCATGCGATCGACATCCAGCTGGGATGTAGCTCATGAAGAGTACTGGGGCCTGGGATTGAACCCGGGTCCCGGGACCTTTAGCAGAGCTGGCCAATGTGGAATTGGCGGATGCCTTAACCATTAGGCCACCCTGCTGCTCTGTAACATGTAGATGTTTATCTTAAAAGTGCTTAGTCTTCTATATGACCAGGTGATGGCGGCAGAAATAATAAAATGATAAGACTTGGAGTCTACATGAAATTGACTCATTTAGGGCAATGATAGAAGACCAACCAAAAACAAAAGGGAAAGAAAGAGGATTTTTCTTGCTGTTGATATCCATTTACAATTGTTTCATCCATCTGTATCTCTCTGTTCCTTGCTATTAAGGAAATGTTTGGAGCTCGTGACATACCCTTCTGTTATGGAGTTGTTTAGTATCTCATTATTTACTAATTATCAGGTAATTTACTGTTGACGTATCATCCTATTCTGCTGCAATTTCATTGGTCGACAATTCCCTTTTTCTTCGCTAATTTGTTGCTGATAAATGAACATACCCGTAGACGATTGGACATACCCTTGTGTTATCCTATCTTCTCTCTTCGCTACCCTTTTATCCCCTTAGGCCCTGGCTTGCCTGCTTCCTGCCCGTATGATGTATAGCTAGATGTCATAGACCATAGATTAAGTGCTTAGCAAAGCTATGATCAATAGAGTTTTGGCATGTGCCAAGACAATGCACTGGATATGTCAGTTTCAGATAAATTGGCTTTGTCTTCAAGATACACCTTCTAGATTGTTATAGAAAGCAGCTGTAGATCGTTTTAGTAGATACAAAGTGCATCAAAAGGTGCTTTTGTTTAGGAGATGTTTATCTTGAAAGACTAGTGCTATTGTTCAGACAATGTGTTTCTTTGAGGCGCTGACATGTAGATGTTTATCTTAAAAGTGCTGTTGTTTAGAAAATATATTGCCTAAATGAGCTTTGTCAGATATGGTTATCGTCAAAGTGTTTTTTTGTTTATCTAAAAATTTCTCATAGAAGATGTGCATCTGTGCATATGCAGTGTTGAATATGTTAGCTTTTTAGATATGCATGCATTCAGCAGTTGTGCACTTTTAAGATAAACATATTGCTCAGAAGATGTGTATCTTTTAATTGCAATTGCCAAGTGAAAATTTTATTAATTATTTATTCCAATCAACTTAGATTTGAAAGTTCATGTTGGGTGGTGAGGGTGAATTGGGGCTTTACATCCTGTATTTCTGCACCTGATGGGCTAATCAGGACAGGCAGGGACCATGGCAATGAGATGATGGATGAAACAGCCATCCAACTTAGGCTCGATCGGGAAATTAACCCGAGACCCAGTGGTTGGAAGTCCAGTGCGCTACCACTGAGCTAGGCCCCCACCCCAAGTTCATGTTAGAAAAATTTGTGAATAATATATAAATATAAAGTTATGACCAAAAGAAATGTGTTCCTATTGAACAAGTAAATGGACCTGTAAAGTTACTAAAGTAGCTAGTGTCATTTAATTAAGAGTTTACTTTACTGACCTTCAAGGCTGTACCAAGTAGTTCACTTGATCATTCAACACAACTGAAGCTGTGTAAATAAAATAGGAGAAACTTAGATCTGTTGCTGCTTGGGAGAAGCACAAATTGAGGAAATTGAATTAAGCAGCTCCAGACACTGCAAGAGCCAGACAGTTGTGCACTAGCAATTGCACTGATTGACCTTTTGTTGATGACGTCATTAAACAATAGCAAGACCGGTGTGGTCGTAGCTCCATCTCTCGACAGGAAAGAACGCCATTGCATGAATTAACACTGAATTGTGTAGTTTAACGTAACTATCAAGACCATGTGGGAAATTTTATTGGTGAGGTGGCCTTGACTGAGAGTTAGGTTAGAAGTAAAAACCTGGAATAATTGACCAAGTAACTTAAAAGAATGTTATACGTTAAAAAGCTTCAAAGTACAGCTAAAAAATTATATCAAGAATGCAGCCCATGAGTGAATGATACAGTGTTGGTGCTATAACTTGGTTATTGTGTATTTTATTGTTGTGTATTTTATTGTTTGTGTATTTTATTGTTAGGGTACTTATTGTTTATGGTTTTTAATTGTTATCGATATCGATGGATTTTATTATTTTACTGTTTTTTACTGATGTATTATTTTATTGTTTTTTACTGATGTAAAACAGCTTCGGCTGATCTGGCTACCCTTTTAAAATATATTTGAAATAAAAAAATAAATAGAAATAAAGTTAGAATAGAATTGTGTCATAAAATTGGTGGTTGCATGGATGAGGTGGTCTGATACAGTGACATTCGTTTGTTGTTTTCATTTTAACTTGCACCGGTTCGATCAAACTGGAAAGTCGCCAGTAAGAATTCCTTTCAATGCGATTATGTTGATTCCATATGAGTGGTTTTTAAAGGAGGGTGGTCTTCATAATAGGGTGGTCTCGTTGTGAGGTTTTACAGAACTTGTCTAGTCTAGAGGAGCCTTTTTAACTTTGATGGTGGTTTTAATCACTTTTCATGAAACCGAACCCTGAAAGTCATGAATTTAATCACACTCGGTCGAATCCCGATGAATAAATGGGTGATCTGGGACATTTCAACGCTACTCCATGGTGAATGAATAAATGGTTGAATAAATGAATTAATGGATGAATGGATGCTTGAACTAATAAAAAAGATGTGGATCTAAGTTGCTCAACCACAAAGAGATTAGAGATTCCTGAATAGGTAAAAGTCCGGATGAAGAGCGTCTTTGGGGAATTTTGACAAGAATGAATCTGTTTGAAAGGAAGCTTCAACAAAATTGAAATGGATTAAATTGTTAATCAACTGAAAAGTGAGCACCCTGAAAGGGATCTTTCATCTGGAAATTAGATGTTGCATTAGGGTTTTGGGAAATGCGGATGCTTAGATATTCCTAAACTGGTTTAGATATAAATTTCATAACTGGCGTATATACACTATATGACTCTGGTAGCGAGTCAGCTAGACTTTCAGCTATGACAATATTTTATTTTGACTTGTATCGTCCAATACGAGTCTCATCCTGCGGAGATTATAAATGCGATGAGTGACAATTCATGATTTAAACTCAGAAAAATTCTGAAATGCTGAAATTAACCATAACACTATCCATTTAAAATAAATAAAGGTTTAATTCACGAGAGAGTAAGTAAACAATTCCCCTAGCTACTGATTCAGTTGAAATTATAGACCATTCAGGGTTTACTCTTGAAGCAATTAACTTCTGCACCATCACAGTTCTACTGGTAATTGATCTATTGTTGTGTTAAAAGCCGGTCTGGAAATCATCAATCTTTCTATTATTTAAAACAAACACAAGTCTGTGGTGAATAGACTGACATATGGCTGCTTACACAAACTCATTGAAATTCTATGGCCAACTCCAGTGGACCTTCTACACACTCTGCCCATACAAATGGAGACAATTAAAGTCAAGTCTGGCATCTAGTTAGCTGTGTCTGGCTAGAATTGGTATAGCAGCTGTATTGTGGAGTTCATTGTATTCAATGTGGTGTAAAGTCTCATGGGAGTTGGCTGTTATTTTTGGTTGTTGTTTTTTTTTGAAAACTTAAAATAGCTGACTGTTGATCTAAATGACTTCCTTTTCACCATCTCTTTCAATTGTATGTTTAGTGATTAAAAGTCTACCTTTTGGTCGTGGTGTTATGCCTAAATCTATTCTTATTAGACTTGATGACAATGTTCATAATAACGACAATTTCTTTATTTATGCAATATCTTACATGAAGCTAAATCTGCTAATATCTAGTTAATGTACAATATATGTACAATATAATTGATTACCAATATATCAGTAGAGCTTGTTAGCACCAAAGAAGTATCTGCTTGTAATTGCAATATATTGAAAGAAGTATCTGCTTGTAATTGCGATGTATTTCCTCTTTAAAAAATTTCCATCCTACAACATATATTGAACGATATTCCACAATATTCCACAATATTCATAATATCTCACAGAATAGCAGGACCTCACGTTTTGGCAAATAGGCTTTCCATGTTACAACATCTTACCCTAGTGTCAACAAGAATATACATCTCTCAAGCAGGATTCCCTCTTGGTATCTGTTTTTTTTTTCTTCTTCTTCTTCTTCTACTTATTGTTCGTTCATCTTCGTTCACTACTGAAACAAAAGTGTTGCAGAATACTGTCAATAGTTATGTACAAAGTAGAAAAAGTAAAATAGTCACATAATGTAAGAAAACATTGTCTTATCTGTACATTCACGGTGGATTCTTGGTATTGGTTGATTGGTCTTGGTTTACTTGACCTGCTTTTACCGCAGGAAACCACGTCAAATTCGTTTTATGTTCTCAGGGTCAGATGATGAGATTATGTTTCCGCTATCGATGTCATTATGACCAGTAAATGTTTGACTTTCAGTGGATCTCTCCAGGGTGCTGACCAAAGATGTACCCTGATTGAGTATCTTACTTTGCTGATCAAGCACTTTGAGTCTAATTTGTAAAGTGAGTAATAATGCCTTAAAGGAACAAAGTGTTGTATCATTTAAACTTATTTTATTCAATATGCCTGCCCATCTGATCCACAAGTTTGTGTATTCTTGTAGCGTTAATCCGCACATAATCAAGTGGTGCAAGTTTTGTGTCTGGACCCTATATATTTGATTTGTGGAAGGGTTGAATTACCTGGCTTCAATATAGCTGTGGTTTTATGTCCCCAACTTCTATTGTATGTTAAAATTTCCTGACTTTACCCTTCCAAAATAACTACAAATACATGTATAATGTCTTGTAATTTTGCTTTCCTGTATTTAAAATACATAGCATATCCATATTTATGGTGCATACAATCTTCCAAGATTGAAGTATTGAATATAAACTGTAAAGATAGAATCAAGAATGTTTCGCAAGTTAAACGGAAAGCATTAGCATTTAGATTGCTGCCAGCTGTATGGTGTTTGTTCAGTTGTTCAAATACATTGTTATTCTGAAAATTCTTCAAAAAGTGAATAGCTTCAAACTAGATGAGTGTTCCGCTCGGAGAATGAGTACTGCTGTCAAAGTTTCATGAAATAAAAATGTAATGGTATTTTATGGTTGAAAAGTTTTGAAAAGCTAGGAAGAGTGTGAATAGGGGAGTAGGTAGATGAAGTACAATCAAGTGTTGATTGAAATATTGTCTAAACTTACGAATAAGTCGCTGCTGACTGGAGATATCCACATTTATATTTGATAACTTAAGTACCACCATTAGTAAGTAACCAATTCAAATGAACGGTGTTTGATGATATTGTGTGTAGGTAAATTAGATGTTGCATTAGGGTTTTGGGAAATGCGGATGCTTAGATATTCCTAAACTGGTTTAGATATAAATTTCATAACTGGCGTATATACACTATATGACTCTGGTAGCGAGTCAGCTAGACTTTCAGCTATGACAATATTTTAGTTTGACTTGTATCGTCCAATACGAGTCTCATCCTGCGGAGATTATAAATGCGATGAGTGACAATTCATGATTTAAACTCAGAAAAATTCTGAAATGCTGAAATTAACCATAACACTACCCATTTAAAATAAATAAAGGTTTAATTCACGAGAGAGTAAGTAAACAATTCCCCTAGCTACTGATTCAGTTGAAATTATAGACCATTCAGGGTTTACTCTTGAAGCAATTAACTTCTGCACCATCACAGTTCTACTGGTAATTGATCTATTGTTGTGTTAAAAGCCGGTCTGGAAATCATCAATCTTTCTATTATTTAAAACAAACACAAGTCTGTGGTGAATAGACTGACATATGGCTGCTTACACAAACTCATTGAAATTCTATGGCCAACTCCAGTGGACCTTCTACACACTCTGCCCATACAAATGGAGACAATTAAAGTCAAGTCTGGCATCTAGTTAGCTGTGTCTGGCTGGAATTGGTATAGCAGCTGTATTGCGGAGTTCATTGTATTCAATGTGGTGTAAAGTCTCATGGGAGTTGGCTGTTATTTTTGGTTGTTGTTTTTTTTTGAAAACTTAAAATAGCTGACTGTTGATCTAAATGACTTCCTTTTCACCATCTCTTTCAATTGTATGTTTAGTGATTAAAAGTCTACCTTTTGGTCGTGGTGTTATGCCTAAATCTATTCTTATTAGACTTGATGACAATGTTCATAATAACGACAATTTCTTTATTTATGCAATATCTTACATGAAGCTAAATCTGCTAATATCTAGTTAATGTACAATATATGTACAATATAATTGATTACCAATATATCAGTAGAGCTTGTTAGCACCAAAGAAGTATCTGCTTGTAATTGCAATATATTGAAAGAAGTATCTGCTTGTAATTGCGATGTATTTCCTCTTTAAAAAATTTCCATCCTACAACATATATTGAACGATATTCCACAATATTCCACAATATTCATAATATCTCACAGAATAGCAGGACCTCACGTTTTGGCAAATAGGCTTTCCATGTTACAACATCTTACCCTAGTGTCAACAAGAATATACATCTCTCAAGCAGGATTCCCTCTTGGTATCTGTTTTTTTTTTCTTCTTCTACTTATTGTTCGTTCATCTTCGTTCACTACTGAAACAAAAGTGTTGCAGAATACTGTCAATAGTTATGTACAAAGTAGAAAAAGTAAAATAGTCACATAATGTAAGAAAACATTGTCTTATCTGTACATTCACGGTGGATTCTTGGTATTGGTTGATTGGTCTTGGTTTACTTGACCTGCTTTTACCGCAGGAAACCACGTCAAATTCGTTTTATGTTCTCAGGGTCAGATGATGAGATTATGTTTCCGCTATCGATGTCATTATGACCAGTAAATGTTTGACTTTCAGTGGATCTCTCCAGGGTGCTGACCAAAGATGTACCCTGATTGAGTATCTTACTTTGCTGATCAAGCACTTTGAGTCTAATTTGTAAAGTGAGTAATAATGCCTTAAAGGAACAAAGTGTTGTATCATTTAAACTTATTTTATTCAATATGCCTGCCCATCTGATCCACAAGTTTGTGTATTCTTGTAGCGTTAATCCGCACATAATCAAGTGGTGCAAGTTTTGTGTCTGGACCCTATATATTTGATTTGTGGAAGGGTTGAATTACCTGGCTTCAATATAGCTGTGGTTTTATGTCCCCAACTTCTATTGTATGTTAAAATTTCCTGACTTTACCCTTCCAAAATAACTACAAATACATGTATAATGTCTTGTAATTTTGCTTTCCTGTATTTAAAATACATAGCATATCCATATTTATGGTGCATACAATCTTCCAAGATTGAAGTATTGAATATAAACTGTAAAGATAGAATCAAGAATGTTTCGCAAGTTAAACGGAAAGCATTAGCATTTAGATTGCTGCCAGCTGTATGGTGTTTGTTCAGTTGTTCAAATACATTGTTATTCTGAAAATTCTTCAAAAAGTGAATAGCTTCAAACTAGATGAGTGTTCCGCTCGGAGAATGAGTACTGCTGTCAAAGTTTCATGAAATAAAAATGTAATGGTATTTTATGGTTGAAAAGTTTTGAAAAGCTAGGAAGAGTGTGAATAGGGGAGTAGGTAGATGAAGTACAATCAAGTGTTGATTGAAATATTGTCTAAACTTACGAATAAGTCGCTGCTGACTGGAGATATCCACATTTATATTTGATAACTTAAGTACCACCATTAGTAAGTAACCAATTCAAATGAACGGTGTTTGATGATATTGTGTGTAGGTAAATTAGATGTTGCATTAGGGTTTTGGGAAATGCGGATGCTTAGATATTCCTAAACTGGTTTAGATATAAATTTCATAACTGGCGTATATACACTATATGACTCTGGTAGCGAGTCAGCTAGACTTTCAGCTATGACAATATTTTAGTTTGACTTGTATCGTCCAATACGAGTCTCATCCTGCGGAGATTATAAATGCGATGAGTGACAATTCATGATTTAAACTCAGAAAAATTCTGAAATGCTGAAATTAACCATAACACTACCCATTTAAAATAAATAAAGGTTTAATTCACGAGAGAGTAAGTAAACAATTCCCCTAGCTACTGATTCAGTTGAAATTATAGACCATTCAGGGTTTACTCTTGAAGCAATTAACTTCTGCACCATCACAGTTCTACTGGTAATTGATCTATTGTTGTGTTAAAAGCCGGTCTGGAAATCATCAATCTTTCTATTATTTAAAACAAACACAAGTCTGTGGTGAATAGACTGACATATGGCTGCTTACACAAACTCATTGAAATTCTATGGCCAACTCCAGTGGACCTTCTACACACTCTGCCCATACAAATGGAGACAATTAAAGTCAAGTCTGGCATCTAGTTAGCTGTGTCTGGCTGGAATTGGTATAGCAGCTGTATTGCGGAGTTCATTGTATTCAATGTGGTGTAAAGTCTCATGGGAGTTGGCTGTTATTTTTGGTTGTTGTTTTTTTTTGAAAACTTAAAATAGCTGACTGTTGATCTAAATGACTTCCTTTTCACCATCTCTTTCAATTGTATGTTTAGTGATTAAAAGTCTACCTTTTGGTCGTGGTGTTATGCCTAAATCTATTCTTATTAGACTTGATGACAATGTTCATAATAACGACAATTTCTTTATTTATGCAATATCTTACATGAAGCTAAATCTGCTAATATCTAGTTAATGTACAATATATGTACAATATAATTGATTACCAATATATCAGTAGAGCTTGTTAGCACCAAAGAAGTATCTGCTTGTAATTGCAATATATTGAAAGAAGTATCTGCTTGTAATTGCGATGTATTTCCTCTTTAAAAAATTTCCATCCTACAACATATATTGAACGATAT
Organism: Alitta virens; assembly: GCA_932294295.1. Lineage (NCBI taxonomy): Eukaryota > Metazoa > Annelida > Polychaeta > Phyllodocida > Nereididae > Alitta > Alitta virens. The sequence goes on from OW028579.1 coordinate 29,254,880, forward strand.
TCCACAATATTCCACAATATTCATAATATCTCACAGAATAGCAGGACCTCACGTTTTGGCAAATAGGCTTTCCATGTTACAACATCTTACCCTAGTGTCAACAAGAATATACATCTCTCAAGCAGGATTCCCTCTTGGTATCTGTTTTTTTTTTCTTCTTCTACTTATTGTTCGTTCATCTTCGTTCACTACTGAAACAAAAGTGTTGCAGAATACTGTCAATAGTTATGTACAAAGTAGAAAAAGTAAAATAGTCACATAATGTAAGAAAACATTGTCTTATCTGTACATTCACGGTGGATTCTTGGTATTGGTTGATTGGTCTTGGTTTACTTGACCTGCTTTTACCGCAGGAAACCACGTCAAATTCGTTTTATGTTCTCAGGGTCAGATGATGAGATTATGTTTCCGCTATCGATGTCATTATGACCAGTAAATGTTTGACTTTCAGTGGATCTCTCCAGGGTGCTGACCAAAGATGTACCCTGATTGAGTATCTTACTTTGCTGATCAAGCACTTTGAGTCTAATTTGTAAAGTGAGTAATAATGCCTTAAAGGAACAAAGTGTTGTATCATTTAAACTTATTTTATTCAATATGCCTGCCCATCTGATCCACAAGTTTGTGTATTCTTGTAGCGTTAATCCGCACATAATCAAGTGGTGCAAGTTTTGTGTCTGGACCCTATATATTTGATTTGTGGAAGGGTTGAATTACCTGGCTTCAATATAGCTGTGGTTTTATGTCCCCAACTTCTATTGTATGTTAAAATTTCCTGACTTTACCCTTCCAAAATAACTACAAATACATGTATAATGTCTTGTAATTTTGCTTTCCTGTATTTAAAATACATAGCATATCCATATTTATGGTGCATACAATCTTCCAAGATTGAAGTATTGAATATAAACTGTAAAGATAGAATCAAGAATGTTTCGCAAGTTAAACGGAAAGCATTAGCATTTAGATTGCTGCCAGCTGTATGGTGTTTGTTCAGTTGTTCAAATACATTGTTATTCTGAAAATTCTTCAAAAAGTGAATAGCTTCAAACTAGATGAGTGTTCCGCTCGGAGAATGAGTACTGCTGTCAAAGTTTCATGAAATAAAAATGTAATGGTATTTTATGGTTGAAAAGTTTTGAAAAGCTAGGAAGAGTGTGAATAGGGGAGTAGGTAGATGAAGTACAATCAAGTGTTGATTGAAATATTGTCTAAACTTACGAATAAGTCGCTGCTGACTGGAGATATCCACATTTATATTTGATAACTTAAGTACCACCATTAGTAAGTAACCAATTCAAATGAACGGTGTTTGATGATATTGTGTGTAGGTAAATTAGATGTTGCATTAGGGTTTTGGGAAATGCGGATGCTTAGATATTCCTAAACTGGTTTAGATATAAATTTCATAACTGGCGTATATACACTATATGACTCTGGTAGCGAGTCAGCTAGACTTTCAGCTATGACAATATTTTAGTTTGACTTGTATCGCCCAATACGAGTCTCATCCTGCGGAGATTATAAATGCGATGAGTGACAATTCATGATTTAAACTCAGAAAAATTCTGAAATGCTGAAATTAACCATAACACTACCCATTTAAAATAAATAAAGGTTTAATTCACGAGAGAGTAAGTAAACAATTCCCCTAGCTACTGATTCAGTTGAAATTATAGACCATTCAGGGTTTACTCTTGAAGCAATTAACTTCTGCACCATCACAGTTCTACTGGTAATTGATCTATTGTTGTGTTAAAAGCCGGTCTGGAAATCATCAATCTTTCTATTATTTAAAACAAACACAAGTCTGTGGTGAATAGACTGACATATGGCTGCTTACACAAACTCATTGAAATTCTATGGCCAACTCCAGTGGACCTTCTACACACTCTGCCCATACAAATGGAGACAATTAAAGTCAAGTCTGGCATCTAGTTAGCTGTGTCTGGCTGGAATTGGTATAGCAGCTGTATTGCGGAGTTCATTGTATTCAATGTGGTGTAAAGTCTCATGGGAGTTGGCTGTTATTTTTGGTTGTTGTTTTTTTTTGAAAACTTAAAATAGCTGACTGTTGATCTAAATGACTTCCTTTTCACCATCTCTTTCAATTGTATGTTTAGTGATTAAAAGTCTACCTTTTGGTCGTGGTGTTATGCCTAAATCTATTCTTATTAGACTTGATGACAATGTTCATAATAACGACAATTTCTTTATTTATGCAATATCTTACATGAAGCTAAATCTGCTAATATCTAGTTAATGTACAATATATGTACAATATAATTGATTACCAATATATCAGTAGAGCTTGTTAGCACCAAAGAAGTATCTGCTTGTAATTGCAATATATTGAAAGAAGTATCTGCTTGTAATTGCGATGTATTTCCTCTTTAAAAAATTTCCATCCTACAACATATATTGAACGATATTCCACAATATTCCACAATATTCATAATATCTCACAGAATAGCAGGACCTCACGTTTTGGCAAATAGGCTTTCCATGTTACAACATCTTACCCTAGTGTCAACAAGAATATACATCTCTCAAGCAGGATTCCCTCTTGGTATCTGTTTTTTTTTTCTTCTTCTACTTATTGTTCGTTCATCTTCGTTCACTACTGAAACAAAAGTGTTGCAGAATACTGTCAATAGTTATGTACAAAGTAGAAAAAGTAAAATAGTCACATAATGTAAGAAAACATTGTCTTATCTGTACATTCACGGTGGATTCTTGGTATTGGTTGATTGGTCTTGGTTTACTTGACCTGCTTTTACCGCAGGAAACCACGTCAAATTCGTTTTATGTTCTCAGGGTCAGATGATGAGATTATGTTTCCGCTATCGATGTCATTATGACCAGTAAATGTTTGACTTTCAGTGGATCTCTCCAGGGTGCTGACCAAAGATGTACCCTGATTGAGTATCTTACTTTGCTGATCAAGCACTTTGAGTCTAATTTGTAAAGTGAGTAATAATGCCTTAAAGGAACAAAGTGTTGTATCATTTAAACTTATTTTATTCAATATGCCTGCCCATCTGATCCACAAGTTTGTGTATTCTTGTAGCGTTAATCCGCACATAATCAAGTGGTGCAAGTTTTGTGTCTGGACCCTATATATTTGATTTGTGGAAGGGTTGAATTACCTGGCTTCAATATAGCTGTGGTTTTATGTCCCCAACTTCTATTGTATGTTAAAATTTCCTGACTTTACCCTTCCAAAATAACTACAAATACATGTATAATGTCTTGTAATTTTGCTTTCCTGTATTTAAAATACATAGCATATCCATATTTATGGTGCATACAATCTTCCAAGATTGAAGTATTGAATATAAACTGTAAAGATAGAATCAAGAATGTTTCGCAAGTTAAACGGAAAGCATTAGCATTTAGATTGCTGCCAGCTGTATGGTGTTTGTTCAGTTGTTCAAATACATTGTTATTCTGAAAATTCTTCAAAAAGTGAATAGCTTCAAACTAGATGAGTGTTCCGCTCGGAGAATGAGTACTGCTGTCAAAGTTTCATGAAATAAAAATGTAATGGTATTTTATGGTTGAAAAGTTTTGAAAAGCTAGGAAGAGTGTGAATAGGGGAGTAGGTAGATGAAGTACAATCAAGTGTTGATTGAAATATTGTCTAAACTTACGAATAAGTCGCTGCTGACTGGAGATATCCACATTTATATTTGATAACTTAAGTACCACCATTAGTAAGTAACCAATTCAAATGAACGGTGTTTGATGATATTGTGTGTAGGGTAATATCATCATAGGTAACTATGGTGCCAGGCGTTATTACATGGTGACAATTTTCTATTTACCGCTGTCGTATTGAACTACATCTCAGTTGGTTGTCAGTCACATTAGATGGTAAATTGGAGGTGCATTGTTCCCAGTGTCTATGCTTGGGCAAGTGAAATAACCCAACCTATGGGAAAATGTGTTTTATGCTGTTGACTACAAGCCTTATTATCTCACATACCAGCAGTAATGAGACAATGCAATACAAAGACATTAATTCTGTAACATTTAGGTTAGTAATATGTTTTGTTTAATATTAGTCTCAATATGAAGGTCTACTGTATCCATAGATTACTCACATATCTATTCTACTCTCCCACACATAGCACACTATGCTGTAGCTATGGTTTACAGCAAGGTGCTCCTCTCTTCCCTATCCATCTCCAGCATCCTTGGTCAAGAGTGATGAATTCTGAGAAAGGATAAAAGAAAAACAAAAGACAAAAGACAAACCTGCGTCACAACAGGGATGGATGAGCTTAGAGTTATGGTGGATAAGACAACTGGTGCTGTTGATGGTAAAAGTGAGGGTTAATAGATGTATTTTTATTCAAGGAGGTTAGATATCTGAGGTGGAGAAAGTACGACTGACTAATGGGCATGCATGCAAACAGCGATTGACTGACAGCCTGACACTTGACAATAGACAAAATATATTTTGGGTGGTTATTTAGTACAGAAAGAAACGCTGACAGAAAAACCAACATACAGTATTCCACATAAACAAGTTTAATTGTACTATCTAGATCTAAATTGTACTATCTAGATCTAGATCTAGATCGAACTACCTGAAGCTACAACAAGCCAAACCTAGCCTTGCTTATTGGTGTGTTTTAGTTACACTTCCAGTAGAAATCTATATATCTAGATAGTTTGGATTAGTGGCAGGTAACAGTCCTAAATATGGAACTTTTTGACATGGCAGTTATGGTTTTTGACGTACATGACCAAAAAAGTATTTAAACCTAAAAGATCTTATATTAGCTGGTTGCAATTTTAACGTCGCATAATATGAGGGATTTGTGCTATGAAGTCACAATTAGTTTATTTCAGATGTGTTTTTGGATGTAGGAGTGGATTTCCATGTTGTGGGTGTTGAGGCCATATGATCATTATATTTGGTAATATGCCTGACACCCTCTTTTAACATGAATATTTGAAGGTCTGGTAAAGTTATTGGCTTGCTTATTTCCATAGCAACTAACAAATAGCAACCTATGCAATGGAACGGTTTTGTAATTTAGAATCTTCTAAACATAACGAAGCCAGTAGAATGTTGCTTATGCCAATTTTTCTCTTTCTTTTTCACCCTTTTCTGTCTAAGAAGCAAACGAATTTCTGGAAAGATTGATTGGGAAGCTTCGGGGGTAATTTACTGCACTGATGGGGGTTTACTGGGGTCGTTTGTAGAATTGTGAAATGGACAGAAAATAATCCTATTGCTGAAAAGGAATGAAGCGAGCCAAGAGACAGCTTAAAGGTGAAAACTTCTACTATTTATCAATCGCTTGGTATTAATACGGCTCAATATACAGACTGAAGTGTAACTCTTTAAGTACACCTGGTCATTAGGAAACACTTCACCATGAAGACATGAATATGAAACCAACTGTATTCTCATCTTTATGGCAATTTACTTGTATTTAGAACCTTCAAGGCACTAAGAAGTGCTAAGAAATCTCACCATCAAGGCCAGTAAATTATCAATATTGTACCAACAGCATCATCCAAAGATCTGTTAATTGTTATGACTTCACCTGAAATAGAGCAGAATTTATGCTAAGTGTATAATGGCCTTTATCGAAATACCTTACTGGGAATTTTATGACTGCGACAATATCCTAACATCATCGGTACGTGTCGGCGATCACAGCTCTGAAGGGTTTTGGGTAACAGGGATAAATCAACCTTAAGGGTTAGGGTTATTCTTGTGGAAAATTGCAAGAAAATTGGCTGGAAATTTTCGTCCGACAGGGTTTAAGGTTAATATGACTGAGGGCACATTCAATTGATGGTGGTTGGTTGCCTTGTGAGGTAATTTGGTAACATAAGGCAAGTAGCACTCAAAAAATGGGGTTTTAGGGCAAAGGAGGGTGAACTTAGCATCCTAGAATGTTTCTATTTTGGGAGGGTGTTTAGGGGTTACTGAGTACATAGAAACGTACTTATTAGAAATGGTCAGACTGTAGTATTTCATTGAGTCGAAGTTGTATGCATTGTAAATCCTGTTCACTAAGTTATATCAGATTCTGCTGGTCTAATTTCCTAGGAAAATCTCTACTTGAAGAAAGAAAAAGTAAGATATTTTTTTCTTTGTTTGTGTATCATGACCATGTATATTCAATTTCTGGGGGGAAACAGTGATTACTCATACAAGCTGACTGCGTTATCTCCACTACAGAATGCAGAGACACTAAGACAATTATCCCAGGACACCATCTCACATTCCTTAAACCCCTTTGGAAACGCCCAGTATTTGCTCTAATCTGACAATTAAAGTCAGTTTTTGGGTCCCTTAGATACCGTGGTGTGCTCCGAAGGGCAAATTATAGCATTATTGATCAGGGCTATGGGGTATTCCATGGATCACTGAGATTCGCTCCGATCATTGCGGAGTTCGTGGCTTGTCAATGGTAGCAGAAAAATACTCCTGGTTCGAATCGGTCTTCTCTTGTCGACCGCGTTCTTGCATGGCATTCGAGTGTGGATTCGCATCGATTAGATTTTATTGATCGATAATGCTGTTACGCAGTTGTTAGGTTTAACACGTGGGGTGGTTTTGAATGGCTGAGGTGTTTAGGTGGTGTTATCCAATTGGCTTTTGATGTAGAAAACTGAATATTTATAGAATGATAGTTTGTGAAATTTACGAAAAGGTTTTGTACTCAAATTGATACAATTGTTTCCTCAAAAAGTCAACTGAGCACTGTTGAAATGACATACTGACAAGGATGTCCAATGCGTATGAAAACAATTATGTTCCGTATTCTCCCAAATGTCCTACATCAAACGATTACAGTTTCTTCCGTGCTGTGAAAGTTCTCCTTTTTGCAGCCATCAGATTACTCAGATATGAAGAAATGAACTGGTTTGGCTGCAAAAGGAAAACCTGGCTTTGCGGCAGAAGCAAACCTGTCAAAAGTAAAACCTGTCAAAGTAAAACCTGTCACAGTTATAACACAGGGCCCTTGGAAGATGCAGTGAGGATATCTCACTTTTTCGGTTTGGGTATATAACTCTGTGTCAAAATATTTATGACAAAGTTGTCATCCAAACCTTTTTTCAAAGTTTTGCCTGTGATGAAGACAATGCACGTAAGCAATGACTTGTATTAAAAACATTTATGCAATTTTATGGTTCGTTAAACTTTGATATAATGGAATTTGACTGCATATGTGAATATAAAAATCTAATATTACATATAAAAAAAAACAGCAATCTGCTGCCTTTTTTCTCGTTCACTTGTCTTGTGGTTGTTTCGAACTCTGCGAAAGTCGTTTCCATGGCATCCTCTTGGCTGTCGTTGTACACCGATCGATCCACTTGACAATTTCATTCGGTGACTTCGGTAATTTGTAGAGATTGGAAATTTCACACTCTGAAACTTGTTGTCTTGGCCGTCTGCCACACTCCAGTACCCTTACATATTGATTAATTCTGGTCCCTTTTTTCCCTCAGTGCTTGTTCCTACACCAAGGTCAGAACATAGCTGGCTCTAGCGGACTGTTCAGTATGTTTCCCAAGTAATGTATGGGGCTTTTTATAGCTCGAGAGTAGAAGAAGAAAGATACGGGCAGAAAAAATGTCGAAAAGTTTCTAGCTTGAGAACTGTGTGGGAGTTTGTGCTATAGTTCTATGAGAAATAAATAAAACCAACCATCAGATATGAAAAGAGTTACGGTCAATATGTGTATTCTAGATATACTCTGTACTGTAGATTGAGGAGATATGCACTGTATAAATACCAGAAATTCCCAGATTTATTTTTTGATAAGTAGACAGATATGCGGTTTGTGGGAAATGCAGTCTATGAATAATGCTTGTTATAAATATGAGTTAAATTGGTTTTCAAGTTGAAACGATGTTATCATTTGTAAAGTATCTTGATCATGTGCATCTGTAATTTCAATGCATTTATCAAGTGTATTAGTAGTCTTATTTCAGATGTATATAATTATCATGATGCATTATCAGCATTATTTCATATTTGTATGTATACAGTGAATTAAGATCAATTGATATAACAGCCCCCTCAGTTTTAGTCCAGTCCCAAAACTGCCATTACTATGTTCCAGCAGTTAGACTAATATATCAAGTCCACTTTGTAATGAAACCCTGATGATCTGCTAATGTTTGTAGGATTCCTCTTAATTTACTGTATTTACTGTATTCTCCTTATTAGTAGCCAGGGCCTCTGTTATTTTGCAGAAGGTTTAAATGAGACCATTAATTATTTGAGATTTTAAATCACCTAAAATGTATACATTAACCATGGCAATTTAACTGGACTGGCCTCTATGTTGCACCCGACTTTTAATTGTGAAAATAAGGTAAAATGCATATCGGTTGAATTATTTTTAATTCTTAAAGTTATCTTGTGACTCAATTGCAATATTTGAAGTGCATACATTTATCGTGTGCTTCAGTTATGTTACTTCAAATGCATATGACATTATTATCGTGTGCTTGTCTTTTGCCTAATGTCCTTTTTTTTGTTTGTTGCAGGTATGTTGCTGAATGAAATTGACATTTCTAATGGGTCGGAAACTCTAAGGTATCGTAGTACACTTTTTACTACTTCGTAACTGATGTGTTTGAAGACCCAACCTTTGTACATGTACTGAATGGCAGACAGAATATGACTGCAGGGTTGCCGATACCAAAGATAGAAGGACCTTCGACTATACTCAAGATTTTATAGTTTATATGCTATGCTAGAGAGATGAATATGCTGTACTTATCTATTATCTAATAAGGTAGATAATTTAGTCTTTTTTACGAGAGACATCTCTCGTGGACTGCAGTTAGCTATTGGGTGGACATCATCCTGAACTTTCCTCACTACAATAGTGGATTTTCACAGAAGGTTCGCTATATTTCCACCAGGTGGCTACGACAGAGTACTGCAATGCGATTGGCTGAAAACGTTCTCGCCCTTGATTGTGATTGGCTGAAGCAAAGTGCATCCTAGCAGCAGTATTTTTAGTGCATTTTTATGCATAGGCCCTATTTGACATCTTATCATTCAACTGATTTCCGCTTTTTCCCGTGAAAATTATATTTATGGAATCAGTAAGTTATAATCTACTATGCATGAAAAACAAAACGAGTAAAAAAAGAGATGATAGATTTATGTGCTGATGAATTCAGGGCTGCTCAGTAAAAAGACTCTATTGCACAATACATTTGTACAAAAGGCTATCAAGGGAATATTATTTACTCTTCTTAATGGTCAGATTTTTCAGCCGTCTCTGTCCATTTCAAGGAAGGTCTTAGATTTAAAAGTAAACATTTCTCTATGATATAGAACTATAAAGACATTGATGCAAATGTGCTTCGAATATTTTGCCAATTTTTAACGTAAAGAGTTTCTAAAAATCAATTTCACCAGCCGTCTTTTGTTCAAATGTTTACTTTCAATTTTACTGCATAATCAAACACAGAAAGTTTGAAGCGAACATATGGACTAACTTTGAAGAACTCTTTTATGGCATTGAAATAATTCTTATTAATGTGTAGTCATGTCTGAATTATGATTTGAGTCACATTAATGCACAAGCATGATTGCTTTTGAAAGGATTTTAACCAACAATTAAATTTTTCTGCTAAAATAGGTTGGAATTTTTCTTGGCTTTTTATGGAAAGATTTTTGGCATAAGAAATTCTAATTTGGATTTGAGGTCCAACTGTTCCATATCATCTATTTACATAGTAAAAAACTAAAGTTCCACTTTATGGTAGAAAACGTACCTGTAATGGTGGAATATAATGCTTGTCAGCCAAAAATGGCCGTTAAGTGTGCAATTTTTACCTGTAGTTTTAGTACACTGAATTCTTGCCATTTGGGCCACCTTTGGTGAAAATTAGACTGACTCTTTTTCTTGTAATTGCTTAGGCTTCCAATCAAAATTAAAACATAAACAGCAAATGTTTGGTTATAATAAGGTTAATGGTGCGGTGATCTTCATAAATGCTTGTAAGAATCCTTAAAACTGCCGAGTGGTCATTCTGTATTTTGGAAAAGTAAAGAAATTTTAAATGATTTTCAATTTGCTTTTAATGCAATGCATGATAAGTCTAATCTAAAGAAGCATATGCAAGGAAGGTTATTATGAAACTCTACAATTAAAGTCACCCAATATTTAAACCACATTTATTAATCAAACCTGTTTAACACTGGCTCCCAAAAACTGTTTATTGCAATACAGTAATCACATTGATATTAAGAACACCTTTACAGTGATCCCCAATGGTGTTCTTAACTGTGGGGTTCTTTGTTAACGATAAAATGGTGCACAATTGAAATCTGGTGTCCCTCAAGGAGCTGATATAGCACCTCTAAATCTGCTTTATTGACCACTGGGGAAATTATATGCTTTGTGTAGGCTTGTAGAATCAGAGAAGAATGATGGTATCATTACCAGAGCAATTGTGGTTTTGTGTTAATAAAAGCTGTTGATTGAGATATTCTGACAAATATTGCCTTTAACTTGATTATTTTGTCTTCACTCGGATTTTATGCATTTTGATTTGATTAAGCAGTTTTGTTTATTTAATTAATGTGCCACAAAATTGGTTACAATTTATATCTGAGATAATTATGATCGGTGTTTTTATGTGATTGAATGAGTCAAAGGGTCAGGTAGTATTTTCAGCAGCGAGAGGCAGATGTAATGCTGACATGGCAAGCTCAGAATCTTTTCAAAATGAATCAGTTCATGTCATGCTCTGGTGTGGTACTTGGTCAGTTGTCTTGACTGGCTATCTGAGGTAGTTTCGATAAGATGGTTAGACTATTTCAGGATATGTTTTTAAAATTCTTATAAGTGTTGGATATTTGTTATATATACTTGACTAAGAACAAAATGGACCTTGGGAAGAATATCATGTTGAGACTGGGCTCATCGAGATATAAATTTTACGAGGAAATGGACCCTGCTTGATTTACTCTTAAAGAACGGAAATCTAGGATGTGCCAAAATAGCTGAAAGCTTCAAGATTGGATTATCCACAAGAGCCTATAGCAGAGTGCGAAATTATATTTATGCGGCAATCGATACAACCTCCTGATTGCGTTTTAGTTTATCACTGTTTTTATGAGTGGCACAAAATCTGGTATCGGAAAATGTTTCCTCTTTAATGCTTTAGAATCTCCCCATTAAGACACCATTGTAGATTTACTGGCCTTGCCAAAATGGAGTTGTCTTCAGTATAAGCTGGAACTGTGGACTATACAAGCGACGTTCTTTAAAAGAAGGAGAGTGGACTTATTGGGAGTTCACGCCAAACAGCTTAGGTCAGTTGATATGTTAAGCCTGAAGCACTGATGATGTTGGGTGGTCTTACAGGTTTTTTTTCCGTGGTAAAATCCTACAGTTGGACCCCAAAATTAAAACAACCCTTTTTAATCACTGAAGTTTTCTTATTTGAAAGGCGGATTAATTATGGTTCAAAGTTTACATTGTACGATCATATAGCAAAGTAATCAAAGTATCTTCCAGCAGATTTCATAGACCTGGAAACTCCAGGGAATCCATTGGCTAAGGCTATCCCTCAAACAATAAATGTCCTGGACTCACATGACATCCTGTGGCGTTAAGTTTCTAAGTCTATGTTATGTCAGCCTTTATGATGAGGTAGTCTTTAATGCGCAACATGCTGCTTCCTACAGTATACTGTAAACAGTGGATGGATATCCCCAAAGGCTGCATGTTAAGCCTCCAGGGTATCTTGGGCCCTCTTGGGGGTGCTAGAACAGATCTAAAGTTACAAGGCTGAGCTAAATTGGATTTGGATGTCAGTGGCCTGTAGACATGATATGGTTAGGTGTCTGGCTCCAAGCCTGATTGCTTGATAACATTACTGTGATTGAAGTGCTCCAGAAAGAAAGTTTCCCTACTTTCCCGAGTGACTCGTAACAAAATTTTGAGGGCTCGGATTGAATATGAGGACTTTTCAAAGCTTTCGGGTTGCTCGCGATTGGCCGGTTTTGATTTTATCGTTGGAAAGCTCTAGAAGCTCAATATGATAAGCCCGAGTCCTGTCATTTCACTCCGTGAAACTTGGAAGGGTGGTCTATAATTGTTGTGAATGTTTTTACCTTAACTTACATACATTTTGTTATATGTTATTTATTAATTGCGAAGACTTTTCCATTAAATGTGTTGTAACGCATGCTTTTGTTCTGGAAATGTCAAATTACTTATTTTTTAAGTGCAGGTTAACAATGTATCCTCATTACGTTAAACACTACTTTCAACAAAAGGAATTCTGTACTATCAAATGATATTAAAAGCAATTCTGCCTGTGTAGTTTTATGTTACTCTTAATTATCCAAGTACTTTCTGACTGTTTTTACTGCTGTACTCCATGACCTTGACTTTGACCTTTCACTGTCCTCCTTCAGAGACTTACTCCTTACTTCCGCTTGTCAGAAGTTTTAAATGATCACTTCCGGTGCCATGACCTTGGTGTTCTGCTTGTGACCTTCGTGTGTCCAAACTTTGATCCCTCTGAGACTATGGTGTAGGTCACAGCCTGAGACATTGCTGTGCTATAGAGGGTTTTTAGTGCCTGATGGTAGGTGGAGGAATATTATGTTAATAGCAGGGAAGATTGTTGCATTATGTTGGATATTTTAAAGTTCTTAGGTCATGAACAACGTTATAATTCAGGATTCCTAGTCCCGCATGAAATCAGTGAAAATTTGGAAGTGGTCTTTCAGTTTTGCATACAGGGAAAACTACAGAAAAGCAACCGATAATCTTGGAAAAACTCAGTGAGTTTGAGACTGTACCCAGGTCATGATTCAACCCAGCATCTTTCGCGGAACTAGCCAACACCCTAACTACTAGACCACTCCGCTGTAAACGATGATCTCTTTCAACATGTATAGCTTCTGTAAAAATACATAATTGCTCCTTCAGTTCTGGTAACCTTTAAAAGCTAGTAATGGTCACCACTAGAGCCGGGGGGCCCTGGGCAGTAAATCATTTTCTGTGATGGACATATGACCTATGTTAATGGCTTTGCTGCCAGGCACATCTAGGTACTTCACTCATGCTCTCTAGTAATTCCTCAATTACTCCTAGAGCTGCCCAATCTTCTCGGAGTGTGAAGGAAAAAAGGTAAATTGCCCCACGTCTAGTTCTGTTTGACTTAAGCTCTGTATGACTGGAGTACATTATGTTTGTGGCAATGTAAGAGGTTAGAAGCGTTAGGAGTACGGTCATTCATCGTATAACACGACAGTGTTTAGTTTTTGTCTGTATTTATCAGAAATGCTGTTGTAATAACAGTTCGGTCTAATTTGGCAATCCTTGATGTTTCAGCACGAAAAACTACGATACATAAAATAAAACAAGCTTGTAGTACTAACTACTAGAGGCGGAAAAAATGGTGAGAGGTTAAAGTATGGCATTGTCACTTATTTATAAAAAGGGGTGGAGACTTTTACTTGTCGCGGTGTAGTCGCTGAGCACAGGACACCACCGGTTAAACAGTTTGTTTTGAAAGAATTCTTGCTGAAATTAAGCTTAGTTAGTTTCTTGTCCAGGAATAGAACCCAGGATCTATAGCGGACCTGGTTAGAATACCCAGCTACACATCATTGTTATGTGTTTTTATATAATACAGGGAAAATGAAAAGATTTTGTCCATTAGTTCTGATTTATATATGATGTTGGGATCATTGAAGGAAGCACTGAAGCTCATAACAATGTTCGTCTGACAATGAGACATATGAAGTGCTTTGTGTACATAAGCATTGCCATTACGTATCCATTATATGTCTGAAAGACCTTTTAGCATTTTTGCGTCTGCTGTTGTGTCACTGTCTTCCAGCTTAATCGCAGTGTTTGTAGCTAGTCCCAAAACTTGGCCGAGACTTTTCGGATTAACCTTCGAGTCAGCTTATTTCCACTTCAGAGAAGCCTGATGTACTACAGCCATGCTATTCAGTCTGTATTTAGTCTTTAATTGGCTTTTCTCATGTTTTTGTCTACAATTTTGCTACATCCTGTCGAGTCACCATTGAGTACTGTATCGAAGAGTTGTACAAGTTTCCTTCATTTTCGGTGGTCTCCGAGTGCCGAAACGTAAGATCAATCAATTTGCAAGTGATTCTTACTTCCCAAAAATGATCCTACAAATGCAGCATTGCAATAAGTGAGGCTGCCTCAAGCTAAAAAGGTAATTATGGCGTTATATATCACTTCTAGGAGGGATAATTTGCCTACCAATCTATGCTAATAGCCCAGGAAAGTACCTTATGAATTGCTAGGTTCAGAAGTTCACTAAGTTCAAAGTATCTGGTGCCTTTTTGTCTGGTTTTGTTTATCACACAGGTAGGACAAATAGGAACTTCAAAAACAATAGAAAACAAAACATCTTCTTTCTGTCTTGCTGTATGAAGTAATGGGAGGGTAGCAAATGATTTGGAAATTGTTTGAAGCTTCAATCAGATTTATTGTCTTCCTTTATTTATCATATAAGTTGTAGTATGTTTGTTATCCATGACCATAGTATAGTTCGAAAAGGTTATGAATAGGAAAAGATTATTTGGATGCACGATTCAATTAAATCTCCTTACTGGGATTTATTTCCCGATTTCTGGTTATGTGCCTTGAATCGAATTGGCCTAGTTCCTTTACTGTTAATATATGACATTAGAATTCATGAAATTACTTACATGTCAAAGACTGTATACATCGATTCGCATCAACTCGGTTCACAATGCATCCGAATCGCTTGTGTTAGATCATCACCGAATTTCATTTGCATTTCGCACTCAGAAATGGAATCATCTCCTGCCCTCCTTTTTCCCACTCTATCAGAAATTGAAATCAACGGCTTCATTGGAAGTCATAAGTGAAGCTCAGAGCTAAAAGACGACTGAGAAATTTCATGATGTCTATGCCTATGCCTAGGTCTTTGTCGCAATGCCACTGGTCTGAAGGTTAGTCAGCCTCCGGCAGATGAAATGATGAGATGATAGGCATCCATAGATGGAGTCTTTGACTTGCCTTAGCAGTATTAGCATAGACACTAAGTATGACTTTGCGGCTTGGTTGGTTAAGTTATGGTAGATTTCCAAGAGAAAACTAAATATTTAAAAGGAAAAAAGTGCAAATTAATTTTTTTAATTGATTTAGGTTTGGTAGATTTTTTTTTTCTATCAATGTCCCAGATCAAACAAGTTGCACAACTCTTACTATTATCAGTGTTCTGTGATTGATTGATTGATCGAACAGTCGATAGTGCTAGACAGATAAATAGGTACTTAGAGACTAATTGATTGATCAATTGATTGTATTGCTCAGAAAAGGCAAGGATGAACTAACCTTTTAGAAAACTATATATGTTAATTTCTCTCAAACAGCTTCTATAATGCTATTTATGTCTTTTCAATCGATTCAAACCCTAGAATATAGAATGGTGAAAACTAGACACAATACAGAACTTCTACATGTAGTTGCATTTCTGTTGTTCCGAAGTGCTCAATTAGCATGTTTTTTGTTGTCACATCCTCTTGCATAAAATGCATGAGTTTGCCATTTTCAGCTATTTGGCTATTTGCTTTGCAAACGCAATTCAACACTCTCCAACACTGTCTCACATTTGTCTCTTTATGGGTAACAAATGAATATAGATGTGGGGAATAAAGTCAAATGTAAGACAAATTGAAATGTGTGAAACATTTATCTTGATATATTGCACTTTCATCTAGTTTTAGGAAGTTTTTATTCTATTAGTATTCAGCAGTGTTTTTACTTGGCAAGCAGTAGATGCTGCACTAAGCTTATAGAATGCTAAGTTGATCAATTTGCAGCTCTTCTGCTGTATCAGGAACACAGGAACCTAAGGAAGACGATAAGATCACCTCACTATTAAGACCACCTCACTATTAGGACCACCTCAATATTAGCGTCCTCTGCAAGGTCCGAGGTTTGATCCCTGGCCCAGGCATTCTACATGAGCTACATCTTGGCTGGATGTCGGCTGCATGGCACGTTAAATTGGAATTGCTATGTACTCGTTGTCTACACTGTGGCAAGTAAAAGGCCTCACCAATGGGTAAATGTGTAACTTGTTGTTGGTAACCATCCTAGCCTCATCATCTCATTATTACACCTGCTTCTGGTGGCTGGTCACATAAGATGGTGGTCGTATGAGATGATTTAAATGTTTAGGTCTTAGGAACCTGGTTTCATGGCATCTGCAAAACCCACAAAACGAAGCTTACACTGAGAAAAATACAAGGAATAAAGCTCCGCGGAACATTTTGCTTGTATGTTGATGGAGTTTCCTATATACCGCTAATCCTTTAGAGGTTTTTGGTGTAATCCCACAGAGGTTTTGGGGTGTGTGCACTGCATTTATACCCTTTCAAGGGCGTGTTTGGTCTTCGTCATTCTCGGCATACGAATACAGGCTGTCACATCAAAAAAATGTCTATGCACAACATCAGAGAGTAAAGAGAATAAAACTTGCAGCAATATTGCTTGAACAAACATTATCTGTTCCATCTATGAGCACAAAGATATTGTCAGATATTCCTGATCCAATATAGCCCTCTTTGTTGCCCTAATGGGGTCAGGAATTTTGTGTACAGGGGTGCATCCGTCTGCCCTACAATCATGTTATTGTGGGACAGACAGTCGTGGTAGACGGTGCCTGTTTGCTCTTTGTTGTCATATCAGAAATGTGGTCTACAAGTTTCTTGCTACATCAGCCGTACACAAAAACCTGTGAACTCTTTTTGGTCTGTCTTTTTATTGATAAGAAACCAGCGAATCTCACAAATAGACTGCACTTAGTGGTCTTAAAGTGATTGTTCGAGATGGTCGTAATTCCTGCAAGTTGTACATAATGTTCACAGTTTGGGCTGGGGGCCTAGCTCAGTGGTAGCTAGCACGCTGGGTTTCCAACCACTGGGTCCCGGGTTCGATTCCCCGTCAAGCCTAAGTTGGATGGCTGTTTCACCCATCATCTCATTGCCATGGTCCCTGCCTGTCCAAATTAGCCTATCAGGTGCTGAAATACAGGACGTAACGCCCTAATCCGCACACCCTTGTATTCAAAGTTATGAAACCCAGCAAAGCGGTCTTTAAAAAGTGGTCGTCCTGCATGTAATTTTGGATGGTCTCAATGTTAGGGTTCCATTGTATGTTAAGAGATATATAAGCTTAGTTAAAGTAATTTCTCTCTGTAATTTACAATAAAACACATTTACAATGCAATATGGAGGGTTACCAATATTGAATGACTCCCCACTAACATTTATGGTCGACCAGAACAATGGATATCACATGCCTCAAAGATCAAAGAATATCACAGACAGCTGATGTTGACAGCAAAAACTGGCTTATGCCGAGTCACAAAAGGCTTGCAAGTTGAATGGAAATCGCTAATCTATTGTGTTTTCTTGCTTTTACTACAATGGTGAAAAGTACTAATACAGTTGGAAATTATTATGGCCATTTCTTACATATGCAATGGTTATCTGGTTTGAAGGTCCAGAGTTAATAAAAAATCTTATACTTATTATATATTGTAAAGTAAGTACATAATATGTATGCACAACTTTATTTGCTAATCCAAATTGCTTTGTGTTGATTGTATAATATTGCGCTATTCGGATTTTTTTTGTATTATGGTTTGCTTATAATCCTCGTTATGTAGTTGTATGGTGTGTTTACTACATACGTTTGCACACACTGGAAACATAGCGGGTGAAATAACACTGAACTGTTGCAAGTTTCCGTATAACTCCCACTACAGCAGTATATATTGGTTTGATGCATGGCTTCCCATAATACCAGGAGTAGCACAGGTCAGGAACCCTATTTCTCAAGGCTTTAGTAGTGTTTTATCACTGAACTTGGCTGAACCCTGCCTCCAAGCTACTGTGTGTAGTGTGGCCTTGGTCCCTCTTGGTCCCTCTGTTGTGTGGTGTATGAAACTTGCAAGCTTGCAATCTTTTTCTTTCATTTTGCAGCAGTATTAGGTACAGGGAGACACTGTTTTAAGACCACCTCACTGAGATCATTAGTATCACAACTAAGGCCACCTCTCCAATGGCGTTAACAAACTTGTGAACCAACAAAATGACCAAGGGTTACCGCAACACTGAATGCATTCTGTACGACTGCTTTGTAAAGTTTTAAATGTTACAAAATATTCTCATCGTGATAAAGTGCTAATGTGTTGCCTTCCCTAAACTGAATTGTGACCGATCTAAATTTTCTAATACCGATTGGTCCTAGGCGTGTTTTGGTTAAGTGGGAGTTTTCTCTTTCGTTGGTATATTGGCGTGTAAGACTGTGAGACTAGTGAGAAGGAAATCAGTTTCAATCATTTGACAGAATATGTGTTAAGTGATAAGAAAGGCTTTTGCCAAAAATGCCAATTAGAAGTACTATATACCCTTTGCACAATGTTAGTAGTTTGCAGAACATGAACCGACTTCTTTTGGATGTTAACCTCACCTAATGTATTGTGAGAAAAGACTGCTGTTCAAGGTGTCAAGAATCAGCGCTGAAAAATTATGCCATCCATCACTTTTCGCTGCTTCCACTGCGGTGACTGTTCTTTATTGTCACTTCCAGTTTCTCATCTCGTCGTCTACGATGTGAAGTGCTTCGGAATTCTAGATGCCTCTGTAAAGCCGATTACACATCACGATCGGGCTGTGGTGGCTCCAGTTATAGACCGGTATGGTCTAGACCTGAGTCGTAATATTGCTGCGTAATCAGAGGTTCATTTACACGGTACACAGCCTAATTGTGATAACGTAGATTGCAGGTGCATGGTTTTCGTGGTTGAGACACTCGGCATGTCTCATAAAGGAGCTAGATTACAATCCTGGACAGTGGACACACTTCATAACCAAAGACTATGCTGGATAGCTTTCACATGACACCAAACATTGACTAGATACTAATGCAATTAACCCTACCCATGTTGTGAATGTGTGAACTAATATGGACCCCGAATGCCCAACTAAGACAAAGAAATGCTTCAATACCACTTGTAAATGAGCGAACATCAGTCTGGCTGTTGTCACTATTTGTTATGATCTAGAGCAGCATGTTGTGATCTACAAATCTAGTAATCTACCTCAAATATAACCTTAAAGTGACATTGACTTCTCTTGAGGGGCATTCCTGATTCTTATCCAGTTCAGTTATCTGGGCTACATGTTCGCAGTGTATTGTGCCATCTAATCTTACTCGTCTTCCTTAACAATTCTCTGTATCTGCGAGCAATGTTTCAAATGACCTTTAGGGTCTTAGCAAATGGACTTTATCCTTGAAACGACCTTGGGTGTGCCGTATCCTGTTCTCTAAGGACCTCTGAATTCGGGGCGAACCAGAGTGACCTTGGGTCATTCAGACATGATCGAAGGATAATGCGATTCTCATTTGCATGTAAATGCCTCAAAGATATCTTGCGGTGCGATCGATACATGTACGCGTATCATCTACTCTAGTTTCTTCTGGGTCCATTCAACCATTCATCTCAGAAAGTAATGAACCTCGCGCAAGGCTTACATTGTACGGTGTCGACGGTACACAGTTGTTCATTCCCCTGATCAGGAGGACCAGCGGAATGTGCCTTGATTGAATGTGTGATTATTCAGCTTTTCATCATGTCAATAAAGGCATCCCTACAGACTTGTGGTATTTCTAGGGACATGTGCTATCTGTGGGCTTATAGGTTTGTGTACCTACTGTGAGAATGGCATTGGTAGATGTGATTTACAAGTAAGAAACATACTAAATTGTGTTACCTGATTGTAACTGAAGTTGACCACCGTCCACTCTTTCAGCCATTGAACGGCTGCTCTTTTAGAATTCTATTATGTCCAATTTCACATAGTCCTGACTTTATTTTCCTTTAGAGATATACAGCTGTACGTATATGCTAAGTACAAACTTATCTGAATGGTAAGTCATCTCGAAATGGAATTGCAATTGATTATAAAGAAATAAGCATGATGTTCCATTGGGGCGATGACGATGTGAGATGAGATGATATATATAAATTAACCATTTTCAAAGCCAAAGAAGACAATATAAAAGTTCTAACTTTCAGAGTCTTATGTGCTGGAACTACACATACCATTCGTACCTCCACGATGGAACTTAGAACCAGACTGCAGACTTGAAATTAATGAAAGTTTGGTATTCTACTGATTTTGACTTTTCGCCTGATTCCCAACTGTGAGTCACTCTTATTCTAATGACTGATAACTCCACAAGAATTCCTAAGAGCTTTCTAAACACAGAGAGTCTCCACTCCAGGTCTTTGCATAGCTGCAAATGAAGTTTTGAAGAGTACTTTGGTCGGTTTGATTCAACAAAAAAACCGGTCATATTAGGAGTAGAGTCTCTATAAAGATTGGTTGATGTTATAGAATGTTGTTGGAATGTTATTATCGTGACATTACTGAGGACATTATAAATGAATGTATATTTTTGCTTTTTGGTCATACTTTTTCATACAATGCTCGAACCAGATCAAAATGGACAGAAATATGGTCAGTTGATTAAATGCAAACTTTCTAACTGTCTTTACACATTCTCACAACAAATTACTTGCTGGTTGCTGTTTTTTCGTCTCTCCTGGTGGTCTTTATGGGCAGGTGGTCTTAAAAGGAAGGTAATGTGCAAGTAAGAACTCTCTTCGGGCCAAAAATGAGCGTTTTCTTCCGAAAGGCGGTGCTACGATCCAGTGCAAAGCACCGGCCTTTCTCATAACCGATTTGCCGCTCCCCCAGAATCAGGGAAGGAAATGCTTCCGCGCGTCGTCTGCACACAAAGTAGTGTGATTACTACGCCTTATTTCTTTCTTCCAAGAAGCCACTCGCTGTGAAACTGGTTCAGACGCTTTCTTTTGACTTAAACTCTGCTAACGTCATGAAATTGAACAACTTTACCGTGGAATTCCACCAACTGCAGAAGGTACTATTTCGCAAATGGCACTGAACAAGCGTTGTAACGGCGTTAAGACGCTTATTCAACGATCCATTTTTTACGTTATCCCTTGACGCTTTGCCTGAGTTCTCAGAAAGACCGGTGCTACGCACCAGACAAGCGCCGTCTTTTGGCAGAAATTGAAAAATGAGTGGTCGTAATGGTGAAGTGCTCGTGAAGGTGCTCTAAAAGCATATTCCGCAGTATATTTAGGACCAAGGGTGGTCTCGATTGTGAGGTCTTACTGTATCGCCTTTACCTTACAGTCTTTACAAGCTAGATTGACTGTGGATTGACTGCAAGCTTTTATCTACTTTTCTTTTGTCGAGATGCTGTCATCGGGTCTTCAAGAACATCAAAACCAAAAGCTCTCTTATCACTCTGACCTTGTATACTTGTCAACGTCCATGGCAATTTGATTGATAGACTTAAGCTTCAAGGAATGTTATTTTTTTCTGTTTTTTTTTTATTGCAAACCATTTCCTTTCATGTTGAGATCTGTGGATAAGCTGGGTTCCTTGATTTCTTTAAAGAGCTTTTTTCAGCAGCCTGAGGAGGGTTGTCCGCTGAGTGCGGATCAAATTGAAGAGTTAAGGCCTTCAGGTTGTTGAGACGGATTTCTATTTTTAGGTGAAAATCTGTAAAAAATTCATGTGCGGAAGTACCACAGTTGCTCAAGAGTTATAGCTTGTCCCTATCCATACGTAGACCATCATCCGATCAATTGTCTTAACACCTGTAAATGGTACGGAGACTAGTTACCCCTCATTGTGGCCCTAATACTCATTGAATAATGTTCTTTCTCTGATCATGGATTGATATTGCGAACCAAGCATTGCCAAAATCTATGCAAACTTATAGAGCCATAAACACTGGGTTAACCGCAAGGGTTAAGAGCTCACACTAGCGCCATCACTGTGGTTGCCTATTGCCAGGTACCCATTGCACCTGGATGGGGTGATGCAGAGGTTGAAGGGCAATCTGCCTAATTCCTCAATGCCATGGTGGGGGCTGGCAAGTGCTAGCTCCGAGTTGAACACTTAAAATATATCCTGACCATGGTATCCAGAAAGACCCCTATATGATTGGCATTTAGCCACTAAAGTACTTTTAGCCTTACATAGACTGTTTTTAATATGTCAAAGATGGGCATTCTTCCTGTACCACAAATTGCAAAACCCACAACTCATTTCTGTCAACATGCCTGATGGGACCACTGCCATGATGTGGGTGCGGCATCAATAATAGTTGATTCTACAAATCTCTGTGTAATTGCTTTGGCTGTGAATAGCATGGGCATATTGAACGATGATGTATTCTGTTTTAGTCAAAAGTTACATTCAACTTCAGAAACTTAAGCCATAAAGTCTGATATAGTACAGTTATTATTGATTAGAATGAACTTGTCAGTCAATTTTATACAACTTTTATGTGCTTAGCATCAATAAAAAGTACATAAAAATAGCTATTTCGATATAAATAGGCAATTTGGAGTCCCTTTATGTTGGACTGTAGCCATTCTGCCAGAATATATTATCTATACATGTATATTATCTACAATTAAACGACTGGCAGTGTTGAAAATTATGTCTCTGGTGTCTGATTAAGTTCCTGTTTTCGGGCGAGGGCCTAGCTCAGAGGTAGCGCTCTGGGCTTCCAACCGCTGGGTCCCGGGTTCGATTCCCGGTCGAGCCTAAGTTGGATGGCTGTTTCATCCTTTGTCTCATTGACATGGTCCCTACCTGTCCTAATTAGCCCAACTGGTGCAGAAATACAGGACGTAAAGCCCTAAATCTCACACTCACACAAGTTCCTGTTTTCAATTTGAGAAAGAAGTTGTAAGTAATTATTTTTTCAACCCTCGATAGCGGCAAGAACTTGCCTTGGAGGGCTGCACCTCCCATATCTATCTATCTATCTATCTATCTATCTATCTATCTAATACAAACCCCAATCTGCCTGATGTTTTATAAGGCTGCACTGTAAATGTGAACATGATTTGCATTTCTTGTGCTCTATGGAAGCCACATGCACACTCAGCCATTATCTATGCATAAGCATAACAGGTAATCTGCAGCCACCCATTATCAATTATTACTCATGCCATTTATCTACACATTTTTATGTGCAAATTATCAGCACATTTTCATGGGTTGCCTTTTGGAACCGTGGATTTGTAAGTCCGGTGACTTATCGGCCGATTCACTGTTCAATATCGGTTGATCGATGATCAGCTTGTTTTTCGGGTGTGGCTCAGGGTATCCTGATGTCCCCTGTGACCCTTTTTAGCTCCAGAGGTTTTTAGGACATGGCTAGCTTTTCAGACTTTTGACATTTACATGCGTGAATTATAGGCATGTCGTGAAATACAACCATCAATAATGTAGACAGGGGGTTTGGTTGGCATAGCATAGCCATCATGCTGCTCAAAATCTTGAAGGTTGTCATACTTTTACATGGCTAGTTGTTGGCTGGTATTTACAGAATGTTGTGGAGATTTTCATTTGCTATTTTAGAATAAGAGTATCTGCGTGGCCTAATGGTTTAGGAATCCGCCAATTCCACGCTGGCCATCTGTGTTGAAGGTCCTTGGGTTGAACCCCAGCCCAGGCAGGCACTCTTCATGAGCTACAATTCAGCTGGATGTCGATCGCATGAGATGTTGAATTGGAGGTTCCTTGTGCTCGGTGTCTATGCTGAGGCAAGTAAAAGACCCCACCCATGGGGTAAATGTGTAACATGGTGTGGACTCCAAGCCTTATCTCATCATTATGTCTGCCTCATGCAGCTGGTCATATAAGCAGACTGAGCTTCTGGCCAGTGGCATCGAGACATTGACAAGATTATTGTCTCCAGGTTTTGTCTCATGATGTGTCCTCAGAATTTACGAGCATTTAATATATATATATATATATATATATATATATATATAGCAATCATTACAGAGTACTTTAGTTATTGTCTCCATAGAACAAACTACATGTATAGCCAGATTGTTTGGTTTAGTCTCAGATAGCAAGGGTGTTGGAGGGAGTGGTCTCAATAGTTTGCATAACAGTGTTAGGCATACTTCAAAACATTGTCTGGATTTTGTTTAAATGTTTACAAATGGCACGCGACCACCCTCTACTTTACACATTTAATAAGCTATCGTTTCTGCCTGACATGAAACAACATTGCATGGTGAATCACTGTTCTATGACATCGTGTTGTGGTGCAATTTTTTCGTACACTGTATATTTTTTATTCATTATGTCCTCGCTATTTGCGTGTTAGACAATCTGCAATGCACTGCATTCTGTACAACAGGTTTTATGTGCTTAGTTTTAAGGTGTGATGGTGAAACTCAAATATCCTTCAATGTCCTTATTTTTATAGCAATGACACCCCTTTTTTTCCATAGAACAAGGAGACCACACTTAAAATCTAGCTACCCTGGCCCGTATATATATGTCAAGCTATGTCAGGCAGGAGTGGCTATTCCAGACTGTCTGCAGGGCCGCTTGATTGATGGGCTGTGAATTTCCTGAATGCGATTCTGTCATGGAAACCTAGCACTCCGCTTTTGTGGTGTGGAATGTTGAGAGGTTGTCATTCTAAGGTTTTCTACGGTTCTTTGGTTATGGGTAGTCTGATGTGGAAGAATTGTGAAAGGGGTATTTGACTTTTTTTTCGATATTGATCCAGTCCTAACCATCAACATACTTTGGATTAGATCTTCTTTTGTTCCACATTTAGTAGAGCTTTCTTTAAACCTTTTGTAATAAAATCAAAAATGAAATTGTTTTAGGTTCAAATGCTGATGGGTTTGTTTTTGAAAACCCAAATGCTAATGTTTGAGAAAAGTGGAAAAAACACATTTCAATGCCATTCTTGTAAAGCTAAACAACTACCATTATAAACCTTGATAACATTGGGAAAAAATGTCAATGAAATATTATTGAAAAGTTTGTAAAAAAACTACTAGTAAACGTCAAATGGAAAGTTAAGCACATATTTAGAGTTGGAAATTGAACCAAAATGGCCTAGATTTTCTAGCAGGTTGAATACTGGCCTGTGCATTGCTGTAATGCAGGTAAATCAGGGTCCCTCAATCATGGTGAATGACATCAGCAGCTGTTCAATTCCCTCGCATTGGCATTTGTAAATAATTACAGCACTCAAATATTCACTAGCACTCAAATATCTACTCAAATATTCAGTCAATGTGTAGATTGCATTTGATCAAATATTGAGCAAGTGTCAATTGCTCTTGGTCAGTCTATAAAGCGCGAATGTGTTAGCCCTCGATATAGTTCGCTCAATATTTAATGGCACTTATCAGTATTTGATTTGGGATGATTTTAATATTGCCAAATAAAAAAATAGACACAGTGGAGCTGTGCTTTACGACCACCTCAATATACAGGCCACCTCAACGTTAAGACACCATCTTTTAGTGGGGGTGGGGGCCTAGCTCAGTGGTAGCGCACTGGGCTTCCAACCGCTGGGTCCCGGGTTCAATTCCTGGTCGAGCCTAAGTTGGATGTCTGTTTCATCCTTCATCTCATTGCCATGGTCCCTGCCTGTCCTAATTAGCCCATCAGGTGCAGAAATACAGGACGTAAAGCCCTAATCCACCCACCACCACACGCCATCTTTTCGTGGAGTTATTTCGAGTATCGATTTTCATATTATGAGCTTCGATCATGTAAATTGAGAGCAATTTTCAAGGCCACGCTGCAACAGCTGGTATGGTACTGAAGATAAATTCCATTGTTCAAACTGTCGAATATTTCTTTGTCATTGGAACTTACCACACTAATAAGATCACCCCACTATTAAGATTACTATATATATATAATTTTTATTGACGGAAGATGTCAGAAAAGACATATATGTCACATACTATAGCATGGCTATTAATGAATGCCAGCACCATTGTCGTTTAGAACCTCAGGCCAAGAGTTCCATAAAATAATATAGGCACAGCTTCTTAGCAGAGAAATTATGATAACCAGTGGTCTCTTCCATAGCCTGTAGCTTCGAACCCAGAACCTTCTGTTTTATTGCTGAACACTTGAACCGCTGTGCCAATGGTAATTTTAAATTTGTGGATACAAAAATCATACTCTGGAAGCCATACCACAGCTCTATATGAACAAAGTATTATGGAATAAAATATAACAGTGGTCTCTGGCGCTGTTTTTAATGAAGCTTCGAACCTGGAACCTCTGTTTTGTAGATGAACACTTTGACCAGTGATATATAACCCCTGGCAATGGTACTTATTCTGTAGATACTCTCAAAGCCACAATGCAGTTCTATATGAGCAAAACAAAGTTCTGTAGAGCTCAAATTTGTTGGAGGTCATAAAATTAGATTGTGGAGCTGAGCTTTCTGTGGCATCTCCTGCCAAAAGAACTTGATATTCTCTGAGTTTCTGACGTCTAAATTGTATAAAAAAGCAAAAAGCAAGATAAAACTAAGCTGACTGGTTGTCAGATTTAAGTGATATTTTTTTACTTCCTGTCACAGAAACAAAACAAATTGGCAACTAGGCAGTCAAACTTGAGCTTTTATCTCATTTTCATTTCTGATATCTTGAATGTGACATTATAAAAAAAATAAATAGATTAATAAATTAAATATTCAAGCACTCTGAAGTAGACAGTTTTTTGTATTTAGTGTAATGGTAGTTTATTTAACCCAATTTATTTGCATCGTATAAACTACAGAATAATCACTTTCATCAATTAAATTATATTTTTTTATATATGCCGGTAAGCTTTAAAAACGCTCTATTTAGCATTTCATATTTCGTAAATTTATGTGGCTCACGAATGAAACAATACGACCATATACAGAGTAACGCTAGTTTTAAGACTACTTCACCATGCAGATTATCATTAAATTCAAATGTACTCATTATGAAGACCAAGTTTTTCGTGTTTAATTGTGTCTACTAATTATTATCTAGCGTACCTTAATATAAAGACAACCTCATGTTTAAGGCCAATAATTTTGGACTCCTGGTGGTACTAATGATGAGGTTCTCCTTTTGTATGGAACGGTTAAAACCTATGAATGCATGATATCCGGGCATTTCTTCCGATTTGTAATTAGATTTCTGCATTTTATTTTAAATCTTAATGCGGTCAATTTCAAATTGCATCAAACTTTTTTTTGTTATATTGTAGTTTTAATTGTCAGGCGCGTGAAACGTGCAGTAATTATGGTGAATGCAAAAGTTTTACAGAAATTTATTCAGAATAAAATATTATGTTTGCCATTTTATGTGCCGATTGTTCATTTGGAAATGCCCCAAGGTATTAATTGACAATTTGCAAAAGAATGGTTTGCAAGAATTATTCAATACTGCGCAATGTAACATAATTATTGTTAGCTGGAAAAATGTTGTCTTAATTACAGCCTACTTAATTAGAATTATTCCAGTTCAGATAGTGGTAGTCGTACTAAGGGCTACATTCTATAACTCTGGGAAGTCAATAACTTCAAGAATATATCATGCATCCAAAATCTTGATTCTAAAATATGTTGAATTTTTGAAGCTAACTTGTATAATATATACAATGTTATCTCTCAGTGATGCATTTTCAGGTATGACACATTTGATAGTGGAGTGCAAAAATGCTTTCCTTAAAATCTGCTAGTTCTGTTTATTTCCTTAAAATCCAATGCAATATCTTTCTAAATGGCCATGTTGATAACACATCAAGCATTAGTCAAACAATTCTTGCATCATGCTGTATTTTGGTCTATACAACCTGCCGCAGCAATACAAACTAGCAGTTAAACTTGCAGTCAAACTAGCAGTCAAATGTGTTTTGCTTGTTAGCTCTCAGTAGGGTCCAATCTAGCTGAAGTTTGCCCATAAAACTAAATGGCCTGTGAGTATCTTATGGTTGAGGGGGTCTTTGAAAGTGTGCAAGACATGCTGAGGGCTTTTTGGTCTAGATAATGTCCTTAAAAGACTCTGAATGACTATAAAGGGAATCTAGAGCAGCACATGAAAGGGTAGTAAAGAATTTTCACACACTGGTTTAAGCCTTATGCACTGGTTTCTTGGCAAGACCTCAAAGCACATACTAAGACAGTCTGCTTGGTTTAGAAATAACCTATTTGTGTCTAAATTTGGGTTATCGGTAGTTTTAAAAACTGTTCTCAATTATCATGATCTGTCATGTTCATTACAGACAAAATAGCTTGACAATATCATTTGGAAAAAATACTAAAAAAAGGTGTTTCCACGTCTGGAAGTCACAATTTCACCAAATAAAACCCAATGTATCTGTGCTGGTATTCTCACCTAATAATATAAAGTAAATAATTAGCTTGTAGTATTCTGTGAGTCAGTTATTAAATATGGTTAAGGTTTGCCCTATTTTTCAAGCTGAATCGAGTAACTTGTCATCTGCAATCCTTTTGCTTTTGAAAGCTTGTCATTGAAACATGTTGCGAATCTTAAAAAACGTGTCACGATGGCTCCTTGACAGTTTCAATGTTTTTCATCCATGTCAAAAACTTGCATCGAAATTAGAATCATGTCATCTGTCAGTGGCAACATTTCCTTCCAATATTCGCTTCACGGGGAATTCAAAATGATTATTCCTTTTCGAAATGGCAAGCTGAAAAGAAAAAGGTTGCTATGGAATGTCGACGGAATGTTGTTGGATGCATAGTCTGTTGGATAACTCGTGCAAGGTGAATTTTGACATATCTTGCATGTCTTTCTTTGTGAACAACAGTCATACAATATAATCAGCTCAATGAAACCCATGAGTGAGCTGTTTGGCTGAGGAACTCACAAGTGGCGAAGCCCTGACCTCTGATATGACCAATGACCATTACTGACAACTTTTATTTTTCAAAATTACCTTTAGATATCATATTTAGTTAAAAACCCAGTTTTTTGTGAATAGTGTATCATTGGCTGAGCTGTTGTCCTAGTGTGTAAAGTGAAAGTGAAAGTGAAACTGATCAACCTGAAGTAGTCCGTCCAGTATGTAAATCAGGGATGGTGGAACACAATTTATTATAATTAGGGATAGTGGCATCTTCACAAGTCAAGGTGGCTTTCTGGCGCTTGAGCGATAGCAAAGCTTCCACAGCGACATTTGCCGGCGGGAAAATGGGATAGTTGATCACAAAAAATACCACATGGGTTGTTCCTAATAGGTTTTCCATGAGGAACACAGCGAAGTGTGGGATATTAGTATAGAACTTATCTCATTGCTGGTGTTGGTGTGAGCTCTTAGTATAGAACTAATCTCATTGCTGGTGTTTGTGTGAGCTCTTATAACAGAACTTGTAGGCTTGTAACTAAACTGGGGTGGGGGCCTAGCTCAGAGGTAGCGCACTGGGCTTCCAACTGCTGGGTCCCGGGTTCAATTCCCAGTCGAGCCTATGTTGGATGGCTGTTTCATCCTTCGTCTCATTGCCATGGTCCCTGCCTGTCTTAATTAGCCCATCAGGTGCAGAAATACAGGACGTAAAGCCCTAATCCACCACCACCACTTGTAACTAAACTGCAGAAGACATCATGTGAATTCAGGATTCCTAAGGCTAAGACAGGCAGCCAATGGGATTCGCATGACGTCCTCTGGAGTTAAGTTCCCAAGTCTACAAAATTAGTTGTAAGTCGCTTCAGCACAACTCTCGCTAAGGCTGAATATAACCAGGGAGTTGAGAAAGACTCTGGATTGGCCTGAGAGTGTTACTGCTGTGCAAATTAAAATTTTTGGCAATAATAGTGAAATATTGCTGTCATTGTGCCTCATATTAGAGACTCCAATAACCGGTGATTTCTACCAATATTTGATGTGCAATTATCCTTGTCGTGTTATTTTTAAGAGCAGCCTTGCGCCGAGATTATTATCGTTCTATAATTAATCACCAGCTTATAATTATTTAGCCCTTTAATGAATGGATGAGTGCCATTGATCAATAAATTGGATATTAATCATCTTGATTGTTCCTCTTTATTGTGGTTTTGGCCGATCTGATGATAAAATTGGTTCTGTGATGAGATGCTGGCAAGATTTTGGAAATGGATAATTCTAGGTGCGATCGAATAAGGAATTTTACTGCTCAAATTTGTATGATTTATTACAAGATTGAAGATATCTGCTGCCCATGCCTAAACTGAATTAATGCATTCATTAATTGGTTCATTAGTGTCTCATTTAAAACTTCACTAATATTGCATTCTGAAAATGTTCAGTATTAATATCTTCTTCCTGTGGTTCAATGTTGCTGTATTTGTGACTAGTGAAATTTAGCACTGTTTAAAGCTAATGAAGCCACAAAAAGAATAAGAAGCTGACCGATGGAAGGGAATTGTGAAATAACCCTTGCAGGAGGAAGTTTCGATCTGAACATCCTTAAAATTCTCTCACTTCTTCCATGGTTAGTTATATTGTGTTGAAAGACTTGTAAGGTCATTTATGTCTGTGCTGGGTATGGGATAGTAAGGCAGGCATAACTGGACTGCTCATTGTGCAGAGCCCTGTGTTGGCCACTGGGGTTTCAGGTCTTCACTCTTGGTCATGTAGTGTTACCAGGGGCGTCAATTCAGGGGGAGGGGGGATGTGGGGGATATATACCCCCCACTTTCTGAGAAGGGGGGATGATCAATGCAATCATCCCACCCCCCCCCCCTGAAATTCACAAATGAAAATTACCCTTTTTAACACACTTTTGTTTTGGAACATTTGTGCTTTGTTAAACAGCTTCGCACTTGATATCACATATCAGTATAAGTTTATAAGTTTGGTATAAATGAACCACCATTAATTTATCTTTTGGCCAGTGTCCGCACATTAACTGCTAATACTTGTACAAGCGAGGGAAAGTCACATTGGGACAGACAAAGTATCCCCCCCAACCGTCAAGAGAAATGGACGCCCCTGAGTGTTACCAAAGACAGCAGCGGATTTACAGGGGGGGGGGGGGGGTAATAGGGAATTGAAACCCCCCCCCCCTCCTTGTTCTAGTATATTTTAATTAAAAATTTAACAAAATTCAGCGGTCCTGGCAATACATTTTAATTTGTCCTCCACCCCCCCCCTGGTGGAACATTTTCTGGATCTGCCCCTGCAACACTAGTTATCACCCTTGCCATGAGGCCAAGGGCTTTTAAGGGTCATATTTCCATTTGTGATCATCCGTAACTTTTTGTGGATATTGCCTGCTAACAAACAAACCGCAAGGCACTCACATTGTTTAGTGTAGGTTAGCCACTCTATAAAGCATATTATCGAAATGTCTCTTGATTCAGATGTTTACCAAACTGATGCTCCCTGTTATCTACATAAATAATGGTCATGTCAAATGTCAATTTCT
This sequence comes from Alitta virens, assembly GCA_932294295.1. NCBI lineage: Eukaryota > Metazoa > Annelida > Polychaeta > Phyllodocida > Nereididae > Alitta > Alitta virens. Next base: position 29,286,229 of record OW028579.1, read on the forward strand.
TGTAACAAAGTTGCTCATGTTTGTTTTTCTTTTCTATTTTCAGGTATGTAGGAGTGTTTTCCTGTGAGAAATTGGTGTTAACGAAGCAGTGGTCAGGTAAGTCCACTTGTAGAAGCTAATCTTGAAATGTTTCAGTTGTGTTTAGCTAATCGTGGTCTGCCAAATCTCAATACAAAATGCGTAAAAGATAAGTATTCGGCTGTGGTGTTTTTTTGTTGTTTTTTTTTACCTAATCATTATTTTTCCCTTCAAAAAACCCAGAGTGACATGTAAATTCATAGATAATGGAGGTTTGACCTGTTCTATGTGAACATAGATATACACAGAAGTAGTAAGGTTTAGCATAATTTTTCTCCTGGCATAATGAAGACTTATGGTGGTTGTAATTCTATCCATCTTCATGTACTTGGTTTTTCCGTACTTGCCTTTATATCACTTTCCTTGTCGCCGAGCTTTCCGCTTTTCGTAAGATCGAAGAACACTTTCTTCATTCACTCAGTCTTTTTCTTTGAGATGAAAGGGGCGATGTCTGCTTAATGTTACTTTTGTCACCAGAACGAGGCTTCATTGTTACAGAAAGGAGGCTAAATTAGGCTATTGTGCTTTGTAATGTGTAGCCAGAGACTACTGTTGTCTTTTCTATTTAGAAGAAGTCACAGTAAATATTATGGTGTATTACGTATGTCGTTTTTATGAAGACAAAGGGTAGGCAACAGACTGAATTACGACCGCAAACTCGACGTAGTTGGTAAAAAAATGACAAGGAAAGCGCCTATATTTTTTATAGATTATAGATTTTTACCATCCTATTTTTAATTATAGAAGTTCAGTTAGTGCCTCTTTACTTCCTAATAATAATAATAATAATGTGTCAAACCTCTTTTTAATGATGAGCGCTTTACCTTCCTGTTTTGTCTCTTTCAATGTATAGCGAATATCATTTCGTCGACATTATTTGTGGTTCTCTTCATTAGGCAACGGTTATTTGATCTTTCGTTTCTCGACACCGCCGGCCAAACTTTTGCAGTGCCGCTCAATTAATAAATTAACAATTGTCTGGATAAATATGTGTATTGCATCTCAATGTATCACATCACCTGTGTTAATTTATGTAAAAAAAAAAAAACACTTTCTGGGGATTTTTTTTATTTTCTGACCAACATGAAAAACAGTCTGAGAAAGTTCCGAGAAACATAAGATCAAAAAACCGTGGCCTTATGTCATAATAATTCTATAACCCTATTCTTTAGAATCTAATGCAATAAAATACAATTTTCCCACCTTAGCCCTGAGGCTATTACTGAATGTGATATTCAGAGAATCAAGTCCAATAGGGCCTTGATATCTTGCACAAAGCTGCAGATTACTTTTAGGGGTGGGTCTTTTCTCATCTCTTGAGCATCATTTGATTGATCAGTGGATCATGGGCTCTGAACATGTTGACATGAGCTTCTTAGATCAATATTAGATCAATTGTGACCTTCTTGGATGTTTGGTTGAGGCAACTCCCTGGCAGTGTTGTGGTTAAGTTGCGAGAATGGTAGCAATGATATCTGGCCGTGTCAAGCGACTCAAGTCTAGCTTTTGAAGTTTGTTATAAGTATTGTATCCTCTCCGTGCTGCCATTTGAAGCTCAGTAAATTGGTTCGACCTGCTATGAGAGGCAATTGTAATGATGAAATGGATCTTGTGAGTTGGCAAACTGCAGCGTTGTGAAAAGTGCCCAAGCTGAGATCCGAGCCCCACTACCTTCAAAGTAGACCGACCAATTCATCAGTCCCTACGTCAGATGTGTACCCTCAAAGTAGCTCACAAATGCCATAGCTCAGTTATTCTGTTTATAGAAGTACAGATCCTTACTATTAGCACTACTTAGGTAGACAATTTACTGGTCTTAATGGAGTTGTATGGTGGGAATATAGTTTTATTCCACCCAGATGGCTTGCAGGGTTTGCCATTATGTTGGCATGAATAATTATGATGGTTTTTAAGTGGACATTCACTGCTGTAATGCATAGAAAAATGTTTTGCTACAGTGTTTGACAGACATTTATTTTACCCCACCTTCATGCCTACTCAATTATGCTAACTCCCAAATTGACTAATCAGTGATTCTTATCTGTTCTATATTCCTCCCACTTAGAGCAGTATTTTGATAAAAGCTGGCAACCCTCTAAGCACCTAATAAGAAATCTCATGAATAATTTTATAGGACTTTCAGAAATGAAAAGACATTTCAAGATTTTATGCTATTCGACTTGTTGATGGGATTGAATATTCAATTTGATGGCAATTAGTCGTCGTATTTTCAGGACTAGATGAATGGAAAAGTCGCGTTGATGGTTCTCGTCACACTACATCTTTCGGGTTTAATTTGGCGAAATGCGTCGAGATAACTTATTCATGGTAGTTTTTTTACGTTTCTCGGTAGTGATTAGTGTCATTAGTCATGGTGGATTTTTATGGTTTCATTGTTGTGATTTAATTTATGGAAAAGTCTCATGCAATGGTCTTCAGTTTTGATTTCGGTCGAAGCGCAAAATGCCGTTTGGAATTATGCCGTGTATTTTAGCCTTTATGCTAATAAGTTATGATTACTATTTGTAGTGCTACCTATGAGTTATGTTAAACATGCCTTGAAATTAATAGTATGGTATATTTACTCCCTTCAACATTGATTCTTCTCTGGGAGTCACCTATTTATACAACCTTCAAGCATTGCTTTTATGTATGGACCCAGGCAACTTACATAATATAATTATATTTATTTGGTATATTGTAATCTTGTATTTCAAAAATGACTGTAATTGCCGAAAATTTTTATAAATTCAATTCAATTCAATAAATTCAATTTGATGTTGCTACTGGAATTAAATAATGAATTTTACCCACATGTCGATATTTCCATCAAGCATAGATTTTGCTCTTTTGAACTCGGGACCTTTAGAATAGCTGACAAATGTCTCAACCACTAGAACCCTTCGTAAAATAAAACATCCAAAGTAGATACTTAAAATCCATCTCTGAATTAATTATACATGCTTTTAACGTTTACTTTTTCTATGTCACCACTTGCTTTGATTCGTTTTTACTAAGTTATTTATGTTGCTATTTGAAATGCCATTTTGTATGATATTTTTGTCTGTTTGGTTTTGCTTTGCTGAAAGAAGAATCATGTTTTCAGAATTGCATTTCATCCCTTTTTCTCAGTTGCCATTAAATGGATTTTTTTCACCTTTCTGCGGCGAAATTTTATTCTATAGGCTTGAAAACTATGGAAACTGTTATTTGCGAAATACTCGAATAGTTTGGGGAACCATTTGTAAACTAATTAATTTTCTGTGACGGTTGTCTTTCCTTGTACTGTGCTTACAAATTTTCCACTGCGCAGGATGTGATCTTTCACTGGCGTTTGTCTGTATGTGAGGTGATAGTTTTGTTGTTTGTTAGCTGATATCTAAAGGTATATATGGATTCTAATCAAATTTGTGGATATATAGATAATATCCTATTGCATAATTGATGAAGTTTTTGTGGTGATCCAAGTCATATTCTGATTCCTGTTTCCAGCGACTTTGCTGAGGTTTGAACTCTTTGAATGCAGCATATTTGAATGTGATTATTCACAAACATATTTCATACTCCTGAAGCCTTTATGGTACGTTTGATTAATACACAAAATTTCCATGTGAATCGATACGTACCTTAATAGCAGCAAAACTTTCCAAAAGTAAGTAACGTATGATGGATGAATTCGCAAAGTAATCCCATCCGCACCGCATGTTGTGAGTTCCTCGGAAAGTTGCAATGTTAATACATGAAGTATCTCACTGTTGACTTTGTGGGGGTAACTCTACATGGTCTTTGAACGTGCTAGGATTTTGTATTACCCCGTAAAGGGGTGGTATGGCAGTAAATGATGATTATGACAGTTGAGGTTATCCCGGGTCACCCTAAAGCTTCTTCAGATACCCTGTGGGGACCCTGGGGGTAACTTGCAGGGGAGTTTATGAGCGGATGAACCTGTACCCTCTCCTAACACCCTCACTTATTTCGCTACATTCATAGCCCTACCTCCTGAGGGGTTATAGGCCTCAACCCATTCGCAATGTAGGTTGTGGTTTACGCGGTGTCTGGAATCGCTTAGTCCGAAAAAGTCATCGCTACAGTGTCTGGCGTAATGAGAAAGTGATATATTCCGGAGTATGTGATCAAACTTGAACCAGGTCATGATATTGATAAAACTTCCTATTAAAGCCACCCCGCGATTAAGACCACAAACTGCATTTTAAGTCACTATTAAACCACCTCGACACATAGATGAGTAAATTTTGCCTCAGACATCGTGATGATGAGGTTTCATTATTATATGGCCAACTTAGCATCATTATATTTGATACATTTAATGTCATCTACTGAGGCTATGTACTAAACATTTCGTCAAATAATTTTGCCAACTTAGCTGCATCATTTTATTTGATATGCATACATGTATTTACTGTCATCTTCTGGTACTTTGTGAAACTTTTTTTCAAAGTAGTTTACCAACTTGACTTAGCTGCTTTATATTTATTGTTATCCTGTGGTACTGTTAGATGGACAGAATCTGGTGGTGGTGGATTAGGGCTTTACGCCCTGTATTTCTGCACCTGATGGGCTAATTAGGACAGGCAGGATGTTGGTAATGAGACGAAGGATGAAACAGCCATCCAACATAGGCTCGACCGGGAATTGAACCTGGGACCCAGTGGTTGGAATCCCAGCGCACTACTACTGAGCTAGGCCCCCACCCCTGGACAAAATCTGCAATGATCTGCTGTTGTTGAGGGCTATGATTGCAATGTGTCGGAATTGAGTAGGGCTGTCATTGATATCAATTTTTCATTCGATATCAATATCAGTATTCAACTTTCGATATTGTGCAAAATCGTGCAAATTTTGTATCATCAGCATTCCCAGTTAAAAATGGAGTCTTACAAAAGGAGATAGTGACATCAATCAACGTTTTAGTGCGGGCGTACTCGCGTCTGTTGGGTACTGTATATGAGTTATTCATAGCATGATGTATGCAGTGTGGAGGCAGTCTATTGTGGTGGACAGTGAATGCTGTTAGTACAAGGGGAAGGATGTCATTACTCACACAGGATGGATGTGACTGGAAATTATGTATACCAAGTTCGAGGCAAGGCATACAATATAAATACAGCTGTGCTTGCAGCCCAATTTGCAGCTGTATTTGTTGTACTTAACAGGCAGCAGCTTATGTTTGAGTTCTTGCTCATCTGTCAGGGGTAGTTATTGTTGTATGCAATATTAGTGGTTCTTATTGATGTGATGGCCAGTTCGAGGTGGTAAGGTTAAATTTCACTCAGCATTGTTGTTTATTGAGTAAAGTATACACAAGTAGTACAGTGGATGCCTTTGCCTGGTGGGCACTGGGTAAGGTGTGAGTCTTAGGATCAAAAGGTCCCAGGTTCGAATCCTCATACCCAGAAAGTGACATATATTACCAATTTAGTCAGATCAGCTACTTAGCAACTAAATGGTAGATCAAAGAAACACCAAAACCAACAAAACAGATTTACCAAAAGGCTTGATTAAGCGACAAGTGACAATTTTCATTTTCTGACAAAATTTGCATGAGATACAGTACTGTGGGAAGAGGTGCTATGTGTGTTGAAATTCTACATGGAAATCTCCCACTCGATAACATCTGAAGATAAAACACTTTCGTACTTGTAAAAACTCATCAAAAATTTATGAAGGTGTTGAAGTGGCTTTTTAATGTGTCAACGAGTTGGTTCACTGCATGTTAAAGCAACTTGGCAATGGCTCTAAATTTTTTTAAATTCATTTATTAAGTTATTGTTAACTTCTTGCAATAGCATCTTTTGAAGATCAATTAATTTAAATGAACTACAATTTAGAAAATTTTACCCTACCGTCTTAAAAACTACACTCTTGCAGGCCAATTCCATTCCTCTTTCAATATGAACCGCAGTAGCTTAAGAGTTCGCACCAGCACCATCAGTGTGGTTGTTGATTGCCAGTTAGCCAATGCACCTGAGTAATTCCCATGCAATTCCCATACCTATAAAGTATCATCGATTTTTGTTATTCAAGAAAATGAGTCTCTTTGAAGACGCTAAGTGTCCTGTCATAAAGACACTTTTTGCCAAATGTGTGTTTGAAGTGTGCCAACTGTGCTTCACTTAAAAAATATAATGCCCTTTTTTGAGAAAGCACTTAAATTGTCAATACTGTCATCATAGGAAATGGCATGAAGATTACTTTGTGTCAGTTTTAAAAGTGCAATTCACATGTGATATACAGTACACAGCGGTAGACCAGTTGTATTTGAAAGCCGTACTTGTATCGTTTTAGTTTGGTTGCCAGCCGGGTGTTTGATATCTTTAAGCGAGTATTGCTATGCTCATCTGGAGGTCGTAGAACTTTTCAATTCCTGGCCTAACTGTCCTGGCATGCTAATCTTGGCTGGAAGTCATTCATCTCAGGACCAGAATTAGTGGAGCCTTGTACTCAGGACTATGTGGATATGTTAATCAGCTAGAACTAGCCTCGCTCAGATTGGCTTAAGAATCTGTTCAATCTGATTTAAGATGGACAAGTAAGTAAACTTGGTTAACGGTTTTGAAATATTTAAGCTTTGTAATTTAGGTCCATAGTATTCAAATTAGTTAAAGCGATAACGCTATTGTGGTTCTCTTCATTATGTCATAATAATTCTATTACCCTATTCCTTAACTAATTTGAATACTATGGACCTAAATTACAAAGCTTAAATATTTCAAAACCGTCAAACAAGTTATACTTACTTGTCCATCTTAAATCAGATTGAACAGATTCTTAAGCCAATCTGAGTGAGGCTAGTTCTAGCTCAGCAGGACAGTAGAAGACTCCACCGATGTTGTGGATGTGCAAGTCAGCATCATATCAGTATCTGCAACAACACAATCTTACAACACAACATTTTGCCTTATGCTGCTCAATGTAGGCATTGTCCCTTCAGAGTTTGTTAGTTTCATCTTTGCAATGGTGTTCCACCAAAGCACAATTTTACACCTATGAGCTCATTGGCTTTGATTGCGCTGCAGCTTGTGATGTTTCTACCATGAAATATTCATTCGCAGCTTCGGACCATTGCTTCATTTGCGCCAAACGTTTTTGATGGTTTTCATGTTTTGATAGAAATGGACAGAATGGGACGCCTTGTTGAACTCCTGAGAAAAATGCTCTTTGATAGCATGTCCTGAGGAATGCATGAATAGTATCTAGAAAAATCTAAGAATTAGGGTTTATGAAAATGCAGCCCTGTTTTTGCCACTAGTCATTTAGCACACTGGCAGATATCAGCTGGCGAATTTAATCATTACTCGTTACCATGGTCTGGTTGAAGAGGTGCTTTGGTATGGTCTTAAAATTGGGAGATGGACTTAATAGTAAGGTGGTATCAATAGTGAGCTGGTTGTTACTACCCTTGCATGATAATTATTAAGATATTTAGATATGGGATTGGCAGTTTACTCAGTCAATTTTCCCTTGATTAATTTCTGGTATTAATCACCCTTGATTACACATTGTCCAATCTCCTCTGTAATAACCCTATTGTAAGCACAGGGCCCTTATTGACAATATGACATAGGTGATGCTATCTTTAAGGTTTTCTGTGATGTATAGCTACCCCCAATGAAGGGTTGAACCCAAAAGAAAGCAATTAGGGTAGCAAGGCCAAAATGATGGGCATCAGTCAAGATTCTATCAAAATTAAGTGACCATTGGGCTGCCCATAGCATCATCTAGGGCGTTATAGTAGAGCATCTCGGGTATAGACTATAGGAGAGCACTGTAGTGGGCTTTTTGCTGTTTGAGAAACAGTTGCTGCTTGACTTGATACATGATAATAATGCAGATTTTTTTCTTTTGTCAATCAAGCTAAAAGTTTATCAGTTCAACTACAGACTACACACTAGCATGCTATAAAATCACGACAAAATGCTAGAGTATGTATGAGTATTTTCACTGAGCAGCCCTAAATTCAGCAAGACATAAGTCTTTCCTGTCCTCTTATATATATCACTTTGCTTTTCAGACATAGTAGGTCATAACTAACTGATTCCATCAATAAAATTTTCTCAGGTAAATTTCAAAAATCAAATAAATGATAAGATGTCAAATATACATTAAAGTGCACTAAAAATACTGCTGCTAGGATGCACTTCAGCCAATCCGAGTTAAGGGCAGAAACCTTTTAGCCAATAGAATGGTAGTATTCTGTCATAGCCACCTGGTGGAAATACAGAGAACCTTCCAACCAATGTTGCTTTGTGTTAGGTTAGCTCAGGATAATTTAAGTTGCTTGTGAATTTGGAGCCATTTGGTGGTTTTTGCTCTTTCCCCAAAATAAGCTCCCAATCATTTTGGTAATTCATGTCTTATTTAGGTAAGTTCAGATAACTCTAAAAAAAAAATTTTCAACCTGATACAGTGTAAAACAGACACAACTGTATACTTGTCAACTTGGTTTTAGTGCTTGTTGATTTGCTTGTGAATTTGTGAATGTCGTTAGAGGTCATTTGACCAAACTACCCCTACAACTAAGAAAAATGTTTCAAAGTTGTATTTTTCAGACTCGAGCTTAAACAGACAAACCAGAAAAAGGTTTAGGAGAATACTAAGTAACTTTGTGCATAGCGTGGTTTTAGTCACTTGTGAATTAGGGAATGCCATTTGGGTTCATTTGTCCAAACTACCACCACAACTAAAAATGCTTTGTTTGTTAAACCTGAGAAACACAGAAAGGTCAAACAAGAAACAATAAAAGCTGACAATTCAGTAACTTTTTATATAGCATGGTTCTAGATGCTTGTGAATTTGGGAATGTCATTTGGAACCATTTGCTGGCTCCAGCCGGGCCCTACCACCTCATTGCCCTGTTATGCTTCGGATAGATCCGCAAGAATCAGGGTCTTGTCAGGGATGGCACGTTTCCATGGAAACAAGCTGCTTAGGTATTCAGATTATCTAATCTAGCCGTGCATATCTCTTCAAAGAAAGAATGGTCTGAGATGTGCTTCGTCTTTACCCAAAATTAGGCGGGGGAAAAAATGAAAAGAAAATAGGATAGAATGTGGGAAGCGGGTTGTTGTTTTTTCGCATGATTTGTGGCGAAAGTCAAACAGTAGAATGATAGCCGTAGTCTTCCCAAGTAGCATTAGGAGTAAAAAAAAGAAACACAACAAGATGAGGACAACAATAAAATTGTCAATTATGTATAGAGCAAAAATTGGAATTTGTGTAGTCTTGTGAAATTTTGTTCAATATTGCATGAAAAGCAAATTATCAAGGCAAGAGGTCAGTAAAACAAATTTGACTTTTGAAGGTTATACAGAAACACTTGCCAGAACTTGTCAAAAGCTTAATTGGAGGCTTAATGTCTCACAAGGAAAATGTGATATTTGCCCTGTTTGTTAAAGATTGATGTTATGCCATAATTACCACAAGAAGAGACATAGTCAGATACTTAAACATATTGAGAAAGCTTCAAAAAGAGACACAATGTCACACAGAGACAAAATGGTATAAAATTAGTCAAATAGAGACACAGTGGCACAGTGAAACACACAGATACAAAGAGAGACTAATTTAGACACTTAGACATATGGAGACAGCCACAAAAAATGACACGATTAAATGTAGACAGAAAATGGTATAAAATGAGACAGATAGAGACAAATACTGGAACGGTGAACACACCGATACAAAGAGAGACATATTTAGATACTCAGACGTATGTCGCGAAAAGATACGCCATTACGCATATAGAGACAAAATGGTACAAGACGGGCTCTGGAGACACAGGCTTGCTTTTGACAACCGGTTAGTTTGGTCCCCTGCACTTGTCACCATAATGTAACTGCTTTTTCCAGTTGTATAGGTTTCTAGATAACTTGCTTTTGATTGCTTTGTTGCTTGTATTTGACAATAACAATGTTGCTGTGGCATGATATTGTTGCAGGACATTATTCTGTTCTATATACTTGCCTGAAGGAAAAATAGTACAGAAAGATTTTGATGCATATGCAAACTGCTAGTCGAAGTAACTTTGTGTATTTCAAATACAAATATCACCAACTGTCTACAGTTTTATTGTCTGAGCATTTTGGCACTGTAGTTTCCAAGGTTATTGATAGGTAAATAAATATAAGCTTTCTTTTAGTTTAGGTTGTTAGTTATATCCCTCCTAAAAACAAAAGAAAAGGTCGCGTGTTGAAGAATGGAAGGCGTCAGATATCAAGACGTTAAGAAGAGAAAATAAGGCATTGTGTTGTGTTGTTGTCGAATTGAATAAGAAGAGCTCGGGATCAGCAATTTGCCATCAATTGTTGTCAGAAGGACTCAATTTGGTGGGAAGAATTGCAAGGGAAGAAAAAGAATTGAGTTACAGGCCACAGAATCAACAATGGCTTCCAGCAGCAAATTCTTAGCCAGGTCAGTTCTCTAGGGGCTGTTCTTAAGTCAGGAGTGAATTTGAGGGACCTGGGGCAGTGTTCTGGGACTGTCTGGGACTGCACACTACCTTTAGGTGATACATATGTAGCTAGAATGGCCAGGTGTCTGTAGGTCCTTTGGGTTAGATTGTATAAGTTAAAACAGACATTTGCAAGTTGTTTCGCTAGTTTATGGTCTAAGTGTCTGTTTGACTTATGTGAAGTCGGTCGTTTTCTCTTTCCTCAGACTTAGTCAGGGTTCCCGCGGGTCATTACAAAGTCTGTTAAAGTCTTACTTTATTTTTGTAAAAAGTAAGGCCCGTATAAAGTCTGACTTTTGTCCACTAAGTCTTACATTGTCTTATTTTGATGCAAATGTACTTGGAAAACAAACACAGGAGATTCTGCTCTGTGTTGGCCAAAGGAAGTACCATCTGCCCTCTTGTGGAGTTCCAGCTGCATTATGACTTCCTTTAAATACACAAGAAGTGCGTTTTATTTTATTGTTCAATAGCCAATATCCATTTTTTTTTTTTTGGACGATGAAGTTGAAAATATTGGTGTGAATTACTGCATTACTGATCTTATTTTTCATGTGCGTATGGTATTATAATGTCTTATACATGTACGACTTAATGATGAGGTGATAAGGCTTGGCATTCACTCTTCGTTAGAATCGTTACACATTACTCCACTGATACTGATCACTGATAAAGGGGTTCTACAGGGTGGTGTGTTGTTATAGCGAGAATAGAAGGTACAGCAGTTATAGAGCGAGGATGGACAGTTCAAGGGTGAAAGAGACCAACCAGAAAGATTGTAAAGTAATTGACCAATTTTTCTTGTCCATTCCTAGTGTCCTTATCATCAAATACCTTTCGGTGCTACAAAGGTCATTAGTTCAGAATAATACAGAAACAGCATTACAACTGTACAGCAAAGGGGTAAACTTTGGTTAAAAGAGGTTAATTGCCCAGATGTTGGGGTGATTATTTCATTCTTATCAAAAGTTTCAGTCTTAAAAGTCGGTCTGAGGATGCTCTGTGTGTTGAGCTCACTTGCCAAACACAGAAGTATTCATATCTGTGTTTCTGGTAGCTTTTTCAATGTATTTTCTCTTTCTCTTCATCTGAAACTGCTCTTGAACAGTGGTTTAGAGGTACTTGAACGCAGCTCTCTGTGTTGAGGGGGTGATATGGAAGCGTGGATATGTGATAAGGAGGTGATATGGGGACAAGGAGATGTTTGAATAGGGGAAGAGAGGAGGAAATGTAAAAATCCTGTGCAAGGAAAGTGCTTGATGAAATTACATCACGAGACGGTTCTTCAGAGTTGAGTGTTGTTGTCCGGCTTCTCGTGATCGCTTTACTTGTTTTCCTTTCCTGGTTTCCTTTCCTGGATTCCTGTACTTGTCTGAATTACACCATAGCTTGCCTCAAGTTGTTCAGCTGTCTTTTGTCTGGTCTTTCAGTCAAAAAAGCATCATGATTATAAGCAGATGAATAGTCATACATTCAAAGACATTTTGTAATGGCAACATGCACATTGTATGATGTCTACTCGCCAGTTACAATACGACAGTAGTATATTGGACTCAATCATACCATAAACATTGTATCTTGCCTCTTGATTCCCAGATAGCATGCTAGGTTCGCCCGACACTGGTCGATGTTGATGCATCATGGGTGACGTTAATCCGACATGACATCGTTTGTTCAGCTCCTGGGAAGGAACCTGGGTTCAAATCCTGCTGCGGTCATTCTTTGCTTGGGACATCAAATGGCTAATTCTATGTTCTCTACTGCTCTAGTGTCTGTGATGAAGGAGTAAAAGATGGCAACCATGTGGCAGATGTATAACTTGATGTGGCCTCCAAGTCTTATCTCATCATTATGTCTAATTATGTGCTCAAACGTTCGAGTTGAGACAATATGGTGAAATATGATACAATACAATAGCTCCCTCAGTATCATTTATACAATACAATACAACACAATACAGTACAATACAACAATACAGATTGGCAGTCTTCCTGTAATAGCTCTTTTACACCCTGCCTTTGTTAAGCCTACTGCTTTTGCCTATTGTTGGCTAACTGCCCAGATGGCCCAACTAATCTTTTTAGCCTGCCTGTTACTGTCCTTAGTAGCCAGGGCATCTGTGTAATACCCTTTGTATAGGTTAGAGGGCAATGATCTTGCTGCAATGTGTGTGTATTCTCTGAAAGGGCATGTCTGCTGTGGTATTTCTCCGGTTGTTTAGTGTGCTACTCAATTGTTTAGTATGTGATGATTCACTGTAGGAATGTATGTTGCTGATGGAATACAGTTGAACACAACAATTAAGAGCTCCTTGATTTTAAGAACATTTTTGTAGGTCCTACCTTTACCCCATGGGAGGAGTCTTTGGCTCAACCCAGCATAGACACTGAGTAATGGGCAGATATTGATAGACTCTTTTCTCAACACTGTTATTTGCAGAGCTATTTGCAAACTAAACAATGACATAACAAGTATCACTAGGCAGATATGATAGACTTTAGAAACAAATGTCAGATATGATAGACTTTAGAAACAAATGTCAGATATGATAGACTTTAGAAACAAATGTCAGATATGATAGACTTTAGAAACAAAATGGTCTCCAATGTTATGCATTATCTCCTGTATTAGAACTTGGGAACTTAGTGAAAAACTGACTTTTATGAACTTTAGTCTCAGTTGCACATCTAACTGCTCAGGGTAATATGTCTGAAAGTAGTTCACGTTGAAAATTGTTTTGACAGTGTTGTGGAAACCATCTGCAGGATTGTATTCAGAAGTTTCAACATTCTAATGTAATGTCTATAACACTATGTGTCATCCCCTCACAGCCCAGCAACTTGATTATGTCTACATGTTTTACTCGTTTACTCGTCTAAAGTAAATTAATCGATTTCTCTTATTATATTCTATTGGCTGGCTTATGGTATAAAAGGTCTAACAATGAAATTATAGAATAATTAGATGATCATGTGCTGAGTTAACGCAATTCTTGTTCTGTCATTGCCTGCTTAGAAAAATTGCCTAACTCAACAAATGTAGCCCATTTCTCTTGTATTTTTTATAGAAGATTTCTTAAGTCTATACTCAGCCTATCGGCTACATAGTTAAACCAATCATTTTGTTTAAATAGGTAAACTAGCAAAGAATGTCCATAATTAGGTGGTTGGGCTGTGATAATACTCCGTAGCCTTTCTATTGTTTAACTCTTTCTGTTTTCATATGGGATATAACGATCAGAAATGTTAGTTATCTCCCATGGAAGTACAATCGTTGGCACTAATGCATTTTTCTTTCATAATATGAGCAATCAATCCAATCAAACAATCAATAGGTGAATGAACTGTGGTCTTAGTCTTAAAAGTAACTGACATTTCTGTTGGTTAAGCAACAAAAGTGCGGGAAAACCGACCTTTTTAACCTATTATTGAAGCGAAAGTCCTCAGACTTCCGTTTCAGAGTATCCCGCTAGGTATTTTTTGACCCTGGCGTATTAATATTGCAACAACTACGTGATGTCCCCTTTACTCCAGCTTCCAGCTTGACACTGAATATCAGGGAGGCATGGCAGACAACCCAACAGGAAAATATCATGGCATGATGACACTGTGAGCTGGCTTTAATTAAACAAATATCTCATAAAGGATTCCCCTCTGGTTCCATGATGAATGGAGGGATCACCCAAGGGTCAAAAAGTCCCCTGTTCTATCTCCTATTCAAACTGACAATCACTCATGCTTACAAGCAGATAATGGCCATTGGATGAAGAGCAAGGTTTTTGATGAAAATGGCGCTCCATACACATTTTATAAAGCTGAAATGGGTTGGTGACATAAAGAAGGATAGAAGGATTAAATTAAGGGAGAAAGAGATTGTTTATGACATTAGATCAAGGTTTAAATAAAGCTTGTTTCATTAGTACTGCCTTACCCAGTGCTAGTAACAACTACTTGAAGCTACTAGAGGCCAAACAGAGCCAAGTGCTATAGTCCTAATTGAGACAACATGGGTGTCCTTGGACCCTCTATGTTTCTTTTTTTATGTAATCCAAAACACTATCATTGTAATTAAATTTTGGGTCAAATGAATTCCTTTCATTGCCATCGTTTGAGACACATAATATTTGACTCAACTGAAACCTCACACAATCACAATAATTACGAGTTATTTATAACTTCAACACATGCCTTGCAATATAATACATTTTAAGATGTGGCCGCTGATTTTTAATTGATCATCATAGTTATAGCGCTGATGTAGATAGCTGCCGCGAGATCATATGATTTTATGGCAGGTTGCAGTGTGCTCGAATAGTGGTTCATCAAAGTCTAGCTTGTAAAACATTTATTTTGAGGTGTACTGTAGGTTAAATGTGAGTGTTAATACAACCACTGTACTGTTGGCTTCCATCTATTGCACTCTCCCTTTTTTGTCACTTTTTTTTACTGTGTTTGGCAAAGATAAGAGTACTTGAAGACAGGAAACATAAGTTGAAGAGAACATACAAAGCCCAGAAAGAAAAAGCTTCCTTTGCTCCCAGTGAGAATATTCCAAGTCAACATATGCCTATATTTTGCCCTGGTGAATATGTTGTTGATGCTGAATATAGGGTTCTCCAGAGTCTGCAGCTTTTATATGCATATGGATGGTTATCATATGCCAAAGATCATATTATTTTTGACATATACAGCGCTGTACCATATGGTATAACATCAACGGAGAGATGCTGTGAAATGAAAAGGCGTTATACATGTACGTCATCATATGATGTATTTGCGTGCAACGTCAACAAACTTCAAACTACACTTCAGACTTCCAGTGATGTCACTATGAATCTATGATACAACAGTACTCCTCAGAATAAATATTAAGTAATTTACAGGCTAGACTGAGCAGCTGAGCTAGACTGAGCTGGACTGAGCTAAACCACTATCTTAACATCCTGCTATCTGCCTCTAAACCAAAACAATCTATTTATAACTGTTTCTGAAAACTATAATTTAATATACTTAGTAATAACTGATATTGCATAGAGGTGGTGTTAACCATGCACGTCATCATATATGTATTTGTATGTAATATCACCGCACTTCAAACCACTCTTCAGACCTTCATCGGCCCCATGGGTGGATGCCTAGCTCAGTAGTAGCGCGCTGGGCTTCCAACCGCTGGGTCCCGGGTCCGATTCCCGGTCGAGCCTAAGTTGGATGGCTGTTTCATCCGTCATCTCATTGCCATGGTCCCTGTCTGTCATCATTAGCCCATCAGGTGCAGAAATACAGGACGTTAAGCCCTAATCCACCCACCCGTCGTTGGCGTCAATGCTACCCCAGACTAGAAAGTGGATGTCAACCTATTACAATGTATAATCAGAGTGTTCGGCAACCTGATTGTGTAGTGGAGGAATATTTCCACCCACATTGGACCAATATTTTCATCATATTTTGTTGACGAGTGACACGTTTCTCCCTGTATGTGCATTTGATGTAGAATGGTTGTAATTTCACAAGGTAGCCCAGTCAAAATTTCTTGAAAAATTCTTTGTGCCTATGTGCCAGTCATTTGCCAGTCTCTTGACGTTGCCAACATTTCAAGATCAACATACTGGTATTTTCTTTTGGGTGTTTATTTCTTTCTGTGGAGTTAGAATCAGTGTTTTGGATTTGTTGATAAGATGAAAACTTCTTAAAAAGATATTCTTAAGAATGCTGAATATCCACTTGAATTTAACACACCAATCTCTAAAGTGGGAAAAGGTTACTTTGGCAAATAACAGTTTAATTTTACTTAAAGCATCGAGCAATTTCATTCGCATTAGAATCCTTCAAATTCTGCGCTGCGTCACAGTACTTTTTAGCCGATTGGATTAAGTACGAGTTTACACAGCCAAATTAAGTTCCGATGTAGAAAAAATGGCGTTTATTCGGAAACCTTTTTACCCGTTACGACTGAGGTTTCCTATGGAAAGCAAGTCAAAGACAAACAAGGCGACAATCGTATGACAAACTAGCGAGGAACCAACCGACCTCGGTGGATCACATGTTTGACAAACATGCCAGAATTGGTCTCATTTCCTGGGCAGACTAAGACTTTTTAGCCAAACACCAGAGGTAGTTGTTTGTGGTGCTCTCCTAGAGACACACAATCGTGAGGCCACCTCGATTGGTGGCCATGCCCGTGATGTCAGCGGTGGCCAAGCTCCACCCTTTCCCAATGTGCGGCCATGCCTGGATGTGACTTGGGATATTCTCAGCATAATTACTTTCCAAGGGACCTCACATCAAAGAGATGCTGGCCCATTGTTGGGACCACAGGATGCTGAAGATGCTAACACAGAGCATGTTGTTTTATTAAAGAAAGAACATCTCAGATCTGTATATACCTGTGAATGTAGGATATTTTATCTTCTGTGTGTGACAACTGTTTTGTGTTAATGGGACAATGTGTCTCCTGTGTGTGATAATTCGTCTATGTTTGATAATGCATCATAATTGTATTTGTGAATTTGAAAATCACAAATTGTGATTGTTACTCATGATGTGGCAATATTACCATAACAATTTAAATATTAACTGGGTACAACCTTGCCTCTGGAGACAATCTGTTTAGATTATAATCTTTGATCGCTCGGTTTAGATAGAGGCTATTTGCCTGCATCATTACAATGGTATGGTATCGTTTACCTAGTGTCTGTGCAGAGGTAATTGAAACACCCACTCACTGTATAGTGAATAAGTTTTGAACGTGATGTGGGTTCCAAGTCTTATCAGGTGTTATGCTACTGCCAACTCTTCTAAACATTAGGGGGTGGGGGCCTAGCTCAGTGGTAACGCGCTGGGCTTCCAACCACTGGGTCCCGGGTTCAATTCCCAGTTGAGACTTAGTTGGATGGCTGTTTCATCCTTCGTCTCATTGCCAGGGTCCCTGCCTGTCTTAATTTGCCCATCAGGTGCAGAAATACAGGACGTAAAGCCCAAATCCACCCACCACTTCTGAACATTAGATTCAGCTAGCTCACAGTTATGTCTAACTAATCAATGTCTCAATGCTACTGGGTATGTAGGTGTGTCAGCTTGTATGATCAGCTGCTAGAGGCAAACGTAGTAATGAGATGATAAAGTTGGATTCTACACCGTGTTACATATTTCCCCATGGGTGGGGTATTTTACTTGCCTCAGCATAGACTTGAGTACAAGCGACTCCAATTTAATGTCTCAGGTTGGATGTAGCTCATGAAGAGTGGCTGGGCCAGGGATCAAACCTGGGACCTTCAGCAGAGCTGGCCAATGTGGATTTGGCTGATGCCTTAACAAACCGGCTATTAATGATCCCCATGCCGTCCGTTACCTCCATATGCTATATTTGTTCTGACTCTTCGCTCATGCTGTCCTTGATGTATTTTTTGTAATGAAACTTAAAGGCAGAAAGCAACAAGTGATCCTGCTATTTCAGTCGTACATGTCATTGGAATCCTCTGATGCCAGTTCTGTGTCTGTGGGACATAAAGCTACAAAATCGTCGCATCAGAGTTTCGTGGCATTGCGTTATGGATGGCCGCCAGCAACTGATCCGATGGCATCTCCTGGGAACCGTGGATTAGCTGTCTGATACAAACAATTTAGGATCCCTTTTTACTGTGTCTTCCTCTGCCAGCTGTGTACATTCTTGCTTTTTACTGACTGCCTAATGACACGTAGAGGCATATCAAATGGTGGAAGTTCATGCCGTGGAGCCGTAATGCGAACCCCAGGATCATGACGAATTCTGTTCCTGCACGGATGTATCTCTTTGCTTCCTGGCACTCTTCTGGTACGATGGTGCTACACATTGATCTGTTGGTTTGTTCACCTACCATTGCGGAATTCCAAAAATTGTAGTGCTTTGACAGTGGTATGCCTTATAACTATGAGGTAGTAGGTTCGAATTCTTGACACCGCGATCACTGTTTCACCTCGACCAAGTAATGAGTATTTGGCAATTGGCAGCCAGGGTGATGGTATGATGGCACTGTGTGAGTTCTTTAATATGGCACCATTGACACACCATAGTTAAATCTATGTTCAGCTGAACAGTGCTGGGGTTTGCTGAAGGTGTAGTTATAAAGTTGAATGAATGTGTTGGTAGAAGAATTGCATACAGCGAAATATACATATTTTGTATAAGTTTAATCACTTCCAACAAAAAAGTTCGGATACCCGCAGAGGTCATTGAACTCAATTTGCTTTTACCAAAACCAACAGGTCATGTCCTTTTCGTGTGACATGGAAAGGGCTGTCCTCCAGCCGGTTGACCAAAAGCATGAGCTGCATTACTTTTCATGACAAGGTGGAAGAATTTGCAAACTAGCCACATGGGGCCTTTCGGCAGTGGTAGTCTTTGATATATCAGGGATAAATTGGTTGTGACATGGTTTTGGTCCTCAAATTACAAGGATGATGAATTAATGATTGTTATATCCCTCATAGCGGGCATTTCAATAACATTTTTTGCTGTGTACAAAGCCAGACACTGAACTAACTTATTAGGTATATTTCACTGATTTGTTTGATTCTTTGCTTTGTTTAGCTGCTCTTATTATGCATTTTATACAAGAAAAGTACATTTGTATAATTTATATCCCTACATACTTGTATGCATAGAGCCTGATGATCGGAGACCAAAATAAACCAAAACAGGGCATACTTATTTTTGTCATCTACCACTGCTTTACAGGCTAAAGTGAATATTTGCCTCCTGTTAATGTGGGTATATGATAAAACCTTCAGTGTGCTAAAAACAAGTTACTTTGTATGCATAACAGCTCTTCAATTTGATAAATACTCCCTGAAGTAACCGTTTACCCTGAGGACTACTCTTTTGGCAAGAAAAAGTGCATCTGGTGCTCTCCTATCAGAGATTGTTTCAAAACTTGATGTAAAAAAAGGAGACCGCATTTGTCTGGCGATAACCTTTGTCTTCGGACGGACATATCTCATCGGGTCGATGGTCCTTTGCCTCAATGCTGCCGCGACACGGTGACACAGCACGGCTTAATCTGTCAAAGCGTGGCCCGATGGACCTGATCGGAATAAGGCTTCCTGATCGTACAGCCATACGTTGCCGAAACTTCCCTCTAAATGCAATGCAGTGCCGCTATAAAATGGTCTTTATTTTACGAAATAGCCAGAGTACTTTGATAAGACGCTTGATGTACAGCGCGTACATGTCAATTTGTGTCTTGATGTATTTGCAAATGGTCGTCAGTGGTTTGCCCCAACCTTCAGTTATGTCAGATTTGATGTGTATGAAGATAAAAATGCCATTTTGATATGAATGGAATGGTTAATGTTTGGAGTCTGTCTTAAGTTGATCTTTGATCAAATGTTGTGATTTTTTCAGTCGATTTATACTGAATAACGACATTGTAGTAGAAC
This sequence comes from Alitta virens, assembly GCA_932294295.1. Lineage (NCBI taxonomy): Eukaryota > Metazoa > Annelida > Polychaeta > Phyllodocida > Nereididae > Alitta > Alitta virens. Next base: position 29,306,191 of record OW028579.1, read on the forward strand.
TGGTCTTAATGATGTGGTGGTATTGTTAGTCTACTTGCGGCACCTCAGTATGAAGAGCATCCTTTGCAAGATTTTGTAGAAAATTTGGTGGTGTTAATCATGAGGTGTTGTAGTGTATAGTAATTGTTAATAATAAATTGTTATGTCACTCTGATATTGTTGCAGTAATAATGCTATGCAAGTTTTATTCAGCTTTTACAGCCACTAACTTAAGCTGGATAACTACATTGAACCAGCCAGTGGACCTGTTCAATCATGAGTCTTTCTCAACTCATTTGGGGGTTGACTGCTCCTCGTAGGGCTAAGCATTCTGCATTTTCAAGCGTTTGTCCACACGATGGACCACATCTCAGTTACTTTAACACTGTAACGTGAGATTGCAAAATGCACTGCATCAACATCATCAAAATTCATTCCATATCACACACACTGCTCAATGGTTGTGTATATTGCTCTTTGTGAAAGCAATTGTGAACCAAAAGTCGTGTAATCAGAGTGAATGGGGCCATTTTGGATTGCTTTTATGTTGTTGTTTTTATGTCTCCATTGTTTTTGTTCATTTTTTGTCTTTTTGTATCAGATCAACTCCCCGTATACCCCATTTTCGTGATTAAAAGCCGCAGGTGTCTTATTTTAGATGGCATCTATATGAAGTCAATGTTTATTTGAGATGTAAAATTGCATTAGATTTAATTTTCATTACCACTCTAGCCGCGATCTCTCTAAGAGACTGGCGAGAAAATGCAGTAGTCCTGAATGAGGGTATTTGACATCATTTTAGACCGTTTCATGTTTTTTTTTTCTCTCCATTTGATTTATTTTTCTTTGTTTGGTCCATTTTGTCATCATGTATCAAACTAGAAGTAGCTACTTTTAGATTCCATTTTGGTCTGTATTATGTTTTTTCCTTTTGTCATTTTTTGGTTTTTGGCCATTTTTCCTCTTTGACTCTTGGGATGTGTGTGTTTTGTGATGGCTCATATTGCCTGCATCAACATGAGAGCATCAGGGAGGGGCCACCCTCTGGCAATCATTGCTAAGCCAACACTAATGCCTTTGCCTCAGGCTCCCATTTCTCTGCCTCTCCCGACATAATCGTAAAAATGAACCTGGAGCCTCTAGGCGAGGGAACTTGGGGTAAGCGCGAGGACAGACAAACTACAGTGGACCGCTCCATCAAACTGCCTTAGTATAAAAACTGCTTCAAAAAAAAGAAAAGTAATTTTTTTTTACTGTATTTTGATGGTTTCAACCCACGATAGCAGAAAAACTTTGCCTTAGAAGGCTGCACTTCCAATATCTATCTATCTATCTGTCTATCTACACCTGGGACCTCTCTGTAACACTTTCTCATTATAAGCACCACTTCACAAATAAGAGCATAACATTTTGAATAGTATTTTGACTAAAAGTGTTTCACCTTACTATTAATAGATCACCTCATAATTAGGACCACCCTCTAAATACAAACAATGGAATATCTCCTTTTACAAGTGTCTTCCTTGATTTACTACCATTATGAATTGTGTTGGTTCCCTTTTCTACTTGGGGTGGCTTCCTATCAGCGACAGTACATGTCTTAAGGAAGTCTCCCCTTCCTCAAAAATTATATATATATAGATATTGTTCCTCTTTGTTTTTGTTTGTATACTTGTTAAATGTCATGTAAAGTTTAAAATGTCTGTGGAAAAAAAATAGCATCTGAGTTTGAGTTTAAATTTCAACCCAAAATCATTATTTAATGGTGATGTTCTTCTCTACATTCGTGTCGTATTGATGGTTTTGCCTGTAGCTATTATTTTATAGAATTAAAAACTGATTCTGTAAAGGCAACCAGGTTGATAAACCTTGGCTTTTTCTGGTCACATCCACTTATACGGTTAACCTCTTGATGAATATACTGTCGTTAGACTACAGCATTTCAAGATTTTGTATCACTCCGCTTTCAGTAGCCGTTTGGTCAATGCTATGTTGTCTGAGTTGAGGCAACACCAGTGTAGTTCGGATAAAAGTGGATGTGAAGATGTTAAAGGCCATTTTTTTAATGCATAACTGAGCCCCCATTGCAAATAATTTTCATAGTAGTGCATCTCAGACGGACTAATATTGCCGAGTTATATTATAATATGAAGAATAGCTTGAAAATAAACCATACAAATGAGTAACTGTGTTTCCAAAAATATGTGAAGTGCAGTTATAATATGATTGTGTATTCTTTAATTTTCACAGAATTGTTTTGTAGTCGGTAGCTTACAGATTAAGAAGGTGAATACCAAATTTCTTATGCACTGTTTTTTTTTTTTTATGGCTTTATATTGAAGATCAGTTTTTGCATTTGCGGGCTTTTTCTGTACTCCTTTAAGCAATTGCAAGAAATGCATTAAATTTTATTTAACATGTCAGCAATTTACAGTTACTTTTTGGCATGTTTGATTTTTTTCAGCAATGCCAGTAGTTACTTTTCAGTACAGTAGATTATTTAACAATTGTTTGATTTTAATTTATCAATGTTACATTATGGTATATTATTTTTGCAATGCTAACAATCAGTAACAGTTACTTTATAGTATGTGTGTTCATTCTATCTATGCCAACAGTTACTTTTTGTTATCACAGTTAATTTTTGTTATGTTAAATTAATGCTACAATTGGCTTGATGTTATTTTTTATTACTTATCAATGCCAACAGGTACCTTACAGTATTTTATCAAATGCTAAAAAAGGCTTACATTATGTTTATTTAAGCAAAGAGTTATATTCCGACCCATGTTGTTATAATCAGACGTAAATTGTGTATAAATGTATCTATGCCATGTATGTAATAATATTCCCATATTAAATTATATCAGTCAAACTAATTTCTTCATTTCTTTTTCGTTTCAGGTTTGTGCCTGTGTTCCATTCTTTTATGCAAAGAAATTTGAAAAATGTGGGGTAAGTTTAGTAGCGTTCGTGATCGATATGTGTACTCTAGCTCTAGATAGACTTGAGTAAGTAATAATATGAAGACATTCTTACAGTATCAACTGAGGGCCTAGCTCAGAGGTAGCGCTCTGGGCTTCCAACCGCTTGGTCCCGGGTTTCGATTCCCTGTCGAGCCTAAGTTGGATGGCTGTTTCATCCTTCGTCTCATTGCCATGGTCTCTGCCTGTCCTAATTAGCCCATCAGGTGCAGAAATACAGGACGTAAAGCCCTAATCCGCCCACCCACAGTATCAACTAAAGTGAGTACACTGATGGCTAAGACTGCCGAGTAATAACAATTTCTTTTAGTTTGATGTAACTGCATTTATGGCCAGACGAAATTAAATTTGTCTAAAACTAATCAATGCTACAACAAGAAAGAAAGTGACTTATGAAAGAGATTGTGTAATTACTAGAAATTTCGATGGGACTGATTATACATATAATTATTGGTGTACTATACTCACTTTTTTGGATACTGTGCATGCAATACAAGAAATTGTCTCCAATTAAATATGTCAATCAAAGAGTATGAATGAATGATGTAGTTTATTACACTTTGAAATGTTGCTCGTTGCTCGTTAGTGTCATTACACCAACAAGCAACATTTCAAAGTGGAGAACCACCCTGGATATTTCTATATCTGTGTGCACTGTGCCATCCACTTTAAAATAGATAGAGTTCAGTTTAATCCAAAAAGGTGTGATTACATTCATAAACCATTGTGATAATGGTTAGGTGTATTATTTGGTTGTTTCAATGTTACTGATCTGGCTTAAGACCAATCTTTAGTGGCAGATGTAATGATGGAATGATAAGGTTGGAGTCTACTCATTGTGTACTCTTATGCCCCAGCATAGACAATGAGTAGCTCTTATTAACTTGTACGAAAGTCTTTTGGTTGAGAGTAACACTCATTATGAGTGTCAGGCCTGGATTTGAACCTAGGATTCCACAATAGGTCACTTGCCTAAAAGAATAACTTTCAGTGTAAGGCCACCAAGTTTTGAACCAAAGAGGTCCTAATAGCAACATTCCACTGCAAGGGGGGCGTATCTCAGTGGTAGCGCGCTGGGCTTCCAACCCTGGGTCCCGAGTTAAATTCCCAGTCGAGCCTAAGTTGGATGGCTGTTTGATCCCTCGTCTCATTGCCATGGTCCCTGCCTGTCCTAATTAGCCCATCAGGTGCAGAAATACAGGACGTAAAGCCCTAATCCACCCAGCACCATCATTGCACTGCTTAATATCTGAATCCAGGCATACAAGAATTGCACCAAAGAATCCCAAGTTAAGCCCCGTTCCCACATAGCCGAGTTACTCGTAGTCAACTCGTAGTATTACGTAACACGCCTCTCGGGCCCAACTCTTACTAAACTCGGCGATTACTCCTCGCACTCGAGAGATGCTCGGCGAGTAACTCCTGAGTCTCGTAGCGAACTCGTGAGATTTGGAGCCGAGTTTGCCGAGTCTCCCGAGTATGCCGTGCTGCACGGCACACTCGGCGAATTATCCAGGAGTCCAAAAACTCGGCCATGACTCGCCGAGTTACTCCTCGAACTCGCCGAGTTACTCCTCGAACTCGCCGAGTTACTCCTCGAACTCGCCGAGTTACTCCTCGAACTCGCCGAGTTACTCGGCGCTATTTTCGCTCGTATTACACTCGGGGGGGATGTTCAGGAGTGCGAGGAGTAACTCGGCGAGTTGTAGGAGTAACTCACCGAGTTGTAGGAGTAACTCGCCGAGTAACTCGCCGAGTTCTACCTTTAGTACATGCATCATCAGCGTAGGGGGTCGTATATAATATAAAAGGCCGCTGCTCCTCTAATATCAGTCCGATTTTCGTCAAATAAAGATTGTTTTGTAGTATAATTCATAGTGATTCCATACGTATTTTCGGATTTAAAAAAAACCGAATATTAAGCGAGATATTTGTCTGAGAAGGCAGTTGTCTTGCGGTGGCTGCTGCTCCATTTATATTAATCCAATTTTCGTCAAATCAGGACTGAATTGTAGTATAAATCATACTGATTCCATACGCGTTTTCGGATTGAAAATAGACCAAATATTAAGCGAGATATTCGTCTGAGAAGGCAGCTAAGTTGGCGGAGGCAAACAGTGGTGCTCTCGCAGACGTCCGCGCCCGGACTGTATCAATGCAGGTAAGGCTGAGCGCTACTTTAAAAGGCTGCCGCTCCCCTAATATTAGTCCGATTTTCGTCAAATAAATATTGAATTATAGTCGAGTTCATACTTATTCCACACAGATTTTCAGATTGAAGATAGACCAAATATTAAGCGAGATATTTGTCTGAGAAGGCAGGTAGTCTGGCGGCGGCAAGGTGCTCTGTGTATGGCCCTGACATGAATGATGTGGTCAATATTTTTGACCATTTTATATACATTGTTTGGATGAGCTTTATTGCAATTCATTTCTACTCATTCTGCCAACTGCCATGACTGTTATGTCAATTGCTATTAGCATTTTGAATGATACAAAGAATGGGTGTAGAGCATACAGCAAATTCAATACATGTGTCAATTGCCTAATTGCCTAAATTGGGGTTCTTTGACCTGTCATTTCATGGTTTGTTCAAAGATGACACAGTAATTGCTATTAGCATTTTGAATGATACAAAGAATTGGTGTAGAGCATACAGCAAATTCAATACATGTGTCAATTGCCTAATTGCCTAAATTGGGGTTCTTTGACCTGTCATTTCATGGTTTGTTCAAAGATGACACAGTAATATGACATTGTCTTGATTGTCATTCACAATTACAAAAATATGTAATTGCTTTCATTAATTAAAAGCAATATATTTAATTGTAATTACCAGGCAATGATTATATTTGTATAACTTTCTTATCTTTTTGTGTTAATTTGAATCTTATTGTGATATTATGATCAGTATATATTTGTGTATATTTTGTAAAATTTAAATCTAATATTGATATTGTAATTAGTATTTGTGATTTGATCTGTGATTTTATTTGCTATATTTAATTTACTTATACTGGTGCTCCCTGAAGCGTCCGCGCCCAGACTGTATTAATGCAGAAAGCTGAGCGCTTCTTTAAAAAGCTACTGCTCCCTTAATATTAGTCCGATTTTCGTCAAATAAAGATTGTTTTGTAGTATAATTCATAGTGACTCCATAGGTTTTTTCGGATCGAAAATAGACCAAATATTAAGCGAGATATTCATCTGAGAATGCAGGTAGGCTGGCGTCGGCCTATCATTCGATGGGTGACTCGTCGCTGTCGTAGACACCTTGCTTCACCCGGCGAGTTACTCCTGGTACTCGGCGAGTTACTCCTGGTACTCGGCGAGTTACTCCTGGTACTCGGCGAGTCACTCCTGGTACTCGGCGAGTCGCTCGCTGAACCTGCCGAGTAACTCGGCGAGTAATTCGGCGAGTAACTCGGCGAGTCACTCCTGGTCATTTTTTCCGCAAAAATTCGTCGCCAACTCCTCGAATTTTGGGTGTTACGTAATTTTTGTTATTACTACGAGTTGACTACGAGTAACTCGGCTATGTGGGAACGGGGCTTTACCAAAGTACACCCTGAAGTGCAGTACTGAGGCCAATTAGGTGGATAACTCAATTACTTCATTACATGAAGAGGGCAAGTCCCGCAAGTACTGCTTGACCCCACCAATATGGCATGATGTGATATTGGGCGCCTTTTGAAGCTATTACTTACAGATTTAGAAACTGGTTCATTGGAAGTAGGATTCAATGTATTTATCCTAGTGTTTATGGAAGGTTTTTGACTACACGTTTGCAAGAAATACAGATATTTCCCTTTTTTTGAAAAAATTCACTTTCTTGTATTTATTTTATATACAAGGTTATCTGTCTTACCAATATCTCAAATATATCTGATAGGACAACAGGCATAGCAATACACGGGATCACATGTGGACTAAGTTGGACCCATATGGTCCATTTTTCCTCTGGAGACCCCAGGGTCCAGGCTGTGGCATGCTAGATTCACTTACATGGACCACAAGGCCTGATAGGCTTATAGATGCCCCACTAGTGTTCTTTGGCATGACTTTATGGTCCTTCGAAGAAAGAAAATGGACCGAACGAGGCGGAAAAGTTCTCCTGATCATGTTGATATTTTGGCATGTACGCAGTTGGATGAGCTTTGAGGGTAAAATACCTCATCTGCAGTACCCAGCAAAAACTGTAATATTTTATATAGCATCTGTGAGTTAAAATAAATGTTTATTGTTAGCAAAAATTAATATTGTCTAAATGCTAATTAACTATACAAATTGAAAAATGAAAAATACTAATGAAAACAGATTGTGAATTACACACTAGGCCTACTTGTCTAGCCGAGATTCAATAACTGAGATTTAGCTCATTCGTATTAATATGGTGAAGAATAAAACCCATGACAGCTCGGTAGAAAACCTGACCAAGTCTGTGACCATTAAACAACTGTAGTTTTTCTGAAGTGATGGTGCTGGAACGGGGTGGATACCGAACCCAGGACTTCTCACACAAGAAGTTAGGATGCTTTAAATTACGCCCTAAAGTCACTCTGTATGTAGTGAGTGAATCACCATACCAACATTGTTACACAACCAGGGTCCAGTGTATTAATATAATAAATTATTTATTTGATGTATTCAATATTTCTACTAAGGTTATAACTCGAGAGTCTCGAAGTGCAAGATGGTATGTCACCGAGTGCAGGTCCAAAGACCTTTTTGCTCATATCCAAATGTAATGCATCGAGGTACAAGTGGGCTTATTTGTACGTAATATTAATAAAAAAAATGTTGGTGTAATATTATATGAAAAGGCTAACAGTTTTACTGTATCCTAAGAAAATAGTTATCTGAAGTTTTTCTGTTTAAACATTGTAGTATTTGTTGAGAAGTGCTAAGTTTGTTGCTTTGGGATACACAACAGATTAGAAAACAATACCAGAAAACCACACGCAGGACAAAATGTACTTCTGCAATGCATTTGTTCAGTGGCAATTGCTTTCATTACAAAGTTCCATCAAGTCGCTTGTAACGAAAACTTCTAGTCAGAGAAGTCAACATTGTAAGATGTATGTGTATGCAATGGCAGACTTTTGTATATGGTAGGATGATTGACTGACTTGAGTGCTTGGGTAATTCAAACATTTCTCTGTTTAATCCATCTCTGTCTAAAGTCTGGTGGGAAATATCAACTCTCCGCGGTGCACTGAGATGTTAGACAATAGCGGAAAGTGGCTGGAGGTGTTTGAGACAATATACAGGTTGCGGACAAAAACTTGCACCGCTTCAGGATGTTGCCATTCTGATACAAGTTGAAGAATTACAAAATGTTGCGGATTGGATGGGCCAGCATATTGATTTAGTTTCAATGATGCAATATTTTTCAGCAATTAGTACTCGCTACAAATTTGATTAAATACATTGATCAGCATGGTACGTTTTCTTGCGGTGCAAGTTTTTTTGTCCATACCTTGTACTTTTGTGATTGATCATTGATGACTGTTACCGTGTACATTCTTTGTTTGTTGTTTACAGCCAATTTCATAGATGGAAATAAATCTTATAGTATTTGAACCTATACTCCAGAGGACGTCATGTGAATCCAGGTCTCTTATTGGCTGGGTGACTGCCTTAACCAATGGGAGTCCAGGATTCTCATGACGTCATCTGGAGTTAAGCTTCCAAGACTATGATATCGGTTTCCAAGTCTATGAAATTGGCTGTAAAAGAATGGTTTTGCAGGAACAATTAGTTTGGAATGGCTGCTTCAGAGTTATGTTTTGTTGTAACATGGTTCGGTTATCTCAATGTCTCACCTTGCAAATGATTTATGCTGGGAATAGAATAAACCAGTTCATTTTGTACTCAGTTACCAGAATGTCTCCATTCCAAAAGGAAATGCAAATTGCTATCTTTCCGTGTTCAAATTCTCCAGTTATTCGAACATGTAAAAGTTACAGTGTATGATCAGCAAGCTAACTGAACATTGAAGTGTATTGTGATGTAACAATGCTATTCGTTTGAGGTTAGGTTAGCGTTGTTGCCATGCCAAACCTTTGAGAGAGATTGTGAGTCCAAACCATGTTACTCTCAGTTACTCTCAGCTCCTCGCAACTCCTCTCTGTTACTCTCAGTTACTTTCAGTTATCTTTTACATACCCATCATAGACACATAGCACAAGGCACCACCAGTTCAACATCTCATGCGAATGACATCCAGCTGAGATGTAGCTCATCTAGAATGATTCAAAGCTCCCAGCCCAAGAACCCGGAATCGTCTATGGTGTCAATAAAAGTCTAAACTAAGCCACCCAGTACTACTTTCTGTTTAAATCGAGCTCGTCGAATTTGGCCGGCCAGGACTCATTCTCGCAGTCCAGTATCACAGACTCTATTGAATGAAATGACAGGTTTCCATGGCAACCGAGGGAGAGGATCATTTCATGGACCCATTGTCTTTGATTTAGTAGCAGGAAAATTTGAAAAGTTCCAACAGGGGTTGAGAAGGTTAACTCTCTATCAATGGTCTCCGGAATTGGTTTCTTGAAAAATGGACGATTGTCGGATTGTTCTATTTCTTTAGATTTTGGGATATTTTTTGTATTTTCACGAAGATTGGTCTCAGAAGTAGCTTTATGGATTTTCTTGAGAAGTTACACAATTTTAGCTGTTACATTATGTTAGAGAAAATTGTTTGACATAAGTTCAGGTTAGATGTTAAGAACATTTTTATTTAGATAAATAGAGTGGTATCAACTTATATGATGCAAAAAATAATATAAGAATAAATGCAAAAAAATAACAAAAAGCAATACTCCATGAACCAAGTAAAGAAAATAAAAAACAATACTAAATTAGGATGAAAACTTTTTTTTTTAGGTGAAGTAAATCAGGTTGTGGTTCATGGTATGGAATATAAGTATCAGATTCTTTAGTGATTAATTATAATTACACAGCCCCTTACATGTTTGCACATTAATGACATGACTTTCATGTAGATACTCGATGTCATATTATTTACATGTAATAGTATTTTGATACTACAGTAGATCCTCACCATTAAGACCGCCCGTAATTAAAAATCAATAGTTAGTTGGTCTTGACAAAGTTAACAGCAAGGTGAATAGCGGATTTTCCATAAAGCTTCTTGATATTTCACCTAGGTGGCTACTGGCAGAATGCTGCAATCCTATTGGATGCACAGCTTCCTGCCCTAGATTCTGATTGGTTGAAGCAAGGAGACCCCAAGCAGCAGTATTTCTGGTGCATTTTAATGTATATATTATGATTTATGTTTTGATGTATTTTGCTTCTTTTATTAAGTAAGTTGCGTTTGTTAAATAAAATGGCAACACTAATGTTGCACTGAAAAGCAAATTGGGTAATAATGAAAAGGCATATGCAGTGTCACAGTTTGAGGTGCCGCAGTTTGAGATGTCGCACAATTCGAGGTGTCACAGTTCGAGGTTATGTGGAAATAACTTTATTGGTAAAATACTATTAAAACTTCTTTTGAAGAATATAATGAGGGAAAAATGTAGTCTTAATTGCATGATAGCGAGGTGGTCGTAATAGTGAGGTGTTGTGGACACAGGATAGATGGCCTTATTTGCAATGTAGTCTAATCAAATATTTTACCAAGAACCCTCACTCCCTATACTTCACATTGTGAATGCTGCGCCTCCTTTTCCCAGCATGCATAGTGCGCCGGAGTTCTTTAACGCCCCTTGTGGATAATAAAATTAATTTAGAAATTTCCAGTCAAGTGCGTAAATTTGCCAATTTCAAGTTAACAACACATTAAAATGTCATTTCCACATTATTTCATTGTCAGCTCGTGTCCTAGTGTGCAAATAAAGCACATTATCACAAATTTACAACGTCAACAAAAGCTCATCAATGTGAGTAGTATTGATGTCCAATGACATCATAATCGACCAGTATGATGTCACTCAATTGTAACGATTGTTCTCTGTTCATGACGTAATCAGCTTGCTTAAATATGCGCCTCCTTTCCCCAGCATGCATAGCGCATCCTACTTAAGAGAGTGCATGTTCTTGGGTCTTCTTTGGTCTAATAATAGTGAGGTGATTTTGATAATAAGGTGGTCATCTTAGAATGAGATGATCTTAATTTCAAAGCAGTCATAACAGTGATCTTAGTAATGAGTAGTGAGGTGGTATTAACCTTGAGTTGGTCTTTATAGTGAGGTGGCTATAATTGCTACTGGTGATCATAATAGTTTTAGCTGTAGATGCAATTAGTGATGAGGTCTTAAAAGGTGTTCTTGACAAAGAAGTGATAAGTAATGAAATGTTTGTAGTCGAGAGGTGGTCGTAATTGCTATAGATGGTCTAAATAATGAGGTGGTCTTGGTGGTGAGGTGGTCTCAATAACGAGGTGGTCCTAATTGCCATCTTAGTATAGTGAGGTGCCAGGGGTGGTCTAAATAATGAGGTGATCTTTGTAGTGAAGTGGTCTACATAGTGAGGTGGTCCTAATTGCAAGATGGTCTTATGAGTGAAGACTTTAAGTTAGATGTCTACAAATTATGTACTTTAAATGTTGGTCTTTTTATTTTATAATGATAATAATTATAATACCATACAAAATAATAAACTGCACAAAATTTATGTTAATTGCTCTTGTCATTGTTTTAAAAAAAGGTTGAAACTATTTCTACTATGAAATCACTTTAGTTTACAACAATAATTTTAATTGCATTGTAGCAGTATATCCACCTATTTTTGATGTATATATAGCAAAGGTGTTATTTTTCTTAAACGTTTGTGTTACCTTTTGATTCCACCAAATGTATTAGTTTTACTTAATACAGGAGCCAATATGCCTCATGGCATCTGTTTCCTTTTTCATGGACAGTATACCTGTATGACTACCTTATATATAGATATGTGTGTATTTTGTACTACTGTTCATAAGATAAAATTAAGTTTCAGTGGTCCTAATTATTTGGAGGTCTTAGTAGTGAGGAGGGTCTAAATAGTGAGGTGGTCTTACATTTGGGGTTTTCCTGTTAAGGAGATATATACAAATAATATGTATTTTTATTTACATAGGACAATATATATCAACTAGTGTTAGCCCACATAGTTGACCTGTGGAGGGTATACACCTTAAGAGTAATGTCAGTGCATTTGTGTGGAGGATAATTCACCCAGTTAATGGTTGGCTAGTCACCATGGTGTGTTCATATGTCTAGCTGTAACTGGTCTATATACTGTCTGCATATTGCCATACTGCACATGGAATTTTATATTAATTGATACTTTTTACAATTGTCATTTTATGGATGAATAATCTCAATGTTAATATTGGATACAAGTGTTCTTGTTTGATATGCACACAGTGTGAATATGATGCTTATTGGAAATGTTCACTGGTGTGACGAATTAAGTCATAATTAAAAATTTTATTCTGCTATGTGGACCAGAACATTGTGCTCTTTACCCTCATGGGACATGCACTCATCAAGCTTCATAAGGTGCAAGCAATGGTATGAGTATTATATAATAATATATTAATTTCATTTATTTTGATTATTAAATTAATATTGTGATAGGAAATTAGCTGTATAATTAGTTATTTCAGTTGAACTTTTATTTGAAATGTACATCATTATTAAGAGAGTATTGTTCACATTATGGCTCTTGCAGCAAAAATAAATTGTGATATAAAAAAAGTTAAATGAGTTGAGAATGACACGAAATTCTCCCTTAACAGATTTAAGAAAACCTTTACATTGTCTCCAAAGACCTTAGCATGAGATGTTAAATGGGCATTGCCTTCATGTACTCAGTTTCCATGCCAGGGCAAGTATGAAAGACCAACCCTTGGGTATAAATAAATGAATGTGTGACATGTAGACTCCAAGCCTCTCATCGTTACATCTGCCTAATGTGACTACAGGCTGCACACCAGTGTCATTGACATTACAATATGATACAGTGATTTTAATGCCATGCTTTTCAATTGAACTATTCACTGAGACTTTGATGCAAATTCGTACTGCACTTGAAAACATAGGCTGCTGCAGCAACATACCCTCCACAAATTTGGAAACATTTTAACAAGGAGTTGAAGATGATGTCTGGTTCGCTAGTATTGTGCAAAACTTAATGGTTACTGTCTAACTATGAGCTTATGAAATCACTGTATTTACAAGATGTGGACTGAAAAAATCGTGCACCACTAGATCACAGCATTGCCATGCTGAAGAAACTTTTGAAGTCAAATTTCTATAATAATGAGTGATAATAACTGAAAGTAATGAAGCGTTGTGTCATTTAAACTCGTTTTATTCAATATATTGGCCCACTGATCTAGACCGAGATGGAAATGTCTTCACGTTGTGGAAGTTTTTTGTTCGCAACCTGTATCATTGTAGAGTTATAGGAAGTTAGATAAAACTTAAGGTTCTCAAGTAATTTTTTGTACCATAAAGGATGGTATTATCGACACTCGCATTAGAATGTTTACAATTTGGTAACAAACCAATTTAAGTGTCGATAAAACCCGCCCTGTTGATAATACCATCCTTAAGGGTGTCTGGAGCAATTACAATAATTGTCCGAATTTTGTAGTTGTTATTTGTGTGCTATAATTACATGTGACTTTTATTTCAGCACTGAATACTCATTTAAAATATGTAAAAGATAATAATTGGAGTAGTAGTGAAATATTTAAAAAATAGTAACTGCTAATTATTTCTTTGCATAAACTGAAGTTCCTAACACCAAGATAAGATATTAAAAATACCTTTTGCATATTGTAGGGAGTAGTACAGAAATACGTTTAATTGACCAAATATTATTATCTCCAGCAGTCAAAAGTCAGAGCAAAATGACATTCTCTCCAGGTCATGGAAAGTCATGGAATTTTATTCGTGATCAGGGAAAAAAATTTAATGGGAATGTCATGGAATAGTCATGAAATTTAGAAATTTTCTAGAAAACTGATAAAAATTTTCAGAGCTAATTTGGTTGAGTATCTGCGCTATTGCTTCACTTTAAAAATGTAAATTATTGGGGTAATTGTCTTGAAAATGTGTCGACATTTGGCATGAAAATTTAGAAATTGATCAGGGAAAAAAGTCATGGAAAAGTTGAGGAATTGTTTCTATTTGACTGCTGGACAGTGGACACCTTTAATAACCTTTGGTAGAATTCTTCTTGGTAAAATATCCATGTCGACAAGTTTCTTGCCATCTTACCATCATCAATTGTTTAAAATTTGACAAAAGTATTCCAATATATTTGCAGCGAGAGACCAAAGACGAAAAACAGGATGACGGTATGAAGGTGCTGGCCGCAGGAATCATCAAAGAAGCCGTTGAAGATGATTTCTTCAGCAAACAAGCTCGGCTCCAAGATGAAGCTCGCATGGCCCTGGCTCAGGTATGATTTTTTTTTATACTTAATATATATATTCTATAAGATGTTCATACTTCCAGATAAAACCTTTGTGAGTTGGGTGTTTGATAGACAAAAAATGTTTTTTCAAGTATTTCACAGCAAAAGGGTGGCAAGATTTATACTACTCTCTCTTCATTTATATGCGATATAACTAAATGTTTTCGATGAAATAAGCCATGAGATTGGGTATCTTTAGAATATTTACTTATATATAAAGTTTAAATTGGAGGATACTTACAGGGCCACGTGAATTATTTACTATACTGTATTATTAAATCAGCAAATAAATACTAACATGCTTTTGTTTGCAATGTGTATATTTTATGTGCTGTATAAATTTGATTTATTTTCAGGTTCGACCGATGGCACATATGCAGCTTGAGATTGAAAAACAGCTGAGGAAGAAATCTCCCATTGCGGAAATGGTAAGATTGGAATGCAATATAGATGGTACACCCCAGAATTTTTGTCGGGGTGAATTAACCCAGAACATCACCATATAATCATTAGCACCCTGTTGAAAAATAGTCACAACTAAGTCATCTTTTAATTTCATTGGCCATGTCACAAATAAACAGTTGAGAAGCCTTCATGATGATACTGCCCTTATTTGGGTAACGCTGTTGGAATTGGTCACACAATTTTTCGTTTTAATTCTTATTGCTCAGACTTCATTGTTGTGTCATTTATGACCATTTAAAATAACCATCAGAGTTGTCTGGTTAAACTGATCACTAGAATGTTGTTTTAGAGTATTTATGGCCCCTTGCAGTTCATTCCAGAGGTACATTTTCTCAAAATTTAGTTATGGACTTTCTGATTTCAACCATATGATGTTACATATCGTTTTGACGTTGCCCAGGAATTATTTGAAATTAAATCCATGGCAAATAAATTGATAAATGCATTTATGTAGGCCTACATACCAGTAATTTTGACTGTTATCTAACATAATTAAAAGCTGGTCTGAAAATATCATATTCGTCACATGAACAGAAATTTAATCATTGCTCATGCTCTTCCGCAGTTAAGCATAATTGCCGCTCTAAAATTATGAGTTAGAGTAATAGCGCTGAAAGCTTTATTATCAGGAAATTTGAAAATTGTTGCTGTGAGCTAGTAATAGAGATTTATTTGTGATTTGCATTTAATGCTGCAAGTATTGGGCATTTCATGAAGATGAGGTATTACTGTCACATGAAAAGTAATGACGCGTTTAAAATTGGTCGTCGTGATTATAAATGGTTGTCACAGATGAGCATGAGAAGAATAATAAGCTAGGTGAAAATTAGCGCTAGGTGGGAAAAGCTTTAATAGAGCCTGAATGTGGAGGTAGAAATTTCAGATAAGTTCGGTTTCCCATCAAAGAATAACAAATATGCTACTGATGCGAAATTTTTAGTAGAAAAGATAGTCAAAAATTGAGCAATTTATTTTTGCTAAGTAATAGTTTTAAATAAGTTTAAGTGTTCTTGGTAATAACATTTTACCTTATTTGGAAAGCTTTATATTAATATTGCTTATTGAATGTGGTGGTAAAAATTTCAGATGTGTGCCAGTCGAATAATAACAATTGTGCTGATTAGAGAAGATTGTCGGAAATTGTGTATTTATTTTTGCTGAGTAAGATTTTATAGGTGCAAGTTTTATTGATTATTGGTCTTATTTATACAAAATTTGAGTCACGTATAGGACAACGTATATTTTCTAGGTAGAAATTTCAGATACGTTCAATTTTCTGTTAAAGATTAACAAATGTGCTGTTGATGCAAAATATTTAATCAAGTTTAAGTAGAAAAGATTGTCAAAAATTGAGTAATTTATTTTTCCAAAGTATATTTTTAGATGTTTTATTGGTCTTGATAATACATTATTTGACACATGGGACAACATATAATCTCTTACTTTTCTATACCATTTAAGGTCATGCCTGGCCTCCGAACACAGAAGAAACTGAAGACTGGGGTGCTGCATGAAATGAATATTGCTCAACTACAGGTCCTAGTCAATGATCTTCACTCGCAAATCGAGAGTAAGTAATTACCGTAAGAAATTAATTAATTTCCTTGCGAGGAGGTCAATATACTATTTGTCTTGGTGAACTGTTTTGTGGTTGCCTGAGCATGTAATCACTCACGCTGATCATTGATATATCGGCATGTTAATGTTCATCAAGACTCAAGACAGTTTATTTGTCTGTTAAGTGACATATATACATATAAAAATAACCTACATAAATATAAACAACCCATTAATAAACAACATGATCACAACAGACCAGGAAGATAGATCTAAGACCCTATCTGGGTCGCTAGCGAGCCATCCCCCTGTGTTTCAGAATGAGCAGTGCAACATCAATTGTCCATACACATATATGGTAATGTAGGCAATGAAATCATGAAAACTGAAAGCATTTTTATGAGATTCACAAGCTATTGTATCGTAACTTTTTCATTCTGTTTCATCCAGTAATTAGAGAATTCCTGAGTGCAACCACTGCAGTTGTGCAGAACAAATTAAGGTTTCTAATACCAATTGTATTTTGCAAATATGAATCAACCTACTGTTACATGTGACTTTTGTTAATAGACGTATAGAGCTAGGGTTTATTTTGTACAGCTGCCTTGTACGCATTACGCATTTATGTGTAGAGAAACGTTGGATGGATCCAATATCTTGCAGTAGTGATTTGGAATAAGCAATATATAGATAACATTTATGCATTGCGTACTCATGGAAATGATCAATTCAATGTATGCATTGTGTTCTTTAAAACGCATTATATATATGCAATATTCAGCAATGAATATGCAATGGATGTATATGAAAATTAGACTCATGGAAATAATCAATTCAATTTATGCATTGTATTCTTTAAAACGCATTATATATATGCAATATTCAGCAATGAATATGCAATGGATGTTTATGAAAATTAGACTCAATGAAGGATTTGTCATTCATTTGCCAGTGCAAATTTTAATTGTCTTAGGCTGTAACTAATTACAGAAACAGTGAGAAGCAGCATAGCATTACAAACAAACAAAAAAGACGATCACATCAAAATAAATAAACAAGTGGGAGGTGACACCCTAAAGACAATTACATGTCACTATAGGAGTGCCACCTGATAAGGGAAGGGGTGCACTGGAGGAACCATCCTGCAGACCACATCATCAGCTACAAGTCAACATAAGATAAAGCAGACCAGAAACTTCATTGCACTGAAGTAGTAGTGTAGTTTTTTAAGCAATTGCTTGTATGCAGTGAGCTGCGCTAAATGTGGTAGAGCGGCTTAGGTCGAGGAGTTAGAACCCTTGGGTATATGATTTGGTCTCCCTTTAACGAAGTTAATAACCTGATAGTGTGGAAACCAATGATTTCTCACTCCTTCGAGACTCATGATTGTCTGGCAGGCACCTGACATGACAAGTACTTATCGCTAGTGGGTAAAAAGGGCAAATAATGTACCAGGGAAAAAGGTTGACTGTTTAGCCTAAGGCTTTACATTAGATTCATTAAGTAGGTGGGCAAGCTGGGAGGTGTTAGGTCCCTCGCTGCAATCAAAATATTATACAGAAACTTTTTCTGACACAACTGTAATACATATAGTAATATTGATGTGCCCAGAGCACTGTGAAACTGTAGCGGGGATTCTTCACATGCAAATGTATTGCCCTGTACTCTGTGTCTGTGCTGAGGCAAGTAATAGACCCCACCCATAGGGTAAATGTGTAATTTTTGAGCAAGTAAAGTACTCCACTCATGGGGTAGATGTGTAACATGGTGTAAAAGCCAAGCCTTACAGTATCTCATCATTATGTCTGCCTCTGGTAGGTTGTCATATAACAAGGTGATTTAGATGCAGTAGCTGAATGGCTTTTTATCAGAAATGATATTATTGAAGAGTACACTGTTATTCAGATAGCATTAATGTTTATAAAATAAGATATATAGCACTTAGGAGTGTTGATGATAAGAAGAGAATTGTGGGAAAATTAATTCAGTTGGATACTATGTCAATTATCTGAACTTATTAATTAGAAGTTAATTAAAGGTAATGTGTAAAGGAATCTGTCAGATTCTCTTTTTAAAACGAATTATCTTGCCGAAGTCGTAAGAATAAAATATTATCATCTTTGACTTATGTACAGTACCATTATTTCAATTTACTAACTAGTAGCCTCACCTAGTGGAAGAATACTGAACAACTAAAATAATTTATAATCCTGAATATTCAACAATGAAATATTCTTAAATGTCTTTTTTTTTTCTTAGGTCTTAACGAAGAGCTAGTGCAACAACTAGTGATGCGGGATGACCTTCACATGGGACAGGATTCGATGCTGGTTGATATTGAGGACCTTACCAGGTATGATCTAAAATGTTGACAACTACAATAGTAATTTTTTTCTTAATATTCAGTGACCTGAGCCTTGAAAATTACTCTTAAGATGAGCAAATTGGCATGAAAATGCATGGTTCTAGTGAATTCCTATTTTTGACTTTTACATGGTACAACATTTGGAAACCTGTGATAAATTGATTTTGCTGTAATACTCCACCAGCATATTAAGTCGAAGCATCTCAATATTAAAGCAATAATTTAAGTACTTTGTATTTTGTGTATTTCTATCTGATGTTATTGAATAAGCCCTGATTATCAATTAGGAGGTGCACAATTTTTGCTCTTATTGTTTTGCGGCTATCTGTATATTTTCAAATGATAAAACTCATATATGATATGGTCTTAAAGAACTTTCATTCAATTTTCAGACTTATATATTTAGTATGGTATTATGTAATACAAAATTTTTACAAAGAAACGAAATGTTTTTCAATTGTAATTGTTATACTTTCTTCTAGAGGGCACTGCAGTCCTCATGCTTATTGGCCACCTAGTGACAAAATGTTGATATTTGTTTTCAGACGATTCCAAGAGTATGCATCTCGAGTTCAAGCAAGTACTACAATTAAGGATGCGTTTGATCGTATGGAAAAACAGCAAAAACATTCAACTATTACGGGAAGAATTGGTCGAAGAAAGTAACTCTAACTATGGTCTAGACTCTCAAGTAGTATTCCAAGTTAATAAAATGTAGATATATGTTATGTATAATGGTCTTGTTGATAGGATCAACTATGAACTTTAGACACTAGATTGTATATTCTGAAACAGCGCCTGTTTTCCATTGTAATGGTTTGACAACTTTTGTACGTTTTAAATAGATTTATTACCCAGCATAATTTACTGTGTGTATATTTTTTTAAATATTAACGAGTTACTTACATGATGATTGTCTTATAATGTTAAACCACCAGTTTCAGTATTTCCTGTTATTTACTTTGAGTTGGAAGAATAATTTTGGCTGATTTCCGATGTTGTGTTGCTAATTTTTAGGTATTTTTATCATAAGTTTAACTTGGTAAATAAGTTGCATGTATTGATATTACAGGGAGGTTTTATTTTGTTAGCCTTATATGCTGATGTATGAATAATACTCACGTGTTATGTTTTGTTTCAACAACACTTTTGTAACAGTCTCCATTAATATTTTGTCCTGTTTTAATTGTACATCATTTGTTACCCCTGATATTAGGTTTTACGCAAATACGTAGAATTTATTTAGAGGTTGCAACAGTTTTACTGCTACGCTGACCGAGTTATTGCATTTTCAAGACTACTTTAATTTTTGTGTTGTCTTTTAAAATGTTAATTTTTAACATTTTCATGCTACACCGAGTTGCATAGGGCTATTCCTTGAAAAGCTATATGATGGAGTGGAGGTCTGCAAATATTTATTTTTAATTTGCATAGAGGGAATGAATAAAATACTTTGTATTCACTGTGCTTTTGACACATAGGGCTTGCCAATAACATACATAATTCCAGTCTTGTACAAGTTAAGTATGCTACGACAGCAGATTAAAATTTTAGAGTGAAGTATTCTGAAAAATAATAGCTTGATTTTGAATCATCGGAATGATTTTGATTCAAGGATGGTTAAATACATGAGAAGAGTGACAATTTTGTTGTGAACCCCACCTTAGCACACATTTTTTAATGGAATAGCTTTTAGTGATAATTAAGATGCACCACACCAGCTTGTTATATACTTGGTGAGAAAAAGAAGGCATGTTCAAGTGCTGTTTGCCGTTATTATGAGTTTGACATTTATTGTAAATATAAATCATTGGGTGCTACGAGAGTTTGATCATCTCTAAATTATACTAAACTTGACATGCTAGTGTTAAGTTTTTTTAATATTACTGTACGATGTTAAAGTCATATTATAGTAGAGATGGCTAGATCTGTTATATACTTAATAGTCCTGACTTATTGGAAAATATCCAAGGTCCAATATTACTTGTGAATTGCACTTATGATTTGCTTTCGGTTTAATTTGCGCTTATATGTCGACTTCTTATTCAGGACACTGACGTTAGAAAGCCGTGTAATTGTGACATACCAAGATCTGTACATTCACTTCTCATTCCATGTAATGTATCTGTTCGAACTTGAATTTTTTTTCTCCGGCTTCTGTTGCTAGTGTTGCATAATGTACATACGTGGGCTTCACACGTCGCTAAAATTGCTTCAATACTTAGTAAGCATGTCAGTATATTGTGATATTTAATCTGTTTCACATATTTTTTATGCTGTATGTAATTTTGTTGACCCAGGGACATTTTCACTTAGCCAATCGTCTGCAGTTGTTCATGGTATTTTTGAAACTTATCTGAGAATTTCTTTCTGCCAAATGTGGTACATCTTGGCTCAAGCTTTGCTACAATGTATCGATGGTGACATGTGATATGTTATATACTCTGCATGTACTTATAAATATGTATATTTCACATATGTATAAAGGTAACCTTATTGCATGTACAGTTTACCATTTTCAGCGAGACCACCAGCAAGACACCCTTGCCTTTTACCCTACAAAAAAGAAAAGATCCGCAGGGGTGTGCGATCGGATGATCATTACATATATATTTGGTCTCGTTAAATTAATCTTGCATCTGTAATGGTTTTGCTAAAATGGTTGTGTGCGTTTTCACAGTTTGCCTCCAAGTCTGATCACAAAAAAAAAAATTCAATTTTAAAAGTAAGGCATTTTAAAGACTGGGGAAGTCTTGAAATAATGTAGGTAGGTAATTGACCAGTCTACGATGAGATT
This sequence comes from Alitta virens, assembly GCA_932294295.1. NCBI lineage: Eukaryota > Metazoa > Annelida > Polychaeta > Phyllodocida > Nereididae > Alitta > Alitta virens. The sequence continues at coordinate 29,327,777 of OW028579.1, forward strand.
GTAATTAATCGCTAGTAACTTGTAGATAGAATATTCATTTCATGATAGAAATCTAACATCAGTTTTTGTAGCAGGACTTTAGAATAAAGAGACGATTATGGAATATTTAACTTTATCTCAACCATAGCCATATTATTGTGAATAAATGTTAACTTATGATATGATGAAATGTCTTTGTTTTGTGTTCTCATGCAACCTCAATTCAAAAATGGATGATGGAATGTTTCGGAACTTCTTGCTCCGTTAAGCAACGTCGGACCCAAAATAAATTTGACTGGGAAAAAATAACTTGTACGTGCAAATTTATTAAAGTAGAACCAAGAGTGCAAACTTCAGTTGACACTTTATTTCAAATTTTTACAAATTATAAAATAATGGCTGCGTACAATGAATGTATAAATACTAATTGCCAGATTACCAACCCCATTACCAATTTTACCTCAATTTACATGCAGTTACACCAACTCCAGCATCAACAACTGATTATATTTTTTAGCTTAGTGTCTGATTATTCAGATCTAGAAACACTAACATACTTGTAATAAGCAATAAGATATTTAAGCATCCTAAACACATAGGCAAACATAATTTTCTGGGAATATGAAAATGGGTCAAATGTGTCCCCATACTATGTCAATACCAGAAACCACTCGGGCTTGGAGATTGCACCAGCATTTTCAAATAAATGCATTCAACAATTTTTAAAACATTTTTCATAGATAGACAGATCTATAGATAACTGAGTGGAAAATATAATTTCTATATAAATATTTCATAACTGAGAAAATTGACAAATCAATACAAATATTATGACCATTTTAGTTGTCACAAATAGCTGGATGCTTGTTGGCACCAGTGTACAGGCTTTGGTACAATGTACATGAATCTATTTGTAGCATTATTCTTTCCGTTTGGGGTATGGGGTTGTTGAATCAGTTCAAGGCTCTGATTGTAACTAGCATCAACCTCAGTGTCAAATATATTATTCTGATTCTGTGTGTCGACCACAAATTTATGTTATGTTATGGTCCAATGCCCATCAGTGCTATGAACCTCCACAATCTGCCAGGGGGTGGATGACCTACAATCAGAAGAACCATAACACTGGCTGTTCCAACATGCTGTGTCGTAGTAGGAGCTTCAACTAATGTTGCAATTACTAACACTTAACAGCTAATTTGTTAATTTAGCTCAAACGATTTTAGTTTGTGAATTTAGACACTATTTCCTTCAATTAAACATTGTTAAAATCAGCTAATAACCTTCTGGAAAGGCGGAGATCTTGTTACAATGATCTGCTCTGGCTCATTCCATTTTAGTGAGAATAACAATAGAACTCCATTCAAACATTGAACCTATTGTTATGACTCCGCTAACAGCAAGCAGTTATTGCTGAATCAAATCTATCTGCAATTTTCAAAGGTAAGATATTTCATCCTTAGCAAAATTGCTGGTTATCACTAAACTCAAAAGGGTGAAGGTTAAGAACGTCATCACTTGGTATTAACTGACAAATATTTCTTTTATCTTTCATGACTAATTCTGACATTGAATGTTGAATAATCCACAAAATCAAAAAGTGTCTCAGTGTAAATATATAAATCATTCTGGTGAAATATTGCACAAACAAAGCATCTTGAGTCTAGCAATGACCAATATCAGTACAACCAACAATTTCTGAATTTATGAGTTAATTCCTTTAGAATCATTTTCACACTACAGTAATTATTAAAAATTAACCTAGGTGCAATTTTTGCGTTTTCACAACATCTTGATATTGACAAATTGAATTTTACTTTATCACTAATTTCGAACATGATATGCTAAATAATCAATGAAATCACAATTGTAATATTCTGGCTAAATATCGCAATAGACAGTGTCTTGGGTTTACTATAAAATATTCTGCTTAAATCACACACAAACAAAGCATCTTGAGTATATAGGAACGATCAATATGACTAATAATATCTTATTTTACAATCTAATTCCATCATAATCATTTTCATATTGAATTACAGAATTACACAAAAAACTTAACCTAAGTGCAATCAAACATGTTCACAACACTACTCTGATGCCTAACTTCATTATATTGGGTAGAGGACCCATTCATATCAGTTCATGACACCAAGAATAGCCCCACTTTAGTAAGTGGAGGATAACATGGGGTCGCTCCTCAGAATATCGAAGATGTCATTTAAAGCATCGTAATTCAAGATCTGGGTTAAAGTGCCGTTTGCATCTGGTGATGTAACTTGTTCACTCGTGTTCACCAACTGGATCTACAAATTAAACATACACAAACTCAGTATGATAAGCCTTTAGTTGTTGAGGCATTTAAGATTTAAGATCTATAGTGCACTTTACAATAAAACACATAACCAAACAATTACGACCATCCCATAAAATACCACAGATTCAAAAGACAGGGTTCACACAGAAATCATGAAATTAAATTCTATGACTTTTCCATGACCATTCACAGAATTTCCCCGACTTTTTTTTGATAAAATCTGCACAACAAAGTCAACAATTGCAAATTATTACGGCCTCCACACACCCCTTACAGCCGCCCTCACCACCCATTTTGTTGCAGACAATGCTTTTATTTGCAACTTTATAAAACTCCATGGCTTTTCCATGACCTTCTTAGAATTTCTATAATTTCATGACTTTCCATGACAACCAATTTTTCCAAGATTTTCCATGACTGTGGGAACCCTGCAAAGACTATCTCAGTTTTAAGTGAAAAACTGGAACTCTATTACAGTTCAAGAAGGAAGACCAACCCATTTTAAGCTTTCTCCAGTGGTTTTTAGGGATGGATTTAATAGCAGGGTTAATCCACACGAATACAATCTACATACCGTATTTTCCGTTGTCAAATTTCCAAAGATCTCTTGGAGAGAACTCACTGGTTCAAGTTTCTCTGTGTTGAAATCCCAGCTCACAGGCTGGCTGGGGTTTAACTGATCGACAGAGAATGCGGGTTCTGCAATACAAGGGAAGTACACGGTCAAATACACACTTGTTATTTGTAAGCTGATGTAAAAGCACCATTGATGAGACAAAGTCAGGTATATAATGATGTCAATCAAACACTGAACGTCTAATGCAAGTGCTATCAAAGTGCCCAACATACAAATTGAAAATGTTTCAGTGAATATGTCCGGCTTTTTTTCTGTAAGAATATAGCTTTTTGTTCTCTTTTACATTGTACCTTACATCAATATAAATGAGTCAAATAAATATATAACCAACCTAGTTTGACAGCAGGAGGAGGGTACGCTTGCTCCAATGCCTGAACTGCCTGTTCGCCTTCAAGGATGTAATTGTGGGTGTTTTGTTCAACTGCATCCACTTGGCTGTAGGTTACCATGCTGGGTTCAGGGGCATCATGAGATACGTCCACATTATTCCCAACCTCCATGTCTTCCATGAATATTGGGGTGTCTTCGAATGAAGTGAAATTATTCGCGACTTCAGGAACCGAATCCATAGTCACTTCTTCCATGTTCATGTTGAAGGTCGGTTTACGTTTGCGGGATCCATTTGTAGGAGATCTAGCTTGGTCCAATATCAGGGGAATGGGCTGAAAATATTCAGAAAACTTTCATGAAAATATGCATTAGCAAAACAGTCCACACATAACCTTCCAAGTTAGGGCACCATTTTTGAGCATAAATAAAGATGAAGTCACAAACTCATATAAAATGAAACTAATTTCAAATTACTTATTACAATTCATTTGGGGTATTCTCCATGTTATTCACACTATTTAAGGCTTTACATTATGTATCTAAATCCCCAATACAAAGTACTTGGTTATACGGATATTCTATCGCATAACTGTATAAAGATTTTTCTTGTATTATTGTACTATCGTATATAATAGTCTAAATATTTTATTGTATAACTGTTTAAATATTGAGATTGAATTGTCTTACCGCCATTTCATCCTCTTCATACACGGCCAAGACCTCGTCAGGATTTATGGACAAATGCCCTTGAAAAAGAAATAAAATTTCATCATGTAACTACAGACACTATTCTCCAGTAATACAATTTTTGTGTTCATATAACTTCATAAAATTAAGTATCTTAAATGTAGATCAGATTTACTCTAGTACACCCGATAACGAGTACAGGAATTTGAAAACATCTGAATCAATTTAAATAAATATATACTCTCCAATGATTTGACACATCCACCATATATATTACATTTCGCTCAGTTTCAGCAATTACCAATTGCCGAGGTTCTGTTCAGCGACTTATTATCACCAGATAGGACTCAAGCAAGTACTTATTATAATGACAAATTTAAAGAATTGGTGGCAAAATGCGAAAAAAATCAACATACTGCAGATTTCTTTCAGCTCAATAATGAAGTCAGGGGCAGTGTGCGGAGTTCCATTGTGGTGCATAAATATTGCTTCCCGTATGTCAGCTTCCAAGATGGACTTCTGACGGTTGTAGACAACCCACATCTTAGGATCCCTGACGCTGTCAATTGTGTCCAATTCTGAATATTAACAAACGTAGAGTTAGTTTGCACATAATTAATGTAAATACATAATTACTGCATGATGATCAAAGTATGTTTTTGACTATCCACGAGGTGATGACTTCTTTACGTGTTGGTACCATATTTAGTAGTAGTCCACATGTAAACTATAATTTCAACCATCATATCAGACATTTAAAATCTTAACTCATATCTCATATGGACGCAGTTTAATAAAGTATGTGCCACAATTACCATTAAAAAAGAATTGTAAAAGTTATAGTATCACATTTATATGCAATCCTGGTACTCATTGCTTTTCTGACAAATATATAGCATGTTTTTTTTCACCCCATAAACAGCTTCTTAAATTTTACCTTTTGTCAAAGCCTTGACGAGTTTCTCAATAGGCTTCTCTCCGTAGATCTGAATAACCTGGTCTGCCAAATTTTGAAACTCATCACACAGGCCACCCATCTCTTCTTTGAACTGTGATTTGATATCGACAGGGTCTTCATCAGGACGACAACTGAAGGTGTCCATCCATAGGTCTTCCCGGATATTCTGCAAAAATTTAAATTCAAAATTAACAAGACTTCCAATTTTATCATGAAGATTTATGTAAAAATTTAGGTAAAAAAAAAAACAACGAAAACTACAATTATCATACATAAAATGGTGAAAGCTGCTGTTGATTTTCATTGTTATCTACATAACATAAAAGGATAAAATTCAAGTTTTTGAAGTAGAACTCAGATCGAAAATTTCAGCCATGACTGACAAATCGTGACTGACCAGAGACCACAGAGTTTTGAACCAAGTAACATCACACTCAGCATGTCGAGCAAATGATTACTTTTCAAAAATTTCGTAACAGGAAAACCAGCAAGTACACTTTCTCCGTGCAAGTATGAAGTACCGTGAAGTCGGAATAGCAAGAATTTTCAGCAAACTCACTTTGTATTTCTGTGTGAGATGGTTGAACATCTTAATCAACTCCGGTTTCTTTGGTTTCAAGATCTTCTTTCCATTAACTGGAAAACAATCACAGACCAAATTCACAAGACTGTCATTACTGTTCGCAATTAAGTTACTTTTTTTATGCTACCATACTTATAATATACCTGTAGTGTTTGCCAGTAATATAAACTAATGATCTCATCTGAATATATATATTACTTCATGTACCAACATAACTCATAGTATATTAAGAACATATAACTGAATATTAAGAGTAATGAATATCCACAAGTGCAGTTTGTCATTCTTGAAACAGTCAAAGTCACATAGCATAATTTCCTTACAAAAGGTAAATCATATTCATCAACTACGAATTTAGTGACTGAAAAACACTTCAGAGGGCAGTAGTGTACAGTCCCCACCCTACAGGTGGCAGCACCTGCTGTATTTATGATGGGAACACAACACTGGTGTTGCATCAGAGTTAATAATGCAAAGGCTAGGAATGCCATAGTAACTTTTGTAAAACAGATTTAGTGCAAATACATTCTATCCAGATAACCCCCGTGTTAACTCATCATCACCAGACTGAACAAACTGAACAAATTCATAAACGATAAAGCTTGAACTCCTTCGCAAATATTTAGTACCATTGAGATCATAAACAACTTAGAATTTGTATTAGCAATTTTACTTGATAGCAGACAATGCAAAGGACTTACTTGCACCAGGGTTATTTGGATCAACGTGAGAGACATCTCTTGGCCAGTCTCCTGGTTTTTCCGACCACATTGCCTTCACTGAAAGATTTGACACATTGTTAACGGTTTCCTAGCAACAATATTTAAATAGTCATTTTTCAAATATTTGCAAATAAACTTGTGACAAAGCATTTTCTTGGCACGATTGTAAAAGATCTACTCACATTTGAACTTCTTCTCGATGTCTTCCTTTGGGATGTAGTCAATCTTCCGAAACAAAGGAATAAAATGTCGCAGGTCCTTCACATCTTCCTGATTTGGATCGCGAAGATACAGCGCATCACATTCCTTCAACATTTGAGCATCTGTAAAAATACATGTTCTATTAATTAAATATTTTCGAAGGGAGGTCAAAATAGTAAACAAAACATCTTGGCAACACTAACGCCAAATGTGCTGACAGGAAAGTAATCTGAAATGTTACCTATCTTTTAATTTCTGATCAGCTGAGTAATTAAAAATTGCCCTGAAAGGATCTGAGCAGCTAAAGATAAAATAAATTTGGCCTTATGACTGAAATGTTAACAGGAAGTATGAGAAGCTCGGAGTCCTGTTGGGATCACCTTTTTTTTTTTTTTGGTATTTCTCATGTTTATGCATGAAATCGGATATTTACTACCATTCTTATTCAAACTATTTTACCATTTCTATTATATCCATTTGCCAAGTACATTGAAGCTGGATGGCCTAATGGTTTCAGTATCTTACAATTTCACTCTGGCCCACCGCTTTGCAACTTGAAGTAAACAATTCCTCTAGAATACTGGTTGTAGATTTATAATTTGATGGATACTATTTAGGGATACTTACAATGGTTGCTCACATCAGGATGGTTTCTCTGATGTGCTATTTTTATGACATCTTCCAACCCAATTTTTATTTTCTCCGGCATTATCTTCACCACTTCTTTCGACGCTACATAATTCAAGAAATAATTGAAAAATTCACAGGGTTATCATAACTTGACACAAATTCATTGTTTAAATTCTCATGGTACAAGGTTTACAATGAAATCAATCATAAATCATATCATTACTTACAAGATGAATAATCGAATGTGCCAGTGCTTGACATCTTCACGATAAGATACGTTCCGGGTTTACCTTGCTGCTGTAAAGTGAACAACAAAATTCCAATCTAAATCCATACTCATTGCAATATTGAACAATATAAAATTGTCAAATATATAAAATTACACTATATAATATTATATAAATAATTATCGTCAATCATACATGTATAAGTACGGTCACAATTGTTTTCGTACTGTTCCGAATTAAACATGAGAGCATACAAGATTTACAAAGCAAATCGGAGTCATCGAATTAAAAACAATAAGAAAGTTTGCTTACCCCATAGCAAGACTCGGCTTCAGAACAGTTGGACACGGGAGACCACGGGCACGAATCCATTTCAAAGAACTTCTGAGTTGGTAACTTCCGTAAATCAAAAATGAACTTGAGAACGATTCCTCAAATTATCAAAAGGCGTCTGCTCAAGTCACAACAAGCTGAAAAGATAATTAATAAATTTTAAGTTATATATATTTCAATTTTCTATCTCAAGTGTGTCAAGCATGACCATATAAGGCGACTTATTCACTTGAAAAAAAAAAAAACTGCATAAATTCTGCATGTTAAGCACATTAACCGGTTCATAAAAGGAAGCAAATTCCTCTTTAACTATTCACATATCCATTAAGGATATGCAATATAAAACTTCCCTTTTCTGTGTCAAGTCAATAAAACACTAAATAAACACCAAATATTATTCACTAGTGAATGCGAGATACGAGAAATGCAAGTCTGGCAGCCCTCCAGCTAATAGATCTATTTTAATATGAAATTTCGGTACAACTACACTCCTTGTCAAAGATCAGATAACATTAGCACTAGTCTAAAAAAGAATTTACTAAGTCTAACAGCCCTCCAACTGATCTATTGTAATATGAAACTTCGTTAAAATAGTTTAATGTAAAAGATCAGATATCCCATCGGACCATCCCAAATTGTTTAGAAGTCGACATAGTTGATAAAATTTATAACTGATAACCGATCCAAAAATAGTGTTACATTACTCTTACCTCCAAAAAAATCCAGCTGAAGTTAGAATTTATCATATATGTTTATTGAGTTACTGATAAGCATTAAGGTCAACGACTTGATTCAGGTTCATTATTAACAACACACACGCCAACAATAACAGATGACTTGTCACCATGTATATGACTTATCTGAACACATGCTGAACTGACAATCCCATATCCTGCTATACTGAATTTATTTTATCGCTTGTATTGATCTGCCAATTAGACGGATGATGGAACATAATATCATTACCATCTACAAATGAGAGAAATAACTTCACTTAATATCCTTGTACATTGACAATACTTGTAAAGGTCCGGGTTAGAAAATTTGTTAAAACATTGACTAATTAAAACAATGAACATGATACTATTCTCCGTATTAATTGAGCATTTTAGATATGATAATATTTTATATCCAATTAGCACTGGATTTTCCAGTTAAAACCTAGAAATTACAATAGATAATATAGTAGGCTAACAGCCTAACACAGAGAATGGCGCACACAAAAAAATATTATTTATAATCTAGTATTAAAAAGTATGATAAATATAAAATATTCAAAATGATTAAATCCTTGCCTAATATTAATTTAAGCGCCATCAACCTAGACAAACACACATTGCATAACAACACGTAACACCACCTCTGCTACAAGGAAGTTCTGAATTTAATATTGTTGACATAGTAACATGTCCATTTTAAGCTGGCTGGCGCTGTGATGTTAATATCACAAGTGATTATGACTCATACGCAAAGAATTTCAAGTCTGCCCCAAAAAGCATCTAGGCCACAAGAATCAATTACTCATTTGCAAGTTTTGGGCGAATACATTTTGGCACTGTGGGACAAGTCCATTGGCATGTGAATATATTAACGGTGTTATGGTGTCTAATTCAACGAATTTCATTCCTAAGTATTCAACGCGCACATGATATAACAAATCCCAATTCCTTTATACAAAGTGATTAATTAAGCAATCTTTATGGAAATTTGTTGAATAAATTAAATTTTATAATTCAGTCTGAGGCCAGTATTCAAACCTCTGAACAAGGTCACCCACATTAAGGCCACTTTGCAATTAAGCAAATTTTGCCAGAATGAAGAGCATTAGGGGCTAAGTATTTAAACACAAATTCACTCATTTCATCATTCTTGTTTTGGTCGACATGTGCCACATGTTTTTTCTTAGCAGTTTGCTCAATATGGGTTTAACCATGGTTAAATCCTACAGTTGTTTCATTTAAATTTGCCAACATTGGCAGTTTGCCTTAAAGTTAGTATAACCTCAATAACTGTCAGACTAGCAGTTAATATGTCACGTTAGAAAGCCAGAATGACAAAAATAAAGTAACAAGTCTTTTGACAAGAGATCAAATGCAGTTAGTTTAAAAACTCTTAGCCATCAGAATTGGTTTAAACAATTGAATTCTTTTACCAACCCTTGGAAGTCTCAGGACAGACATCTTTGACTAGCCATTACACTGATAAACACGGATGTATAAATAGCTAAGTCCCAGGCAAAACTGAAAGCATTTCTGCCACAGACTCTCACGGTTCTAATACAGACGTATATAATACGCCCACGGTCTACACTGAACAGAAAACATAAATCCCCAATTTCCCAGAAATGCTTCAGAGCACTACTAGACTGGCCGTAATCAAAAGAGGTCGGGGGGGGGGGGGGGGGGGGGGAGAGAGCTGCTTACCCTTAAATACATTTCATAAAAATAAAAAAAATCCCTCAAAATATAATATTATTATAATGGCATAAATTTATGGCAATATGCAAAATAAGGCAGTACATATATTTCATTAATTTTTTCTCCCCCTGTAAATTAATTAAGATTGTCACATCTGGTATTGCACTAACAACAAGACAACAAGTGGTTGATCTTAAAAGAATCTTCGGCTATTCTGAAAAAATTGATTTCCTACAGTGTCTAAGTCGAGTCGTTTTGCAGAAACCCCATTTAACATTTGCACAGTGGACATCCCATTATCGTTCACTTCTCTGGCTCATGTCTATTTTTAGCAATTTTGCAGAATGCCATTTAACATGATTAGTCTATTTTTAGCAATTTTGCAGAATGCCCCTTTAACATGTCCAACATAATGAGCTCCTTGAAAGCCCAAGTTTTCTATTACATTTAATTTTTCAAAATACATTGAAGCGCAGCCAAAGCATAAAAGTCCTAACAGCAGCTGAGCATTTATGGAGTTTTGGTGGAGGTTTAAATGGCAATATGGCTGCCATGGTGTCATATCCTGTCATGCAATGTGGTCCGACACGACTTTCCCAGAAAGCTGGAATGCTAGAGCTACTTCTGTGACAAATACTGGGCTAAAAATTCATAAAATAAATTTAGAGGGCCTGCTTGAGAAATATACATATGCTGGACCTTGAAAAACTACGATATATAATTATGAGAATAACATTTATAAATTAATGCTGTATGATATAATTTTACGGGGTATTAATTAAGTCCTCACTGATTACTACAAATGTGAGGGAACGAAGACAAGTAAATTTGTTAACTGTGTAAGCATGATGGGCCTTTACACGCAGGTCAATTAAACTCGATTGACAATTGACGATTGAATATACAAATTACAACCCTAGATGTTCATGCTGATTTAAATAAATAGAAGATCGCACCATTAATAAAACTATAAGCAGTCCAAAATTTCACATAGGTTTAAATTTGGAACATGTTTTTAATATAGCAGTTAGACCAATCATTAGAGCAGTATTATAAATGGACAGAAATGTCAGCAATTTTTCAAGCCCCAACTCCAATATTTCTTTTTTTAACATCATAACATGTCCAAATTTGTTATGATCATTGCACAAATGAGTATAGCCAACACTGCCAAACATTATAAAAATAATTTTTTTAACATTAAGCACAGATTTGAAAATAGTCCTTTTACTTTTGTTTGTCTGAACTTGTGAAATGCTAATATTGATGGTAAAAAATACACTGTATTTACCGAAATATATCAAATAAATGAAAAAATTATTATTGATTTGTAAAATCTCCACACACCAGTATAAAAGAGCAGCTATTAAAAGTATTAATAAAACCGTTTGAAAAAACAAAACAATACTGTTTAAAAAAAAACTTGTAAGCCGAACATAGTAAAAAAAAATTCTGCATGAATAGTTCCTTGTGGAATTTTGAAGTGCAATGTCAAAGTGTGTTTTAAAACAATGTTATCATGGCTATAATCAATGTTATAGTCCTAAATGATAGTACATCTATTGTGATCTGATCAGCGAACTACTGCATAAACGTTTTTTACAACATGTATTCTTAAAGATTTACTACAATAGATTCTATACTTGGGGTTGTTGTAAGGTTTCGGAGGTTTTCGATAAAATTAGACCATGGCTTGGGGCAAGGCCTCGGAAGTTTAACCATGGTTAAGCATGTGTGCAGCTTTTGGTCATAAATCTACAACACAAACTAAGTTCATTGCACTTTTAAAACACCGAACTGTGACGAAAATGTAAGCAATATCACTTCATGAAGGTAAAAATCACTGTCAAGCAGGGATAATACAACTGGGATCCATCATGACATTTGTCAGGATTCCGGGGTTTGACAAACCGACATCTATGAACACTTGTTATTGCTATTTATGATTTGGTCTGTGCTTTATATTCATAACATGCTATATTAGCAGAAACTTGTTACAAAAGTGTATATTCGGTGAACAAATTCATTAGACATTAATAACTCAAGTCAAAATAAGTTTCGATCAAATCTGTCAGAAACAAAATAGATACAATATGGCGGGTTACTTGAAAGTTGACATTTCTGTCCAAAGTTTATCTAGCGTTTACTTACTGTCAGCTGAAATAGCTCGTTGAAAACTCGACTAGTCGATTCTAGAACTCGGATGGAATAAGTTTCTCCGCAAACTGTAACTTAGCAGTGATGAGGCACTTAGTAAACGTCACTACTGGACACGACGAACTTCCTACGTAAACTGGACATGTACAGATGGCGCACCAAGATCCGGGCACTTGTTCATCACATGACCACAATCAGCCAACCAGAGAACGATCCAATTACGTCATGTCTGTGTCGCCCCTCTCTCGCCCAGATGTGTAGGGGCTTTCCAAAGATTTCTAGCAGGGCGTAGCAAGGGGGAGGGGGGAGAGCAATTATAGATAAAATATATATATTTTTTTTTTTTAGAAAAGGGGGGGGGGGAGTAGATATCTGCATTGTAGCACATATGGCATGTTAGAATCGGGTTTAGACATTTCGGTTTTAAAGGCTGATGTTGACAACAATGTCGAAGTCCGGTCTTTCCAACCCCCAAACATGCATGTCTGGCATGCCAGCCCATCCCCTCACTTCATGGAAAAAAAATCTATTAATCTATGCTATATATAACAGAATGGTAACCCCGACACATGTTGTCAGTCTAGGCTGTTCAAAATGTTATAATATAAACAAATTCGTATTTATTTTGCTGGCAGTAAAATTAGTGTCAGGGAGACCAAAAATGTAATGCCATTTCCAAAATCAGAGTGTTGCATGATAATTATCAATGTATGCTAATTCACAATTATTTTGCACACAATTAAAGAAACAAAATATATAATTAATTGATAATAATTTAATATGATAATGCAATGTGCATGAGAGGCCGCAGGAGGTGTGATTTACTAAAAATATAATTTGATGCCATTTTCATAGTTGCAATTCACCAGGAGCTCTCATGTAATTTATCTAATACGTAACAATCTAGGCAACCAAAACGCGATCGTTCCGCTTGAGCGGGGATATTACCGTGACACCCCTTGCCCAGCGCAAAGGCATTCTCTGTGACGTCATCAATGCAAGTTTGTTGTGACGTTTTGGCCTATTTTCATCGTCGCGCATCATGACCTCATTACCGCGCATTGATTTCTAGTTTAATTAGGACAACAAAGTTCCGTCCGGTCATTTGAGAATAGCACGTCAGTAGATTTTTGTTTTTGGCCAATCTCTAGTCATAAAAGCCCTACGGGCGGCCCCTACGGGGCCGCTCCTGCGGCCTATTAATATTCTGCTCCAGTTAAAGTACATCTCACCGACCTAAGCCCAAGGAAGGACACAGCCTCTTCCCAATGATAGCAATTTGGCCAATACCTACTTCGATCACTTCAAAGGAAGAGTGACTGGAGACTTGCACAAAAAGTTTAAATTGCAGTATATATATATAGCTATATATGCCAATTGAGCACAATCTTTAGTGAGTAGAAGCACAACGGCCAACACAGAAAAAAATAGGCCTACAAGAAAACAAGCAAAAAATAAGCAGATTAGATTATAAAGGCATAATGAGGGGATGATGAGATTCGACGATATAATTACACATATATGAATAAACAAAGTTAAAGAGGGTTGGTTTCTATTACATATATATCAGGACTCACCAAGGAAATAATTTTTGACATTCATTGAAAATCCAAATTCACTATGGGTGTTTACTTCATTGTTTTTGTTTGGTACTTTAGGCAGGAGGTATCTCAGGTTGTGTTCACAGAATTTATGCTTAATTCCAGCAAGAGAAGGATTGAACATTTCAAAAGTAACAAAACAATTTTCATTATGGTGAATTAAGAATAGTCAAATTCGCCCTGCTGCTTCCCTAAATACATATATTCTATGATGTTCACACTGCGCTTCAGTGAGCACACCCCTCATCAGTGATGCCCTGCATCAGCAGCAATAAACTCCCTAAATTTGAAAGTCAAAATTCTTTCTTTCTTATTGTATATTCTTGACATTACTGCCAGTAAATGCCGCATGATCCCAGGATTCTAAAAATGTTTTCACCAAATTTCTAGCCCTAATATTAGGAAAGTTATGGACTAAAATTAGCCAGATTGGAACTAATATTTTGCAAAACATGTTATCTTAATCATGTGATAACTCAAGAAGCCGTAAAGAGCTATAGATCAGACCATATCCATTGAAAAGATGAAAGCCTTGATTTCATGCTGGTCCCAAGTTGTCGAACGGAGATACTGACATTCAAAGATGTCTAATTTTCAGCAGATGTGCACACATGTGTCTTAATATTTTTTTTATAAAACCTGCCTATTTACATTATCCAAAATTTAGTTGCCTACAGAAATAAAATTTAAGACTGAAAAAACAATGAAGGAAAAAATGTCAATTTTATACTGTGTGCAGAGGAAAGATTTGCATGTCAGCCTATATGAATACATATTTAGCATCCCTTTCCATTGTCTCCCAGTGGAATCAGTGAGGGGGAATTATAAAACTTGGTTCTATTACAGCATCATTAATTGGTCATTAGGGCGGTAGCGAAACGCAGTGTGAACCTTTGAAGTATCGAAGTGTCCGATCCTTCTCTAAATTTCGACTTGACCTTGTCCAGACATTATGTCCCTCAGCAGCACATTATAAAATATATAATATTTCATTGAAATGTTAACTAAGGTCTTCTAAATATAACAGGTATCTAGTTCATCCAAGATTCCAGTATGACAGAAGTTCATTTGATAGGCTATTCGTATTGATATTGGCCTATAGTTTTCAAGGAGGAAATCATCACCTTTTTGTATAAGAATCTCAATCCATAACATATCCTATATATAGCAGTGATATCACTGATGTTTGTGTACATTTAAGCTGTGGCCAGATCACTGATCTTCACATCCTTGAAAATGGCTTAAATAACCTACCTATGGCACATTTGTCTTCCTTGAATAAAATGAAGCAACTCTGAATTGAGGACCATATGTCAAAAGCGCCTGGTTTTATTGTACCATGGTATTTATTAAATCTTAACAGTTCCCCCCTCCAACATCAATGGACTCATCCATGTTAGTCTGATTTCCCAGAAATTGGCATGGTTCATTTTGGTCTTAGGGGTGAAAGCTTGTGAAGGCTGTGAAGGTTTTCAACAAATATCTATTGGAGGCTCATCATGTAAAATGCCCAGCAACTCAACAAAAGCTTTATAAAAAAAATTTAAAAAAATTCATAACTAGTGTGATTTAACAAAAATCCATTATGAATGTGCTTGTGATGCTGCTGTTGTGTCAGTGTGGCAGTGGTCACTGCATTGCAGGCATCTGGCTATAATTGGCCAGTTGAGTGACACTCCCACACTCTGACCTATATAATTACTGTTCTCACTCTTTATTAAGTGAAACAGTGTAATTACACAAATTGGATTTGTCAATTGCTCTTTATGTTTCTGATAAGTGATTGCATTTGAAACTGTACACTGTAATTAATTACAAGTAATTACAAATAGGCCAATGTTGAAATGAAATTATTTCTCAAAATGTTTTAAACAGCAGATATGCAGTTAAAAAATGCTACACTCACTGAAACTGTATGTATGTTAATGTGAAAAAAAAACAAGATTTTATTTTTTTAAATTTGGATCTGAATTATTCTATTAGATTTGCAAAACATGTCACATTTTTCTAAAGACTATGTTTTTTTGGCTGAAAATTACAGAATACTAAAAGTATTTAGGTATATTATAAAAAAAAGAACACAAAAAAATTCTAGGCCTACATGTAATAGGCCTTGGATTTTAACCGTAATTTATCTTAAACTTTGGTTTTAGAAACATCTGAAGACTTCAGTATATTTCATATACAATTAATATTTTTCAACAAACATACTGATCTATTATATAAACAAATATTCAGAAATGTACACATTATGTATGGGCAGATCAGGAGAGCACTCTAAGATGATTAATTTAACATGGTGATGATAGTTATAATGTAAGGAACAGTTTCATTGGTAAGAATATCAAGAATTTAAGTATGAAAGTCACATGCTAGGCATAGTATGTATACTAAGAATTTTCCTGTCAAGAAATTGGAAAGAAATTTAAAATAATAACATCCTCTTGCAAAATTATCCAAAAATTATGTGTTTGTTTGAAAATAAGACAGGATCATGCCCTTTAGTTGCATAGTTAGTTGCAGGATGATACTCATAATTTTACTCCATAGTCAGACGATAATTAGAGGATTAAACACAAAAACAATTGCGGAACAAATTAGTTATAATCCAAAAGACATTTTTGCTGATTTTAATACACCTAAACAGTTACATATATATAGAAATAATGTATATATATATATATAGATTTTATTGACATGTAAAATATCATAAGTGATACATATGTCATTCAGTTTAAAGATAACATGAAAGAGACATTAATGTTAATACAGAAAGCAATAAAATTTCAATAATCAAGGTTCCAGCCACCAAGTTAACTATTAATACGTGTTTAAAATCCACATACACAATAAAAAAAATACAAGCCGCTAATAATAACATTTCACTCTTAAAGTCCAAAACATGACAAGCACATCATAACTAATAAACTAATAAACTAAATTAATAACTGTGTGGATACAGGAGATGGTTTTCTCTACACATCGGCTTGAAGGAGAAACTTTCCTAAACTATTTAATAACTCAGGTTCCTTGTTTGTCATTATTGCTGTAAATTTAGTTATATCATCTAGAGACAAGAAGTTGTTAATAAATTTAGTTGCATTCAAAAAAAAGGTTGCTCATTACCAGGACAGACTATCAAACAGTGAATTTCATCTTCTACAAAATAATATAATCATACCAGGCTCTAATAACGTTAATTCATTTTTTCCAGTCTGTTGCAGACCATATGTTTGGTGGTATGTCATAATAGTTCCATATGATCACACCGGAATGTTCGAAACAAGGAAGCTACAATTCAAAGTTTTTTATGAGTACAGTTTTAAGACTTTCAATATCTGATATTCACAGTTTGTTGAATATTTTGTAAACTGCAGAAGCAATAGTTCATAGCCTGATGATCTCCGTGTTGTGTTCCTTGGTGTAATCATCGAACACAAACTTTACAGGTTTTTGATCGGATGCAGCATAGATGATCTTTTGTACTATTGGCTTGGCATCTTCCTCCAAGGACACAAAATATGTTTCAGGCCGTAAATTGTTCTTTCCAAGATGTGACAAATCCCTGTAGTGGATGGACAGTGTCTTGCATGATGTAATGCATTATTAATGAACTTGATGAGTCATAGAGACTCACTTTCAAATGATCAAATCAGTACTGCTAGTCATATCCATTGAGAAGTCAAATGGTTTGAGGTTTTTTGGCATATATTCTTCCAGGCCTTCCATTATCGAGCCAACATTCATGAGATCGCTATACTTTGGAGCTCCAGAATCCTCTGTAGGAAAACTCCGTGTATTTCTATCACAATGTAGCTGTAAATTTAAACGAAAGTATTAAAGTATGAAGCCAAGACTACTGATGGTTCCATTATCACAGGAGCTAATGAGCACTGACTTGATCTATGCGATAATTATATTGTCAATCTAGAAGGATTATCTCTAGATTCGATTAAAATTTCTTCAATACACAATATCCTCTGCAATGGCTTTGAAGGGACCATACTAAAAACACTTAAAAAAGTAATTCATGTGAAACTGTTGTAACAATACCATAAAATGTCCTAGCAACAGGATTCAACTGTGACCAATATAATGAAGGAAACACAATGAACCAAAAAAACTCACTTGCACTTGCATTTCATGAAGGCACAATACATTACAAAAATTCAATTCATCACAAAAGAGAAATTGTTTTATGGCAAGACCTACAAAACATGGTTATGAATTACCCTGTAATTTACCATAACCAGTCTGTTTTGGGCTGACAACTTACTGAAACTCTTCTCTTCTTGCAATGAGGCCCTAATTGGTTTTCCGATCCACAAATCCAGGCGTTATCACCATTTTGAGGAACTATAGAGTGCACCTGTGCCAGTAAATTTAAATGTAAGTATTGAAGTATGAAGCCAAGATGACTCATTATTACAGGAACTAATAAGCAAGGACTTGATCTAGGAGAGTGAAGAACTCTAGATTTGGTTAAAATTTCACTAACAAGACTTCAATACACAAAATCTTTTGAGTGAACCATACTATGATGTGCTTCAAAAGTAATTCACGTGATATCATGTGATGTACGCGTTCTAGTAAGAACAGAATTAAACTGACTATATTATGGTGGAAAACATATCAGGAACCATGTACAGTGATACAGAATGTGGTTGTACTTTAATACGTAGTCAGTGTACCTAATTTCATGAGGACCTAATTCCATGAAAATCTGCAAACCTTAATCCACAACTGCTTATATTTAATTTTTCACTGTAATTGCCTAACTGCACATAAAAATATAATTTATTTATTAATTTGTTAATTTATGTGCATTGCCACCATTTGTTTATTGGGGTTAAGGGTAATCACGCAATTAGGACCATCAAGGAATTATGTTCACTTACTCTAAATCACCAAAATACTTGAATTTATCACAATACATTATTACATATTACTTATTGTCTGTCTTTTAATAAAAAAAAACTTACTGACACTGTTTTCTTGCTGGGAGACTCCAATCCACTAATCAAGGGGTCAATACCATAAGGTAAAACATTTTCAAATACAGACTTTGCTTTAGAGGTAATCTCTTCACCTCCCGTTTCATGAAAATGAGTGGAATCATCTTCACCTCCATACTCAAGCTCACTAGAATTGTCTTCACCTCCAGACTTGGGAAGTTCAGTGGATTTGTCATCACCTTTAGAACTGGAAAGTTCAGTGGAATCCTCTTCACCTCCAGACTCATGAAGCTCAGTTGACTTGTATTTGACCGCAGACTCAGAAAATTTTGTGGCAATTTCTTCACCATCAGAATCAGAAACTACGGGTATCTCAATACCCAGATCTTGGAAAGTGCGCTGAATGTCATTTACTGCAGAAGAAGAGATTCTACAATAAGTCAAGATTTCCCAGTTGGCCACCATGACTTCGACCTATAGATTCAGGGAGCACTAAGGTAGGCCAGCTAAGGCATGCAAAACCTACATCCATACTCATTATTAATTCTCATTAACTACCTTAATCAATTGATATCTAATAATATTAAAATTGCAGACATGATACGATGACAATACTGGAGCTACCAATCACAGCAACTTACGAAATTAAATTTACAGAAACATCAGAATTTTTATTGAGTACATTGGGGTCATTGAAATTGGCTAGGTCATTGAAATTGGCCACCCCCGACGATCACAATTACACACCTTGCAATTTCATTTGTTACTAAACTAACAGTCAGACAGTTTAAGCCACTGACAATATTCTAACACTTCGAAAGGCATCTTAGAAATATTTTGATAGTTTAGAGTGGCCAATTTCATGAGACCCTCGCCAAATTCGATGACCCCGAGTGTACTGTCTTAAGATAACCTTGATCTCACCATTCAAAACTGGCAATGCTGCACCTTGTGTGTCATCATATGGCAAAGTGTAGCTTTTTTCAACATTGCTAACTTTTGTAAGAAATGAACATTTGTTAAACAGTGTGGCAAAATTAATTTTTATGCAGATGAATGCCATGTGGGTGAGTGTAATAAATTCAATTTAGTAAAATTACCTGCATAAATTGTGTATACCCATACTTTAAATTAATAAATTTCAATTGTTTGATAATATTTCTTTTTACTTAAATTTCCAGAGCATTTATCCCAATGTCATCTGCCCATCATTTACATGATTAACTAATCAACCAACTGAATTGCCTTCTGGCAATGGTTGAAGTTAGAGGCCTAAGAGAATATTTCTTTATTTGTTTGCAAAATAAGTGGTAATTCACTTTACATAAAGTTAAATACTAAATATCAAATTCAAACTTCAACTTAAAACAATAACTTACATAAAAAAAATCCAAACTTACCAGAGTGAAGCTGAATATCTACAACATAAAAATATGAGGGTATGTAGTCATAGCATGATAATGAAAATTTGGTCGATGCTGAAAGATCAACTTACCCTTATCACAGAGAAAGATCGGGCCAATCACGGTTGCATCACTTAACCCTTCATTAGATAAGGTGAGGGAAGAACATGGACCAGCTGCTAAATCAAAAAAGACGAGATAAACAAGACTTTTCATTACTAATTAAGTTAAAGTACGAACTGCAGAAGGTCGAAATTGCCAACGCAATGCAATAAAATGCTGACTGGCTGGTTGCTGGACACTGGCTGTAAGGCATGTCTTATGCAATGCCTCTGAGGGGGATCAATCAAGCCATGCCCTCTCTGGCAATGCTCAGGGTTTGCTTATACTGAAGTGCAATTAACTTGCCTGTCATATTTGTTGTAATCTGACATATATTTAGACAAATTCAATTATACATACATAAGATTACAAAGCACTGCCTCACTTATGAATGTTACTGTCATATTACCCAGACTGGGATGTTGTTTGAAGTGACCACCAACTCTTCATGCCTTTGTTTGGGTAATCAAGGAGGCTCTATTATATCCATGCTATCTACAGACTGTCATATTAGAAGAATAATGCAAATTGCATAATCACAGAAATATTCAAATTTAACTCTAGATAATTTAGACAATCAATTGATACATGTCTCAGGTTGTGTCTTAGTTGTATCTCAGGACCATTCACACCATATAGATATGCTCACATAAACTATAAAGTGAAATCAGCTCAGTAACACTGGAATTACCATAGAAGGATCATGATGTTGTTTTCCATGTACCAACGAAAAGGTGAGGCTATATGCTTCGTAAGATTTTTATTTATTTTAATGAAAATGCCCTTAGATTTATTATGTCAATAGAGGCATTTTACCCCAACCTCATTGTACCTGTAGCCAAATAAGTACTATTTTATTAAGCTAGAGGGGGTTGTTGAGCCATGATAATAGCTCATTGGAATGTCATTAAGGCCTGTCAATCAAATACTGTAAGATATCTTCATAATTCTGCATATAATTCATAATATATCAACTTATAAACTAAATATAATTCAGAGAGTGGCATAATTTGTTTCTTCATAAATTTTGGAATCTGCAGATACCAAATTTATATGGCTTTCTTGCATTGTGTTATGTGGAGATTAGGAAATTATGTGAAATATTCAGAGATGTTTCACCTTTGAGGGGCTGTGACCAAATGAGGCCTTTAATCTGGTTGCCCCTTTTATAGTTGTGGCTTGGTCTTTAACACAATGTAATCATTGACCAAACATCACCAGTTGAATGATTAATTTTGCAAGCAGTTAATGAATAAATTCAAGTAAGAATTGAATCAAACAATTCTGATTCTACACAATACAACCTGATAATGTTACTGAATAAGGAAACAATTTATCTGATGTTATCAAGTTGTACAACTGAAGGAGCTCATCAGGTCCAAGACTTATACCCACCCTGCTGAATGGTCTCATTAAGAGCTGTTGGTAAGCTTTCTGCCTGAAGATCTACCATAAAAATCTCTGTCTTTTCCTCATCCACAGTTGTGGGAACCTAGAAAAAGTGATTGAAGTAAAAAAAAAAAAAAAGTTCAATATTTTCAATTAAAAGGAATGAGTACTTAGAGTATAACATGGTCAAAAATCACCCCCACATAAACTAGAGCACATAAGATGTGCAACAAAGGCAGCTGCAGGCTGGTTGTATACATGTTCGACGTCCGTATTTTGACAGCTGACATCAAAGCGAACCTTTGCCAAACACTACGATCGGAGAGCATAACTTTGTCAAAGGTTGATAAAATTTCACAAAGTATACATTAACTAAAGCTAGAATGTCATAGAATACCTTTCTAAACAAAAACGGAATGCACTCTATGTCGAAAGTGCAAAATTCGCCGTTTTATGTGGCGATTTTATCGGACATTTCATTTGACTGCAAAGCGAAGGCTCGCTACCCACGACGACCGGAGCGCATAACTTCGTCACAAATTATACTTAAATGAAAGCCAGAACATCACAGAATTCATTTGTAACAGAAACGGTATCCAGACAGTGTTGAAACTGCAAAATTCTCCTGAAAACAGGCTGTCATAGCTGTCTAGACACGTCACTGAGCATGCGCGAATACATTAAAATAAAAGAAGAGGCCCCACCTTTTCAAAATCGAACGATCAATCAACGCTAAGACACTGCAAGAATTCCCCACCGGGGGCCTCTTGCCCGAACATGCATGAAGCCATACAACGAACTTCGGTCATTTCCGTTGGAGTTCGCCATCTTGTTCATCGGAGAGGCACAGCGTGAAAATGCATCTTTTTACCGGCGATTTGCACCAAGTTTCACTCGACGAAATGCTACCAAAATGTATACAGAAAGAAGTTGCGTGGCAGCTGACAAAACGGCAAGTGTGTAGACTCATTTTTCTGGCCTGAATCGCGTCACACACGCAGGGTGTTTTCGTGCTCATTGACTAAACATACGTTTTCAAATTTGCCGCCGACCTAGTTGTAAAAGCGGATACGTGGGGTTTGCAACTGCTTCCGACAACTGTCGCATACAAAGTCAGCAGCTATGCTGCTGCCTTTGAAATATCACCACACAAGAGCATTCAGCAAAAAGTCAATCATGTAGTCATATGTATCTATCACTGCCTTATAAATTATTAGAAATTTTTCCTAACTATTATCATTTACTTGATTTAATCATGGAGTCACTAGAGAAGGAGGGGAAAGCTCTGTTATCACACATGTGCATCTATATTTTTAATGGCTATTAAAATTAGTTCCTAGGCTAAGTTGGCCCAGAGAGCTGTTGTGTTAATGGTCAGACTTTGAGAGCCTCACTTCCAATTCAAGGATTTCCCAAAAGTTATTTTAGTTTGGTCTACATTGTGTGCGCATAATAGGGAATACCTTGGTCATGACATGGTGATCAAATACAAAGTTTTCCAGTGAAAATCCGTCCAGAATTAAGCTAATTAGGGCATTTTAAGCAAATGTCAACAGCAAAATAGCAACTTGAGTTATGTTTTACTTGGCTCTATTCAACTTGCCATATCTTAAAAGCGCTTTATATCGCGTCCAAGGGATAAGATGTACTTGAACGTTGATTTTATTGTTGTCGGTCGATGTCAGCCTGAGCTATGTTAATTTAGAAAGTCATTGTCTGTCAATTAAATGTACTTCTATCAGGCTGAACTATGCTTTATAAATTCATGTTTTATCACTTATAATTTCGTAAATTTTAATTTAAATGTCAGACAAGACATATATTATATTAATATAATGTGACATTACTTAAAAAAACATAAAATGTTTGAACAATACATTAAAAAACTAATAGATTCATTTGGTTTTAATCTCCAAATTAAATCATTAAAGTATTCGGCATGATGTATTATTCAGATCTATATTTCTCAGAGGAAAAAAAAATCTAATTTTCCCTTCACCTCACTGTTGAGATATTATTGTAGGATATAAATAAATGACAAATTAGTTTATTTCTATTATTGCTTATATTTTTTATATATCCTGATATTTAAGGTGTGCCATGAGTGTGTATCTACTTTTCATCAGCTTCTTTCTTTGTTTGATACAATATGTTGTATTATTGAATCATTTTTACAGAATGAGTGGAAGAACAATGTTGTGAATACAATCTAGTTATAAACATGAGAGCACATGGGTGCTATATATAATGCAACTATATTTGGCCAATCAGCACACAGTTATTTGGGGTTTAAACCCCAGGAATGTTCATCAGTTGGAGTCATAAAGACCCGGCACCAGATTAAATGCCCATCATTAAAAGAACATCGCGACATACATAGAACGCAATAAAATCGTAGCTTTCCCGTCCTTCTCTGGTGACTCCATGATTTAATTTACTATTTGTGGTTGATATTTTCTTATAATTTACCCAATATGTCAAGGAATGACTAAAACTGAAATTAATATACTCATATATTGCAAAATAAACTTGACTTACACTAATTAATATAATTGTATATATTGCAAAATTAAAAACAAACACTATGTCAGTATCGACTGTGACATTGCATGTGGTTTTACATACATATATACCTTGGGAACCTCTTGGGTGTCTGGAAGAAAAAAAAAGGACAGCTCAAAGCATGATGTTAGCAAACAAAATATAACACAATACATTAAAACTCTGTAATGGCTGAAACATGGTCACAAGGTATTTCACTAAATATCCCAGTGTCCGTAGGCAAAGTGCAAGTCTTGTAAGTATTGCTGTCTACAAGCGAGCAGCCTACAAAAACTGGAAGGTGACCTACTCTTTTTATCGCTACACGTTTTGCTCACCGCACTAAGTAGTGCAGGATTTTCACTTTGCTTCTCTAAAAAATAGCCTGATATATGCATTTTATTTCCCTTGAATATTAATGAACAATATTGAATTGAGGACCATCGGTCAAAAGTGGCAGGGTTAGCTGTGCACATGTTCATATGAGTGGTTCACAATGAGCATTCTGGGATCCTGATGGTCCCAGAGAGAGACAGTAAGCATTAATTGGCAGCTAGCAGAGATATATCTCAACCTCACTTCGATTATAAACAAGCGAGTTCAGCTCATCATATATATTTAATGATACATGTGAAACACGCAAGTTCTGAAGCGCACATACACGTGCGTGAAAGTGTGCTCACTTGCACCTCCAAGTGTGCACATGCACATATCGTAGATATGCTAAGCAGTGCACCAGTTGCTTTGTAATCTAGTGCACCCGTAGATGTGTGTAATTCAACAAATGTTGGGCCCTCGTGGATGCACATGATATGCCATAGATTGACATACTATGTGAAGACATGTTATGCAGCGCCTTGTAATTACTCACCAACCTGTAATATTAAGGCAATATCCATGTATTTGTGGTTGGTGCTAATCATTCAGGCTTTAAATCATTTCATTAATTGTGTGATGCATATGCACCAAAAGTACATAATGCACACACAAAAGGTTTCTATTAAAAATTACTTTTGAATTCAGGCTAGAATATACATGTGGTCCATATGTAATTATGCATGACTGACATATTGATTACCAATTATAATATTTCACAAATGAACTCCGATCAGTGCCCTGTTTTGTGAAATAATACAATGTTCATGAAAATCACTCTTAAAAGACAGCACACCATTATTTGACTTTAATTGATTGTATGTGACAATCAGCGCACTCGTGTATGAGAAAACTAGTGTGCACTCTGAGTAGTTAGACTGTATCATATTGCGTATCTACGCTACTAGGAAGAAGTGTCATAGCGCATACTCCAGAGGGTAGGGGCCTAGCTCAGTGGTAGCGCGCTGGGCTTCCAACCACTGGGTCCCGGGTTCAATTCCTGGTCAAGCCTACGTTCAATGTTGGATGGCTGTTTCATCCTTCGTCTCATTGCCATGTTCCCTACCTGTCCTCATTACCCCATCAGGTGCAGAAATACAGAACGTAAAGCCCTAATCCACCACCACCACCAGCGCATATTCCCGATTCGCACATGCTTAGGCACATCTACATGCATGGATATGGTCATTCCCACACTTCAGATGCTTTTGTTAATATAAAACCCTGTATATCACACCCCAGCAAACAAAAATTAATGTCATTTAGTTGGGATCCTGACAGTAACAACTTCGCCTGCTAGACACTCAGATGGCAGGTGTTTTCAAGGTTGATAACACAAATGAATTTCAGAGGTCTAGACAATTTTGAAGATATCAATTGTAGTCATGTTTTTATTTCCTAATATATTTGACAGGTTTTATAACTGTTTATTTTTCACTATAACTGCAGCGCGGGCGAAGAAAATATTCACTATGCAGATATGTGCAGCCTATACCCCTTCATCAACAAGGTGGCTCACATCAATGCATGACATCCTGAAATAATTACTCAAAAAGTAAAATGATTTAGTTGTAATTTTGAGCCAACCTGCTTACTATTGCTGGAGCAAGTTGATTTCAATCTCCTGTGGCTACAGGACCTGCCAGTGCATGTTTTTAAGTCATCTGGTACCGGGGACAGGGCAACTTTCTGTGACCAGTCATATGATACAGTTTCAGCCTGGCCCATTGCTGCCCATGAATTAGAGTGGAGTATAAAAGCTAATAATATGTTCAAACATACCTGGTGTCCTTTTGAAACTTTCACAGAGTTCTTCAAAGGCTTGAGATCTACTTGGATCCTGTTGGATGATATTTTTGATCTTTCTAAGTAGTTCTTTCATAAAAAAAAAAAACTTTTATTGATTATATCATTACTTAAACAGTAGAGAAAAAAAAAACTGAAGTGAACATGATCTACAATACCACATGATGAAATCATTACTTAAACAGTGGCGAAATAAAGTCATGCCACATGAAATGTACAAGGCCACAATAGTTATCACAGAATTCAATACAGAATTACTGCAGCTTATGCATGGTCAATGCAATGGTCCCAATTATCATTCACAATATGGAATATGCAAAGGGACTGTGACATTGACTAGCACCGAAGTTTTATATGAAAGGTAAAACATTTTTTTTATCTAGTGTGAACCTTAGTAAGTTTCTGAATCATTAAAATATAAAATTCAAAATGAAAGCACTTGTCCAAATTTATAAAAGAATGTCACTATGCATTGGTTTCAATGTTTTGCGATGATTTGACATATATGTTTTTCTTACCTTCAAGTTCCTCGTAGTTAATGGACTGGCTAGGTTGCTCAGGTCCATCCTTCAGTTTCTAAAATAATAATATGAATGTTTCTAAAATAATAATATGAATGTGATTTGCATTAAATAAGCAAACTTTTTGCTTAAGGATATGAAAATACATTGGATTAATAAGGCTAAGCCTTGAATTTTTAATAAACTAGAGCACATAGGAATGCGTAGACCATGACATACAATTATATATCTTCCCAACGGCGGCGGATCACTCTCATCGCGAGGTTGTGAGCGACGCCTTGCCAGCCATTAGGCCATTCCTTTGTTTTTTTCGCTGTCGCCCTCTAGCGGTGAATAGACGCATCACGCATGATTAAGTAGGTCAGCCGATGCAAGCGACGCACTGCAGGCCATGTTGCTGTGCTAAATATAGGTACAATTCGTAAACATAACCGCTCATTTGTCGGTCCACAGATCTCCGCGACCAATCAGACTGGATATGCATAAACCAGGTAATTAATCCCATTTATAGCTAGGCACACACCGTAGCCACTGCATGGAGGAGTGTGGCTTCAGGTTTATGACAGTTATATAAATTGCAATTTTTATTGACGGCTGTCAATATCACAAAATGATAATGTACACAGAGGTCAATAATTTAGGTCAACAGCATTTCTTGCCAATCCTACAAGGGAATTAACATAATCCCAAAGTCGTTAAAGTGTACCACTACAATGAGTTTTCAATTGTATAATATAACAAGGCACTACACTGGAATTTCATAAAATTACATCTGTAGGCATTTGGTTAGAAAACCGCATAAATCCGGATTACCCTCGATGCAGTGGCATCCATCTTGTGTCTCCATTCACAGGTAACATATCGTTTTTAATTCATTTCTACAGTGAATTGATGCATGTGCAATGGCGACACAAGTAATAAAACAGTAAGGCATATATTACAACTGTTATTGTAGCATAGAATGGTCTGATTTGCAAGAAATATGACAAAAATTGCTCAGATTATTTATAGGGTAATCCAAACTTTTAAAGAGGTAATCACTTTCCAAGCTACTGTTGAATCTAGTTAAACTAAATAAAAATGTTAAACTAAATAAGGTATTTTCCACAGCACCTGACACTGCTCGCCCCCCCCCCCCCCCGATACTGCCCTCCACCCCCTCCATGTGCCATTTTAGTCCACTACCCAAAATAATATGAGAGACATTGTTCTTAGAAAGTTTGTATAAAATGATGAAATTATTCATTTATTTCCTTATAAAATACCTTACACATCCCCATGCAGAAACTGAGAAGCCTGCTATGAAGTATAAATTTGGATTCATCACAAACACTCTGTCTTAATACCATCTTTTTTTAATTTTAATTTTTAGTCTTTCCTCACTCAATAATAGATGCAGCAATGTTGATTAATCGAATAGAACAATAACAAAACATCCAGCCTCATACAATTGGCATAATTGGTTGAAATGTAGTGAATTGACCTGAAACAATGGGTATGGACTGATTAAATTTATATCACTAATGACAATATCACTCGCCATAATAACTTCCGAAGGAGCACATGCAAGACCTTCAAAGCTGTAGCAAACACTTTCTTCAGCAATAACAAAAACAAAGGATAGCTATTCAATAGCTGTTGATAGCGGTTGAAGTGTGACAGCAGCGCAACCTCAGAATCTTGGTTTAGTGCAGCCATGCATAACACTGCCTGTGGTAGGTTTAGACAGACCAGGTTTTCTGTTAAGGCCTAAATTTTGCCTTAAAACACGTTGGTGAAATCGGGCCAAATTGTTTTGCTCATGCCATGGAGTAACCATTATGATTTCTCTCTGGTCTTACCTTGAGAGAGTGCTTAGTTCTAACATTCACCTCCTGGGGCACTGATACAAACTGCCATAGTTCTAACATTCACCACCAGGGGCACTAATACAAACATCGGGGCTGCATACTGGCCAAGAACCGCACCAATTTGGGTGACAATAGCCAGACTAACAAAATACTTAGTGGCTCAGCTGGGGGGCATTCTGGAGTCCCCCACTTGCTCCCTGAGCAGTGGCTGGATTCAACAGCATCAAGACAGTCCACTAATCTCAGTAAAGTGCAGATATGGACGGATTATTTTTCTGTCAAAAATGGCATTTTATGTGTCATAACAAGTCAAAATTTCCAACAACAAGGATTGGCCCTCTACCAAACAACTCACAATTCAGTCTAAACAGACACTATAGTAGCTGAAGGCACAGAAGTCGTAAGCCGTAGGATCAAACTAGCAGGAGGTCACATGACTCACAATTATTGTCTAATTCAGCAAAATGTCACTTCTGCTCTGATTCTCAAACGGCGAGGCAAACTACATGATGAGCGTCATCGATTAGAAAAATTTTAAGTGAGTTTATGTGAAAGTTAGGCTGCATAAATTAAAATTGATCATCCCATTGCATAGCACAGCTAATAAGCTTAAATTGAAAGTTTTCAGATCGAAAATAGACCAAAAATTAAGCGATATATAGAGGCAGGAGAAGGCAGGTAGGTTGGCGGCAAAAAGCAATATATGATTGTGGATAAAACAGTTATTTTTGTGGTGCTCCCACAAATGTCTGCGCCCGCGCTATATGAGCACATCACGATGCTTTGGCTTCACTTGACACGGCGCTGCAGTCATATAAACATAGCCTTCGGCTGGATGCTTCTGGCATTTTCATATAAGTGTTACATTATCCAACCTACTTTTTCATAGTACATCCCCTTCAGGATCTTAAACATCGGCAGAATAGCTTCTTGTGTTGGCTTCTTATCTATAACATACAAATAAAAAACGCAGGTTCAAGAAACCTCTTCAATAAATATATTTCATCCAAGGTAATCAAAATATAATGCTAATCAATAGGAAGCACACAGGGCACTCAGATGGTGGTTCTGATAGTCAATTTTTTAAGGAACTTTGATAATTATATTTGATATCTAATGTTGTCACCAGTTCGCACATGGAGTTTCCTATGTTGTGCCGTGTTACCATGCTTTTTTTCTATATGGCTTTAACCCTTTGGTCTTTTAAATGCTTAAAAAACAAAAAAACATTTGTAAAATATAATTGTAAAGTAAATCCGAAATAGTTTTTTCCTCTTTTCCTAAATTTTGACAAACATAGCCGGGATATGTCAATGTGAATATAAAAAAACTAGGCCATAAAGAGTGTATATGAATTTTGTTAGAGTAAGTACATTAGTGTTCGAAATCTGCTGCGGAACAAAAGTGATGCCTGCCCGCCCTCTCATGACGGACATGGATTGTTCCCTAATTAAAATACCCCTATTCGAAATTAGTCTCGTAGGATTAAAAATTGTACAATGGGGTCCTTACAACCTGTGTGTTGACGTAATCATTCAATCAGGTCATAATCGATTGCACAGGTACATGGAATGGCACTTTTGACACACGTTGATGCATTATATAATTTATGTATATTACGACAGTTAGTATAATGCCACACATATATTTCATCTTTGGCTTCTCAGATCTTCTCAAGGTAAACCCTCAGCAAAAAGGCACATAGTTAACAAGCACCATCAACATTGTTTGAAACCTCCTTAACAAATTTATGTAGCTAACTAACTGGCCATTTCAACATCTTTTGTATGCTATTCTTGGCCATCCAAGACAAACACAATTGATAATGTTGAACAAATTCCAAATCAATAGGAAGCTCATAGGGCAAACTCAGATGGGGTTTTTTTACAGCTGTGTGATATGTTTTTTTAAGCAACTTTGATAATAATATTGATACCTTATCACTAATAATCTATTGTACATGCCCAGTACATGGAGTATACCTTTAATCTTCTAAGTTATTATGCCTTTCTTGTATATGACCTAAACATTAAACTTTAGGTTTTTTTTTTAAATTCTTATCCCATTTGTATATTATAACTATGAGGTAAATAAAATCAATATCTATACCAATTCTATTGTAGGAGGTGACAATGAATATAATATTGCATAATATTTACTTGTATGTCATGTTTAGTATCAATCTATATTTTTTGCATGAAAAACATATTTCTGAGGTTAATTATTCAACAAATGCATATCTTGTAAAGTTTGCCATGGTTTGTGTAATCCCAGACCTGTGTCACAAAGCAGGACCCCCCAGGGGGTAAAGTTTTGTGTATGAGACATTGTGTACTGTTCAGGGTAACAGTAGCTTTGGTTCAATTCCCTTAATATTTAGGTGATATGTAACGTCTGATATATAAATATTAACATAAATATATGTACCATGCTTCTAATGTTTTATGGCTTTTATGATAAAATATGCCATGCTAAGTTAGCGAATGTAGGAAATAAAAAAAAATGTTGCCATTATATATATTAAGAAAATAATATCCAAATTAAAAAAATTATAATCAGAAAATCATGAAGCAAATATAAAAAAAGCATGAAGAAAATTATTATCAAAAAAGCATGAAATAAATATTCAAATTAAGCATGAAGTAAAATAGCCAAATTAAGCTTGGAAAGAGAAATTACTATAAGCTATGTCATTTGCAGAATGTCATTGATAAAGGATAAATAGTGTCTTTGATATGGAGATAGGGATTGAATTATTCATGAAATAAATATAATATAGATATTTTTTTGCAAAATTTCACTAGTGTGAGATTAATAGTGTCATTGATAGGGATGTTAGAAAAAACAAGAATTTTTCACATTTTCACCTTATTAGGCAAATTGCATAATACTTATGGGCATGAGACCCTCATAAGGCACAACCACACTATTTGAGACATATTCTGGCAAAGTTTTAGGCATGTAGGTGCAGTAGTTTATTTTTGTTATTTTGATTTTTCTAAATTTTGTAAAATATAGCTGAGACATGTTAATGTGACTATTAAAAAGGCACAACTAGCAGAGTATTACTGTATGAAATTATGTCAGGGTAAGAGCATTAGTGTTTGAGTTGAGTTCTGCTCTGGAAATGAAACTGTCACTTCGTTGGCTGAGGGTTAAAAAGTAAGTAGAACATTTCAGTACGGTGAATTTTTAGCACCTGTGCTGTGAAGTTACTCTAAATTCCAAAACAACTTACCCTTACACTTATGCCATGGAAACAAGGTGGGGAATTAGTGGGTCTTAAGCATAATAAAGTTATATGAGCTATATATTACTAAATGCTATTGCATGAAAAATCCATGCCTGTCTGTGGGGGCTGGCATGACACATTTATTTCCGGGACAGAATTCTAAACACTAATGCACTCCCCCTAAATATATTTGATATGTTAATACTCACTCCAACCTAATGTGTCTCAGGCTAGGCGTAACAACAGGTATTGACTTTTCCAAGCGATAGCAATAACTCCCTTTGACATGTTTAACGTTCACTGAGGGTTATTAAAAATTTCACTGACCTTCAATGAGACCTAATGGTTTGAGTATTGAAAGGTTGCAACTGTCCTCTTACAGAACTTTTAAGTACGGCTTAGAAGCATTATGTTGTTCCAGAATTCAAGATTTGCCATTCTGCAAAATCCAGGAAACCCTGTACTCTACAGTCACCTGTCTTAAATGGCCATATTCACGGGTGACCATTCAAGAGACAAGTTTAATTGAATATTTAGACATTAGAATCCAGCCAACACAATTCTTGTGTGGTTTCGATTCAATACTCACCATTCTGTTTGTTGTTAGGATCCATAAAATCCTTTCGCATACTGTCTGGCCAGTTCTTCGGTATATTCTTCCAGTTAACTGTGGAATAAGCCAATAAGTATTAAACTACAATTTGTACAATGCATTACTGACACACAAGATTGGTAGCACCTCCACATATAGTAGTATCAATAAATATCTAATTGTTTTTCTGTCACATTTTATCATAAAAGCTTGGAGCAGCACAAAGACAGAAGCAAGTTAAACCCCAACTTTCTGGCTGATGAAAACACTTTTGTGAAACAATTAACTGCCCTCAGTTCTCCTCAGAAACCGAGTAAAGCAATATTTATACCACAGAGACCAAACTTGCAGAAGTTATAGCATTTGACCCCATCATAGGGTAATAAACCCAAAGGCAATCATAAAAGTTTTAAAACCCCAACCCCAAATAACATACCCATGCTATATTCTTCGCTTACCATGCCCTCAGCAAAATATCACACCCCCATAGTTAGTAGGGTGGGTGGGTGGATTAGGGCTTTACGTCCTGTATTTCTGCTCCTGTTGGACTAATAAGCACAGACAGGGACCATGGCAACGAGATGACGGATAAAACAGCCATATAACTTAGGCTAGACCCGGAATTTAACCCAGAACCCAGTGGTTGGAAGCCCCGTACACTACCACCCAGCTAGGCCCCGACCCCCAGAGTAAGTATTTCTTCAATCAGAGCTCAATGACAGACCTAAAATGTAAGAATTGTGCCCTAAGTTCACCTCTTGAAGACACTTTGCAGTATGTAATTCTGGTGTTCCAAACCTTATCAGATCTGACCCATTAATATATTTACTAAAAAGCACTTACCTCTTTTGAGTCTATGGTGTGGAATGTAAATAAAGAGAAACATCAGTCTTATGACAGTTCTCATTTCATCAACCTTTGGAAAGCCAACCTTGGATTTTTCCGCCTTCTCAAGGATTTTGTCTATTTGACACATCAGCGTTTGATCATCCTATAAAATAAACAATACAATTTCTCTGAACAGAACAGTACAGCACATTTTAATTTATTACTTTTATAGTTTAAAAAAACTGTGTTTGAAATCGTGGCACCCTGTTTTCTATATATTCTATCGAAAAAACACCTTAAGTAATGTCGTTTCACCAAAGTGACTGAATACCAATAAATATGAGGTGTAAAGTTAACTAGACCTGACAGCTCTCATGACAGAAAAAGACCAGTGAAGACTGACGAATGAACATCTCACTGAGTGGTTTATTCAACAGAATTCCTCACCCTATTGAGAGAGTGCAGTTCTTACATAAATTTGCCACCAGATGCACTGAAAAAAACTTGGGATTGCCATCTGGGAACTGAAACAACTTGGGCGAAATAGCCAGATTTTAGCAGATGTTCGCTAAGTTTGTCAAGAACGGGTTATTATTTCTACGCTCTTAGTAGCGCGTTCCTTCAAATTGCTAAAAACATCAAGACAAGTCCTAAACTTTTCTGGAACTATGTAAACAGCAAATTCAAAACCAGGAGCACCATCCCCGACCTAGACCAACAAGACTTGGGTACCAAAGCAACAACAGAGAAGGACAAAGCAACAGTACAACCTATCGACCTGGCAACACATATTTCTGAGGTAAACATCCGAGAGGAAAACTTAAAAAAAGATGAAGAGAATTTGAAACAAGGCAAATCACCTGGACCTGATAACATCATGCCAAGAGTCCTAAAAGAAATAGCAGATGTGATTTCACTGCACTCTAAAACTGATATTCGAAACTCCATTCAGAACAGGTCATATCCCCCATATTTGGAAACTCGGAAACATCTAAGCCATCCACAAAAAAGGAAGCAAAAGTCTTCTGTGACAATTACAGAACAATATGTCGGTCAAGCATAGACTGCAAACTCATGGAGTCCATTATACATGACTCAATCATGCATCACATGAAAACAAACAACCTCTTCATCCCACAAAAATTTGGTTTCAATCCTGGAAGGTCCACTACTTTACAACTCCTTAGAGTCCTTGACGAATAGACAGAAGCCTTAAACAACAGAGAAACCATAGAAGTCATCCATATGAATTTTAAAAAGGCTTTTTTTTCTGTACCACATAAACGCCTTCTTTCCAAAATTAAACACTATGGTATCAACAGAAAACTCTTCAACTGGCTATCAGAATTCCTGCTAAAAAGAAAACATCAAGTGGTAATACAAGGTGAAACATCTCCCACATTCACAGCAATAAGTGGTATTCCTCAAGGGTCGGTGCTGGGGCCCATACTTTTCATCATTTTTATAAATGATCTACTAGAGAACCTCTACTCCAAAGTATTTATGTTCGCAGATGACACTGAGCTTTTCACTATACACAGTCAGCTTAACCAAAACAATATGATCCAAACAGACCTAGATGAGATCCAAGAATGGTCCTGCACATGGTTACTGGCCTTCAACTCCAATAAATACAAACAACTGTATCATTACCCAACAAGGTCGCTGGAAGAGCAAACTGACCAACCACCACCAAGACCGCTTGTACAACTACAACGTGTAGACAAGAAGAAAGATCTGGGAATTACCCAGATGAGCATCTAAAATTTGAAGAGCATATAAACACCATCATCAAAAAGGTATCACGAAATATGAGAATAATTAGAAGGTCAATTCAAAATCTTGACCAGGATATCTTTGTACCCCTATACACTACCCTAGTAAGCAGTTACCTAGAATATGGACAATCAGTGTGGGGCCCTGCACTCCAAATACACATCATGAAACTCGGAGGCGTCCAACGAAATGCAACAAAATGAGTTCAATGGACTATGGGACTGGGACTACACCTGGGGCCTAAAATACCTCAACCTACCAACACCTGTCTTCCGCAACACTAGGGGAAACAATCTGAAACTCTATGTAGAAGGTGGAATCCATCATAATCTAAGGAAAA
Source organism: Alitta virens (assembly GCA_932294295.1). Lineage (NCBI taxonomy): Eukaryota > Metazoa > Annelida > Polychaeta > Phyllodocida > Nereididae > Alitta > Alitta virens. Next base: position 29,363,266 of record OW028579.1, read on the forward strand.
ATTTCTTTAAACTCAGAATCATTCATGAATGGAACAGCCTTCCAAATCATACACTCCTCTCACAATCAGTAAATATGCCTTCATAAACCGAATCGACAAACATCAGAACCACCACCCTCTTCAATTTTCTTTCTACGTGAAAACCGCATCAAATCAGCAGCTGCACTTGCGACCGTATCATGCCAGTGGCAGCACTTGCAGCCGTTCACCAGTATACTAATCCATGCCTCTGAATAACTAATGAACAAAATAACTTTTGTGAGAAGACTTAATCCTTAGCCAAAGGCAGCACTTGCAGCCTAAATGAGGGACTGTTAGTACCCTCAACTTGATTTACTACATACCGCATCAGTATTAATCTGATTGTCCATACCGTGCCAGTATTAATCTGATATCAAAAATCTATACACTTGCAGCCACCAAAACAACAGCATATACCCAAACATGATATTGCACAAATGTAAATATATGCATTACACATGTACATATTTGATGTTTCATAATTTGTACATATCTGATATATGTTAGGCTCAAGTACTTAGATGGACAACAAAAAATCTGAGGGGTTTGTCTGTCCACAACAAAACAACAATATAATGAAATCGCTTTTCAGGTTTAATTCTTATACTGAAATACTTCTTGTTTCTTCCACGCATAATATATATATATATATCTTTATACGTATATCATCCATATAACTGATAAGATTGGAAGCTATTGGAAAACACCTACTAAATTGATCTTATCAACAGAGAAAAGGAAAAATTCCCAGCATTTGTCCTTTAATACTTTATCACTTGTTTGAACTTACCATTGCAAAGTAAAAACCACCAAAGATTCCTTAAACTGCAACAGGAAATATGCATGTAAAAATAATCGATCGAACTCCAATAAAAAAATTTGCCATTTAAATTCTTTCAGTAATAAACTGTCTTATTAGCTAGTTCTTTCATTATTGAACTATCTTACAGCTGTACTTGCTGTAGCTGTTTCCACATGAATTGAGTGCAATACAATGTATAATTGCAATTTCTGTTATTAATATATATATATATATATATATATAATGTTTTATTGACGTTTTGGAATCATGGTTAGATACATTCGTCATACACAATAAACAAATACTACAAATTGAACAACTACTTTTAACAATATTTGCAATTTCAAGTATTAGAACAATAATGGTTGTGAAATAATAGCATAACATAAACTATATACATGATCAATGAATCAGCTTACAGCTGTTGTAGAGCCCGGAGCCAGTCAAGTGAGACTTGGGTGACTGACTTGACAGTGTGGTGAATGACTAGACAGACTAGTCAACTTAAGTCAGGTTTGGTGACTGCAACTTACGACTGGCTGGTGAACTGCACAGGAAATAGAGGCCTGCAATCATTAATAATAAGATATTAACAAGATATTGCAATTTTTTAAATGATTTTATCCACGATTGAGTGTCCGAAACTTTTTACCAAAACCCAAACGGACCTCTACCTTTAATGAGGTACTGGTCCGTTTCATGTTCTACTGGTCAATTATTTTTTTCTATAATATATGAAACAAGATTAAAAAAAAAAAACGAATGCAATAACTTGAAATAACTATTGCTAATATGTGAAAAGATCAACAGGATTTTTTTTCAATTATGTCAAAGGCCATGGGTATCTTGGCAAGTGTTAAAATTGTCTAAAGGAGAAGAGCACAATTTGACAATAATGAACATCATCCCTGTGTGTCGTCATCTCACAGGCCAGCAACCTAATTATGTACATGTTTTGCTCGTTTACTCATCTGAAGTAAATTGATCAATCTCCCTTATAGTCCATAGGCTGGTTTATGGTATTAAAGGTCTGACAATGAAATTACAGAATAATTAGTTGTTCATGTGCTGAGTTTACGCTATTTTTGTTCTGACAAGCAGGCAATTCAGAAAAAATTTCTTAAGTCTATACTCAGCCAATCAGCTACATAGCTTGACCAATCATTTTGTTAAACTGGGTAAACTAGCAAAAAAATTCCATAATTAGGTCGCTGGGCTGTGAGATGACGACACACAGTGTCATAAAATGTGAAGTGTAATTTAACCTGAGATTAATAACAGGCATATATTAACATGAATAGATGCCTCAGGGAACAAGTGAATAGCCCACACCAATGACGTTCTAAGGGTCGTTGCCCACAAAGAAGACAGTTCTCTGTTTCAGCACCAATCACAAGAATGTGTGATAATCAATCATGACATCATCAATCAAAACACAAACTGTGCCTTAAACATACCCATATACAGTACTTCACATATACAAATGTTTATGAGCAATGTCGAAATTAATGTGCCCATATTATATAAGACATTCCCAAAGTGCTCATGTTACCACAAACTACACCTGTATTTCATTTATATTAATTTCCACTTTTCTAAACAAAATGTAACCCCCCTTCTACCAACACTGCAGACTACAATTCAGCATATTTATAAGGAGATTCAAATTATTCAATAAATAATGGTGTAAAGGGAGTAATTAGGCTTCACCATTCACATGGTGAAGACCTTTGTTTTTTTTAGTATTATTTTTTTCCTGACCAGCGCCTTTTTTTGGGAGTTGCTCAACCATATTTTGTCAGTTTACACCTTTACACAAGCATTTTGACCCAGTTTTAGTGACCTTGCCACATGTCTCAATGTCACAGGTCACTTTCATGTGATATTTGGTAAATTTCAATTTGCAATAACTCAATAACTAAAAGTGCTACAGATTTGTGCTACCGATATGTTTGTAGGCGCTATAGGGTCTTCAATTCCCAGCCATCAAATTGGCACATTGAAGGGGGTAAAGGGGTGAACTAAAACAGGGTCAGAAATAATTTCTTCACGAAATGTGAAGAACTGGAAGTTGTGGCACTGAGATGAGCTTAGATTTATATTGTGTTATGGCCGATCTATTGCAGCCAGTTTTTTTTTTGTGGTGATTGGATGAGGGGTTGCTAAGGAGGGGTTGCTAAGATATGGGGCTTTGAAATTGTTTTTAAATATTTACCCAAAAACTTCGACATATTTAACTTTAGTTTGCTTCATCCAAATGGGACCATATTTGGATCACATATAGTTCTTGAACTGTTCTTCCAAAGGAGGATAAAGAATCCTGGAGTTTGGCTATTTAATGATCCAGTTATATTGTTGGTAGAAGGCTACCCAAAAGGTTGATGGCCTTTGGGAAGTTTTGGTAGACACATCTCAAAGAACTTGTCATTCCAGCTGTCGACGACAGCCTGTCGTGGTTTGCTTGCTTGACAAGAACAACATCAATATGTTGAATACTACATAAGCTTCATGTGGTCACTATTGATACCTTGTATAATGAGCATTATTTAATTTCATTAAAAAATTATAGATACATGAATGTCCACATGTATGCAACTTTCATGCCACCAAGGAATGTCTACATGCAGTGCACATGGTGAATATAACAAAATTAAAGAGAAAGTACTCCCCTGTTACTATACATTGTACGTGTAGTAATATTAGAATTCTGACTAAATTACAAATACTGGGTAGGCCTACATACCAAAATGTATATATAAATATATATATTTTTTTTTTTCATTCATATTTTCTGCTAATAATTTGCAGGTATTATGAAGCTATCAAAATATTAGGAAACATGCACATAGTACTATTTCTAAAACATACAGGCTGCCACAGAGACCAAACGGAGTGAACAAATAAGTTCTACTTAGCCTAAACAACTAATGAAGTCCTATGTCACTAATAAACAATTAAAAAAGGCAGCTAAAATATTTAGTACACGTACTTAAATTATATGCACATATGTTGCACTTTACTATTTAAATAGTCCTAGCCATACCCATGGGTAAACAACTAGGTCAGGTGGATATATTATAGGCTAGCATACCAAAAAGGCAAGTTAGGCTTATATAATTAATGGACTTTAGGCCTACATGAAATCCACTGCGAAATGTGGCATAAATACAGATTGCTGCAATGAAAAACTTACTGTCAGGTAAAGATCCTCGAAAAAACAGCAGCAACATAGATCCTCACAGAGACAACTGAAGGCTTTTTAATAATATTCAATGAACATGATGAATAGGGGGCGCTCTTCACAGGCGTCTGTAAAACGCGGAACGGAATGGAATGAAAATAGGTACATGGAAGAGAATGACCACTTTAGTACAATGCTTTGATAAGTCTTCACCCCAAAATGGCATGTGACTGACCACATCATTCAGACAACCTCCCCCCCCCCCCCCCCACAAAATAAAGAAGACCGAAAGACTGTCTATTTGGTATTAATTAGGCCTACTCCACCCCCCCCCCCCCTACAAGTTTATTTAATATGTAATGTAAAATCAACGATTTTGTGGCTCTGAGCATAATTATTCACCCTGTATCATGCCGAATGTAGGCCTTATCAGTGGCGTAGCTATGGGGGGGGGGGGGCTGGGGGCTGTGCCCCCCCCCCCCCCCCCGCCAGATTGGCTCACAAAATTTCAGCCTCTTAACACAGTCACGTCGAAATGATCTTTCGGCCAGTTATAAGTGAGAAAGACTACTTGATAAATCTGTTAAAAATAGAAAAATATGACGTCATAAGCACATGTGCTATTCACGTGCTCTTGCCTATGACGGCACAATATATGACGTCATTAATGAGCAATGCGAAAATGAGATGTGCCCTTGTCCACAGCGGCACAGGTCTTCAGTCTGTCCTATGATCTTATATGTAGTCAGAGTTGTTTGCTACACCCAAGGGAGCACTGAACTATTTAGCTTGACCTGTGAAGCTGCACAATGCATGGAATATGTGAAGTGTTACCAGTCAGAAAATATTTATTATATGGTGGAATAGGAGTAGGACCATTAAAAACTACTCTTTGCTAGGACAGTAGGACTTCGTCACATTGGCCTAAGCAACATTCTAGGTAAGTAGGTTTCCTTATTCTGTTGGATTAAGTGCTTCAAACTATGAATGTATCTATCTTACTATGTGTACCTATTTATCACTTGCAGAAGAATCACGCAGAAAGGAATCTATAGAACATTTTTTTGGCAAAAGACCTGCTGGAGATGCAGCTACAGCAGTGTCCAGCAAGAGAATGAGAGATGATGAGGAGACTGATATAGTTTTGCCCCAATCTGGCAGTGAAGACAATAGGATGGACGCTTCAGACTGTGATAGCAGTGACTCAGAGACGGAAGAGGACACTAATGTGATTCATACTTTAACTGGAAGTTCTAGCTTGCCTGAAACTGGACCCAGTGGTTCTTCATTTAAGGCTCCTGGACCTGATGACCTAAGCAAAGGGCGGACTGATGAGCCAAAGCGACCAAAATTGGCTAATTTTCCCAGCACATAGTTTGGGCCAAAACGAAGGTCATTTTCTTCAACATCTTATGATTTGTACTCCTGGCTAGAATATTCAGTTAGCAGGAATGCAACCTTTTGCTTTTGCTGCAGAATGTTTGCCCCTCCTGGGAAAAACATAACAGAAACTGTTTTCACACAATCTGGGTATCGAAAGTGGAAAAAGGCAACAGGTAAAGATTCTGGACTTGCCCAGCATGAAAGGAGTGATTTTCACAAAGCTGCATTCTGTGTAGACCTGGCCTTGGTCATGAGAAACAAATTAAAGAAAACCGACACTACATCATGCGGTTTGCCAAAGTTCTTTGTTTAACAGCAAGACAGAAAAGTGCCCAGGGTGGCCACAAGTAGGGACCAGAGAGCTCCAACCGTGGAAAATTTTTGGAGATTTTAGAAGAAATAAGTGAGTATAATGACATCGTAAAACAGCGATTACATGGAATCCATTCAGCTAAATACACCAGTCCTAGCATCCAAAATTAAGTACTGAATATACTCGCTGATATGGTAAGGGATGAAATATGTAAAGAGACTAATCAGCAGGAAATCAGAGGAAGGTATCACTATAAATAGCCTAATGAAGCTGTCTGCCTTTATGCATCCTTACAAGGAAGCATTTCCTGACCTTTGGAAATTGAATAATATAGCCTTGGTACTACCTCCAACATCAGCTTCTTGCGAACGGAGCTTTTCATCACTAAGGCTCATAAAAAGTTACTTGCGAAATACTATGGGTGACACAAGGGTGTCCTCCTTAGGGGTTCTTGGAATAATAATAATAATATAATAATAATAATAATAATATTTATTAATTCAACACCCCGATAAATCTGTACAAAATATTCTGCGGTGTTCACAACAATGATATGTAAAGATGTATAATTATATTATATAATAAAATCTAAAAAAAAAATAAAATAGATTGCACAATAAATTAGTATAGATAAAATACAAAAGTGTACTTTTTTTTTTTTTGACAATAATATTAACTAAAAGCAACAGAATAAAAATGTGTTTTAAGTCTCTTTTTAAAAATGTCTGTGCTCTGGCTATTTCTGATCTGCTGTGGTAGTGAGTTCCATACTGATGGTGCGGCTTATTTAAAACTTCGTTTGCCGAAAGACTCAGTCCTTACTCGGGGAATAAGCAACAGATTGTCATCAGCAGAGGACCTTAGATTTCTTGTTATGGGCTTTTTGACTAGAAGTTCACTCAAGTAACTGGGACCAACACCATTTAAACACTTGAATACCAATGACGCCATTTTGAACTTGATTCGGATCTTCACAGGGAGCCAGTGTAGTTGTTTAAACATATCTGTAACACTGGCATATCTATCTCTTTGGAGTATCAAGCGTGCTGCAGCATTTTGAAGCCTCTGCAGCTTATGAATAGTTGTTTCAGGTAATCCAAAGAGTAAACAGTTTCCGTAGTCAATATGGGATGTGATAAAGGAATGTACTAGTCTTTCAGTTGTTTCTTTATTTGAAATATTTCCTTATATGTTTCAGGCGATAGATTTGGTAAAAGCCTTTCTTGCACCCAAAACGAGCAAAAAAACTTAACATGGGAAGAATTTGTGACCGATTTGGGAAGCAGCACAACAGCAAGATTCAGCTGTTTTGAGAGGTATCTTTGGATCAGGATTCTCTGAGTGATTCTATTTTTTGTGGATTTGAACTAAACTCTGATTTTATAGTGTGGATACTTCTGATGAATATAATTTGTACCTAAATTCAGTCATAATAACCTGTAAGTCTGTATAATCAATATTATCATTCAGTGTTTTCTACTTTGACACATAGTACATGTTCAGATCTGTTATTCTGTTTGACACACATGTAGATGTTTGTAGTCTGGAATAAAGTTAAATGTTATTTAAATGACTTTAGCACAGATGAGATATATATATATATACACACATTAAAACTAAGTAAGGATTTTACCCAGTGGCCATGGACAGACATAATCCAGGCAAAGCTAAAAACATGCCCAATGCATTGCCCCATACGTCACCACTTAAAAAAAAAACAATAAGTATCGATATTCCTTATCCCAGAAAAAACCTAAAGTTGAGAAAAACTATGTGGCACCCCCCCCCCCCCCCAAAAAAACCTTGTGCCCCCCCCCCCCCCCAACTCTGCTAACCCTAGCTACGCCACTAGGCCTTATACAATGTATACTCGGCGACAGTGAATTTCGCCACGACAGCGAGATTAGTCACTAAAATAACAATGTCTTGCAATGCGTATAATCATAATTTTTAGAGGGGTGGCGAATCTCGATGTCGTGGCGAAATGTGTAATAGCCCCTATTCAGAATGGTTTCGTTTTACGGCTAGAGGTGGCGGGCCTGTTCATAACATCGATCAACTAGCGTCAGTATTTACAAGCTCAGCATTCGCATCCAGGCCCTGATAGCATGAACGACCAGAACAACCTATTAGCTGACGATGCTGACAATGTCCCGATCAGAACGATACAGATTGAGGAGGCGACAAAGACAACAGTATGTGAAGGAGCAAATTGACACACTGAAGCGTTCCTTAAAGGTGAGTAGGGCCTAGCCTATATTTTCGGTTTGAACAGCAAATGAGTGCTAGCTTTCACTTTCACTTTGCTGACTATAGAGAGCTTATCTGGTATAGTACATACAGGTACACCCAAAATAAAAGAATTATATGCTTTTTTTTTTGGGTATCGGTCCAATACAAGATGCCTACGGCTTCATAATATGAAAGCATATTAGTCAATATTGAACCAAACTAGATATCTGCATGCTATCTATAGGCCCTATGCCTAATCAGTTTTTATTGCAAGGCTTGATTATTGATTAGCTTAGCTGACAACAATACATGCCATCCAGACTATATATAGGCTATGTATAATTAATCAATTATGGTTGCATGACATGTGACTTTACTGTGACATTAATGTCTCGGTTACCGGTATCACATGCATGACCTACTTAACTAATTGTTTTTATTATAAATACATTTATATATTTTTAATTCTCAGTTTAAATATCATGTGCACACTATATGTACTTATACCACAGACAAAATGTAATATGGAGGGCCTATGACATGGTGTGGACTCCAGTCCCTTCTACAATAATTGGGGAAACAAAAAGATATGTTAATTGAATTCGGATAATTTATTATACCGTCAAGGATGGTATTATCGACAGGGCGGGTATTATCAACACTTAAATTTGTTTGTTGACATTCTAATGTGAGTGTAGATAAATTACTTGCCCTGTCAATAATACCCTCCTTTACGGTATCAATTGCCATGTGTTGACACAGTTCCTATAAATAGACATGTTGTAATAATGCTATTACACCTGCATTTTGGGGAAAGTACTGCTAAACACTTTTCGTTTTCCCCGAATGCTACTTATGCTATGATAGAAACATCAAATCTGTAGTCTTGTCACTAAATATATCATATACACTGATATGCTCATTCAATTATAATGCCAGGTCTCAAGTTTTTTTACCATTTACCATATATAACTAGGGAAAATATATTTTTAGAAGAGAGTACCCCCCCCCCCCCCCCCTCATTTCCCAGAAATAAGCATGATAAGCCCAAAATAGAATTCTGGAAAACATGGACGTATCTTCAACGTCCAAGGTCCCTAGCGAGTGTATCAAGTGTTCAGTTTGTAGGTAATTTGATATATATTTCTATAAACATGAGTTTAAGATCATAATATATGTTGTTAAAAAATCATTAACACTAATGCAATAAAATCCATTAGTAATAAAAATCTGTGCTGAGAACATCAGATTTGTTTACGTTACAGTAAAAATAAATTAAACCTTTATTTTGATGGCCCTCTTATTTTGATGACATGATGAGGCTTGGTGTCCAACCATGTCACTCAATTACCCCATAGGTGGGGTCTTTTGCCTGGCCATACACTGGCATGCAACTGACAAATAGTTTACTTAAAGCTCCTATTTCCTAGGTCTTCGGTATTGAAACTGCTTAATTAAGATGACTCTGAAGTCTGGGGGCACCTCAGCAGCGACACTCCATGTCTTGGAGGTGTCCCCTCATAATACATATACAATGAATATAATTATTTCTTGTATATATGTTATGACAAAATGTAGTTGATATATTGCTCTTGCTAAATTTCTACAGGTAGCATTAAAATTAGACAGTAAAATATAAATATTTTATATAAATAGTAATTTAATGTCTCCTAGAACTGAGTGGCTGGCGGCACATTGACGAAACTGCTTCCATGTGTGTATGGATTTGTACATTTGTATATTTGTAAATATCTACTATTGTATGTCACTTCATATTGTATGTCAACATTCCCATCTCATATTGTATATCACTTCATATTGTTCTATATATCTTATGCTTAGTGTTTAGTATTGTTATTGAACCTGAATTGTTGTGCAAAAACTATTTGTTGGTGCTTTTTTTAACAGTATTATTAAAAACTATTATTTGTTTATTTCCGGGTGCTTTAGAATTTCTTAGACAGACTATGTAGTGTTGATTAGTTTTATTCATAATATAGCTCTACTTATTTAATTATTTTAACTGTTGATCCAAGTATTTCTATTATCTTTTTATTTTTTTGCCATTTATTATCTTGTCATGCTGACACATGTATCAATTTGATATTTAGCTGTCAATAAAAATCTATATATATATATGTAATATGAAATAAATGATTCTGATTCTCATACCATCTTCCTGAAATAATATAATGCACTCATGCAATGTCCAATAACACTGAGTACATTTAATACATTCTTGTCTAATAGGTCCATGTTGACCCCTGTTGATATCAGGGTCATTCCATGTCAGATCAAGCAAATTTCAGGAAGTGCCATTTAGAAAATATGCTAATTTGAAAATGACTCAAAATATGATTTTTGAATTATTTCCCCAAATTTTAAATGATCATAACTTTTGAAATTTCGGTAATAGGCATTTCAAACTTTGCATAGATTCATCTCATATGATGAGGTTAAGTGTATAAAATACTAAATAAATCTGAGTTGGTCATGCTGGGACTATTGGTTGACAATTGAATTGAAAATAATTTATTTGGCAATTAAACAAGAATACAGCATGATATTTTGTTATTTTTGGCATGATAAATTTAAAATTATTACATATTAGTGTTAAACTTGCCAGGAGACCCCAAAGAACCTCAGTGGGTTGTGTTAGGGGCCACCTTAAATTGATACAATATTGATATTATAATACTAGATAAAAAAAGAAAAAATTAATAATAATAGTATAATTTAGTAAAACAAATAGAAAGGAGAGAGTAATAATAATGAAAATAATAATGATACATGGAATGACCTATCAATAATGTGTATCTAACAATCAATCAAACTTAGGCTTATTTATAGCTACAAGGAATGAGTTCAGTACATTTAAAAAAAATTTTTTTCCTATTTCAGGCAACAAAACCGGATGAGAAATACAAAGAGATTGTGAAGCAGTGCTTAACAAAGACACGAAATGAAATCAAAACTGGAAAACTTAGCTCAGAAGATGTGCTCACTGCTTTCCAAATACAGGTAGGTGACTACAAATATGTACACTTTCAGCCAATATCAATATCCAGAGTTTTTGGTCATTTCTTTTGTCAGTCTAACAAATGCTCAAGGTATTGTCATCATTTGGTTGATGATGTCGATGCCAGTGGCGTTAGCCCCTTCTAGTTAACGTCTTTCATTGAGCTCTTCTACATAGTAAATACGAATGAAGAACATAGCATGGAGATGTTATTAAGTAGGATTGGGGTTCAGAAACTTTTATTGCCTTAATTTGGACTACTACCTTATGTTTAACACTTATATTAGGGTGATCGAATCTTGCTCTGCTTTATTATTGTTTATGCAGTATGAATTTCCAAACGTAAATTTCATATTGCACAAAATAGCATGCCTTAATTTTGACAAAATATGGTAAGCAGAATATTCTGGCTTTTGATTGGCTGAGAACCATGTATTACAATGTATTGCACAATATATTTTGTTTGTTATATGACACTGTTTTATGCAATATCAATTATCTCAGGTATGACATTGCTGTGTCTCAGTTCCACTATTTACTAATATTACACTCACAACAGTGAACTATTGCACTCACAACTGTGCAATACTTAGTTGTAAAAGTCAACGTGTATGTATAACTGATCTATAATTCCTGATGCTGTTTATAATATTTATAAATATACGCCATTTTGATCAATTTAGAAGGTAAATAAACATTGCTTTGGCATCTACTGATCATTTCTTAGTATAAAACTGCTTAAACTGAAACGTTACTGGCATACTGTAAATATAACAAATACTGCACAGGATTTTGACTTGATTTTGCAGGCCACCTTTGTGCATGATCAGACTCACTGCTTGGTGGAACCCATTTTGGAACATGAGGTAAGTAAATTTAAATTCTATATTTATAGGGTTTAATATTAAGGCAATCTTTGTAGTGCAAGTCATACGTGTGTTCTTGTATATATATGTATATATAAAATTTAATTGACAGAACTTTTGTTACTAGGTTATATTACCATTTTGTATTTAAAATATGGCAAGGCAATCTTAGTAATGGCAGTTATAATATAAAATAAATTTAACATTTTGCCAATTAGTCACATATGTGACACCAGAGATGGTCTTATGACAACTGTTTTAGATGAACTATATGATGTAATTAAATTCATCTGTATTTCTTAATTAAAATGTAACCGATCAATATTTCACATGTACGCTTTGAGCGTGAATAAAGATGTTAATAATAATATTGTGTTCAGCTGACTATATTATACCCATAAAACAGGCCATCCCTGAAACAGACATTATTCTCTTTTGGTTGACTGTATATATCAAATGACTATAATTGCTATAATTTGAACAAATACATATATTGTTTACTCACAGAGGCATGCAGAACTATGAATAACAGTATCACAGGATGTGAAAATAAATGGTTGTGATGAACTATTTAATGCCATTATTAAATAATCATTTATTTTCATATAATATTATCCAGGCAAGAGATATGTCCACAAGAAACTCTGGTCTATTGGAAGGAATACCTGTCAGTATCAAAGATGACATTGGAATAAAGGTAGGTTCAGTTCAATTATTAGCTCTTATGTTCACTACATATTCTGTACATACAGAATCGTATTAAAAAATGACAGTCTAAATCCAAATAGCCTACTGTATGTACAGACATATTCCTGTGCATAATCATTCGCTAAAAATTAAAAAAAATATATATATATTAATTTCGACAATTGCCGCTGATGCTATTGTTCTTCGGTCATATTTTATGCTTAAAAGCTTGGAGCAGCAAGAAATGGACAGAGATGTTCAAATAAGTCAAACCCAACTTCCTAACCCACAAAGACCCAGGGCTCTACTTCAAGTTCTCCCCCCCCCCCCCCCAGGGCATGGATACATCCCCCTCCCCCAATCTTAGCAAGTATGTGAACGTTCTATATACGTCCATGAACAGATACTATGAAATTCAAAATGCATTTAATCTGTCATTACACAGAAATATTTTCCTCAGAAAGATATATATATATATATATATATATATATTTTTTTTTTAAACCTTTTTTGAATTAAACATATTTTTTGGTCAGTTGCAGACAACAAATTTGAAATGATCTTCCTGCAATGCTATTCATTGATGAGTCATAGTTGTATAGCGGGCATGCCCCCCCCCCCCCCCCTGAAATTAGGCCCATTATTATGGACATATAATAGATTTTTGAATAAGGATGTGTAACAAATATCAATAAGGTGTATGCAAAAGTTTGACCATGCTATATTCTGATAATTCATAGATCTGATGTAATTATGTTGATGGATGGTAACAAGTGACAAATAAGTCACGACCTGAAATTGAAATACAAATCAAAACCTAAATTGCCACCCTGAACAAAAAATGGGGGTTTACCTGGGTCCCAAAAATAGGAAGCAAGATCCAGACCTATCAGATCGAGGGACAGCGTTCATGTCAGTCAGAATAATTTGGACACGCATGGACGTCAGAATTACTAGATAGTTTTACATGCACCTTACAAATTTTGGTAATGTGCCATATTAGGCCTAGCTATTTATAAAGTGAAACTGCTGGAATCGAACGAACAATGTGTTAACACAGGCGCCGTCCAGCTAGCATCAGTGCGTAAAGATATTATCTATATGTTAAAAACAAAAGTATTTGACTCGCCCGATTATCGAACGAAAGTTTTAGTCACACACGTACGTCCGTCTTCACGTGCTTCTGTAGAAGTTCTGTTTGGCGCGAGGGTGAGCTCTAATATATGCATATTGGAGATAACCATGGAGCATGGTTAAACTGCATGATCTCCCGAAAGGGGGCGACTATACATGTCCGGTCACTGCAAATTTAAGTAACAAGATATTTTTGGGTAGTGGTGAAGGAAGGGGGGAGGGATAGTGGAGCACGAAGAACTTGCCGATCCAACATTGCAGATCTTAAGTAATTAGAGATATGTGCGACTTGGTCCTGAGAATTATATTATATTTGAAATTTATAGCCTCTGCTAAGCCTAGTTCCAATAGGCCTTCATATTAAATTAGGCCTAGATATGCACTGCCATTGCGGCGATTTGAAACTTCTTATATATTAATTAGAGCCATAAAATTGACAAATTTGTGAGGGGGGGGGGGGATAATAATATCCCCTTCAATCCCCCCCCCCCCGGCCCCTCCTAGGATGTTTGCCTGTGTTAATGTCTTATATATATTTGTTATTTTAATATAATGCATCATTGTTTAATATGTTTATATAAAAAATTTTTTTGCAGGGTTTCGTGTCATCCACAGGGGCTTCTAAATTCTTGACAACTGAGACAAAAGAAGATTCCGCAATCGTCAAGGTTACCTGTTTTACTAATTAAACTAACATAAATTCAAGTGATATGACTTATAACTGTTAGGTATGTCGATCAAGTTTACTCTATGTCAGTATAGTAGACAGGGGGTGGGCGGGGGGGGGGGGTAGTGTTTAAACCCCCCCCCCCCCCCGCTCCTCTTGGCCAAGTACGTTAAAAAAATTAGTGGTCCCTGCAGCTGCAATATTTTTTAATTTGAAACCCCCCCCCCCCCCCCTGTAATTGTTTTCTGGATCCGCCCCAGTAAAGGTATTTGTGCATCATAGTAAAAAAAACCTGTTTTCATTAGAATTTTATTTGGCTGACATAATTTATTTAAGTGAATCAAACAATATGATATTACATGTGAAAGGTTTTGGTAGTACAGTAGACCTGGTGATATATAACCAGACTGGGAAACAAGTGATCGCCCTAAACAAGGGGAGGATTGGTCTAGTAAATCAAAGCAGACTAAGCAGTGGGAATGATATAGTACTAAGTATACTGCAGCTAATAAACCAAAATGTAGTAATGGCGAGTAATGGATTTTAATGAAATATTACACTTAATGTTTTGTGTGCCTAATCAGTCATATAGAGCCTCATTCGAAATTTTATTATTAGTTATAAGAACTTGTATTTATAAATTTGCAAAAGTTGGAGAACTGTACTACCAAAATTTTATAAATATAAATAAAGAAAATTTCAAGTTTTATTGGCCATTTTGATTCCAATCACCAATCCAAAAAAATCTAAAACCAAAAAAGATATAAACCAATTAAGATACAAAGGAGAAATGTAAGCCACTGACAAAAACATTGCCAATGCCTTTAAGGAACATTTCAGTTTAGGAAGTCAATTAATTAAAGAGAAAATATCAAGTTATCCTGCCGCTACCATCCCTGTCGCTACCATCTTCCTAAAGCAAGGAGGTAGCTGGCTTGCTTTAGGAAGATGGTTATTTCTTGAAAGCATGTCAGTAGTTTGAGGCCTCAACATTCTCTTCACTTGTTTCTCTGTCATGAGAGCCGTTAGGTCTAGTTCTTGTATACTATTGCTTTATACCAGCTACAATTAACTTAATCAAGGTTAATATCTGTGGAATTTACTGTGGAATGAACATCAATTAATGTTGGTACCTTGATGTTGAAGAGGTGTATATCATGTATATAGAGCTGTCTGTGTGAATTTTAAAAAATGTAATTAAAAAAATATATATTTCCCCCTAATTTCAGGTTCTCAAAAAGCATGGGGCTGTCATATTTGTCAGAACCAATGAACCACAACTGGGACTCAGGTAAATAGAAGTTAATAAATTAATATCAAGAGTGCATGCAAGTACAACTAAGTTTGTGTTCAGATTTTATTCAATTTTATGCTGTGTTAATATATTAAACTTTAGTTTGATGAAACGCAACTTCAGGGCTACCAACTCTAAGGCAACATGGACATTGAATGTGACATAATTGTCCAGAAATATATAATAATATTGTATATATTTTTTAGCTCTAAATTAAGTTTGACTGTCACATTTATTAATTAAAAACAGCATCAAGTAAATCCTAACACGAGTCTTATAAATATATTTCTGTCATGACAATTTTGTGCAATATACTATATACATGTAATTGCAAAAGATTTGGTGTCAAAAACATTTCACTGGTACTATATATATACATTATCACAAGCCAGAAAATAATGCATCAACATTTGGCTAGTTTAATATAAAACAAACAATTTATTAGTTAAATAAATTCTTTGGTTGTTTGACATTCTTAAATACAATTGAAACTGAAAGGCTAAACAAATATTGTATCCTGTTTGTGGTTGACTAAATTAATGTATATTTATGATATTGAGTGATTCTAAGTCTATATATAAATTTTAATGTGCTTATCAGTGAAGTTTTTGTTTTTCGCAATTTTTTATACCTAAAAGTCAAGTTTTGTTAAGGGAATGAAGTATAATTATTTTATCTAAGGGTATAATTAAGTAGTTAATTTCTGCCCTTTATTAAATCCATGATGATGGTTTCCAATTGATATGACAAACTATTTATTTGCTGAGGGTATGTACAGCCCATGTTTTTCTCTGCATATAGAGAACAAATTTCATAAAGCTCTAAAAAAATTTTAAAAATAAATGCAAACTAATGAAAGTACACAACTGGCGTTTGCCTGCAATTTTGTATTTTAACCTCCAATTTATGTACTCAGTCTAGGTGTCCAAAACACGTGTGACACCCTGGTGAATAAATTTCAAATTGTATTTTCAGTGCGGAAGCTGGGAATCCAGTGTATGGACCAGTTCAGAATCCCCATGACCTCTCTCGAAATCCTGGAGGGTCTTCCAGTGGAGAAGGTTGTTGAAAATGAATCAATTGACATTGGCTTTGCATGAAATGTTATGTTACTATGAAACAGGGGTCACCTATTGGAAGGCAGTACTTCAGGCAAAAATGTATTTAACAAGTATAGGTCAACAAGGCCAAAGTTATAAGTCATTTATTTTTATTAGTTAAACCACTGATGAACATGATTTGTATTTAGATATTATATGAAACTGGTGATAAACAGCTAGGGATAATTTAAAGTGAAATGCCCAACCGAGTACTGTGATGTAGTGTCCCGGGCCTCAGCAGTGACCCCACCTTCTAGCACTTGGCTAGAAGGGATATCCTTTGTGGCCGAATGGTTAGAGGTGTGGGTAAAGCTGCTCATGACATGGTGGACACAATCCGGGCACCTCTGTGAGCATGAATTAGGGGTTGAAGGCCAGGGTAGGCAGTTCGAATCCCGCTCACAGGGGATATATAAATAGAATTGCGATGTTTGACATGTGATGTTAGTCAAAATCGCAAGAAAGTATGGGGGATGTGATGT
Source organism: Alitta virens (assembly GCA_932294295.1). NCBI lineage: Eukaryota > Metazoa > Annelida > Polychaeta > Phyllodocida > Nereididae > Alitta > Alitta virens. Next base: position 29,380,447 of record OW028579.1, read on the forward strand.
AGTGTCCCGGGCCTCAGCAGTGACCCCACCTTCTAGCACTTGGCTAGAAGGGATATCCTTTGTGGCCGAATGGTTAGAGGTGTGGGTAAAGCTGCTCATGACAGTACATGTGTTTTATTTATCATTATTTCTGCCTGTCGCTGATGACCTAGCTGGGCCCTAGGACCAGTACATACAGCGCTGAAACAAATACTTTGTATGTGTATAGCACAAATTACTGCAAGATACAATGTAGTCCTGGTTTTTGAGGTGAGCTTCTATGTTGGCCTAAACATCTGTCAAAGCCTCAGTTCACTTGTGTGTGGTCACCTCACAGCCCAGTGACCTAATTATGGACATTCTTTTTTTCTAGTTTACCTAGTTAAACAAAATGATTGATTAAACTATGTAGCAGGCTTAGTTTATGGACTTGAGAAATCTTCTTAAAAATACAAGAGAAATGGATTCATAGTTTTTTTAGTTTAGGAAATTTTTCTGAATTGCCTGATGGTCAGTACAAGAATTGCACGAACTCAGCACATGAATATCTAATTATGGAAATTTTTTGCTAGTTTACCTAGTTAAACAAAATGATTGGTCAAACTATGTAGCTGATAGGTTTAAGAAATCTTCTGTTAAAAATACAAGTGAAATGGATTTATATTTTATGAGTTTAGGAAATTTTTCTGAATTTCCTGCTTGTCAGAACAAACATTGTAAAAACTCAGCACACAGACTTCTAATTATTCTGTAATTTCATTGTTAGACCTTTTATGCCATAATCCAGCCTATAGACTATAAGAGAAATAGATTAATTTACTTTTGATGAGTAAATGAAACATGTGCATAATTAAGTCGCTGGGCTGTGAGGTGACAACACAGTGAACTAAAACCATTGCCGTGGAAACATAAAATGGGAGTCCTGGATTCACATGATGTCCTCTGTGGAGTTTTAAGTTTTCAAGTCTATGAAATCTGCTGTTATGCCAATTCATGGCTGTGCTATGAATTGCATTGCCTTGTCAGAAACTAATTAATATTGACATTTGTTTCAGGAGCCCTTGTTGGTGGAGGAGGTTCCTTGCTAGGTTTCGGCAGTGACATCGGTGGAAGTATACGGATACCTGCTCACAATTGTGGATGCTGTGGGTTCAAACCGACATCTGAGCGGATTAGGTATGTATGGTGGACAGAGACGCAGATTTGTACTATCTATTGGGGGTGGGTGAGACCTCTCACAGCCACAAAATCATAAAATTTTACATTAAAATATGAGGAAAATGTTGAAGAATATATATATTTTTTTATTAAGTTCAAAATGTACAAATATAATTGAGATGTGTTTTACAACTTCTAGTCGAAAGCAGACTGTCTTTTAAAGGCACACTTGACTGGGACCAGGTCATTAAATAAAATTTTTGCACATTTAGAATCTAGGTCAACAGAAGATTTTTGAAATTGAAATTATTTATTTTATTCTATTTGTTTCTCTTTGCTCAAGTCAAAACTTCGTTATACCTCAAATTATATCAGGTGTCCTATTTATTCGACTTTGGTAGGTTTACTGTATGCATGGTTATTTCTGAACATATTGGCAGCTATTTAGCAAACATTCCACTAACATATGTTGGCAAAATCACATATTAATTAGTCTTCTTTAACTTTCAGCCACAGAGGAAATAAAGTCCTAGGGATGTGCGAATCTGCCAGTAAGTGTTTATAGCACATGTTTTTAACTACTTATTTATTCGAGTAAGCAAAAACTTGTCCTGTAATCTAGCCACCGATGCCATCCTATAATTTATGTACGATTGTTGTGACGCTTGCTTGGCAAAGATGATGAAATATTTCCTGGAATAATCATGTAATAAGTTTTTCTTCTCTCAAGTTCCTGTCACATGGGGTCCCTTGGCACGAGATGTGGACAGTCTGATCATAGCCATGAAAGCATTATGGGATGGCAGCATGACGGAGTTCGACCCCCTTTGTCCACCTTTGAAATTCCAAACAGAGGTAATGAATCAGTTGTCTGATATTGGTCAAAGATAACGAGTATATTATACCTGGGAACCTCATGAATTAGGAGCTATTAGACAATCGAAGGCTACTCTTGTTTGATCTGCAGCTTCTGGGATATTCTCATGGCAACTCGGTCGGTTGAAAATTCAAAAATTAAATTAAATAATTCATATTAAACCAAATTATGACCACTTCCCCAGTGATTATAACACAAAAAACCTAAAGGAGAGTAAGCAGTTTCCAAAATTATATGAATGTTTTTAAGTATATTCTATGAAAAATAATCAGTTCTTCACATGTGGCTAGAATGCTGCCAAGTCAGATTGTTAAAGATTACTTTTTACAAATGTATAATGTAAAAAGAAATTAACATATGGATGATTGTCTCTCCTCTTCTAGATTTTCTTTGGTAACCTTGTCTTTTGTTTTTAATAGGTAGATTTGAATATGTTATTCATAAATTACGTTTTTCCCAGAAAATTCATATCCTAGTGAAACTTTTCTGCTGGCTCAGATTTACTTAATTCTATTTGTATTAATTTTTCTTTTTAACAGCCTACTGTTGATATAAATTATTTGTAATAATGTGTTAATTAAAGTGACTCATAAATCCTAGTTGGGTTTTGGTGTGTAGTAGTGAAGATTTGCAAATATTGTACTGTTTATACTTGCACACATGTTACTTCAATATTAAAATATTTTTTCTACTTTACTACTGTATAATACATAGGCCTAAACATGTTTGAAGAAATTATTCATTTGACACTAATACTATTTTATCACATTTTTTTTCCTTATTTTATCCATATTACTATAGATTAACAACTGAGAATTTAACACCAGAATGAATCTATAAGACTTAGTTTAATCGTATTGTTGATACCTCAAATTAACAAATGGAATCAATCTATCCAATTTGTTGTCTCTTCAGCTTTTGGAGGACAAAAAGCCTCTGAAGATCGCTTACTTCAAAGACAACAAATATTTTGCCCCGACTCCCGTATGTTGCCGAGCTGTAGACATGGCAGTGGAAGAGCTAAGGCGCCAGGGACATGAGGTATTTGCGAAATTTCCTACTTTTAGTATTTAGAAATTAATTAAAGTTGTATGTCAGTAACAGATTTAGGAGGGGGTTTAATTCCACCTCCTCTTGGCCTAGTACATTTTAAGGAATGTAAAAAATAAGCGGTTCCCACAATACAATTTATTTTGTCAACCCCGGTTAAAAAATTCTGGATCTGCCCCTGTATGTACATGGATGCCAAGATACCATCAGCCAATTCAATGCCATAATGTGAGCATACATGGAAACTTGCATATTTTCTTAAATCATATACAAACGTGTGCAATCAGTCCATTGAATAGTCTTGTCTGAGTAAGTAAGAGTTGTGCAACCCTCTAATAAGGCAAGTTCTTGCTGCTTACAAGGGTACATTGATGTGACAGAGGAGGAAGTTACGCATTCATCGTTTTGAAATTCAAGTGATGTAGGCCTCAATGTCTTAGATCCACTGATTCATTACAATTTTTTTAACTTTCAGGTCATTGAATGGTGCCCGCCTGGTGCTGCCGACATAGATCTTTTAGAATCACAAATCCTTATGGCTGATGGTGGTGCAGAAATTCGCGAAATTATGTATGTACAACACAAAAATCATCCAAGCCTGATCTTATTATGTCTGCCTCTGGCAGCTGATCATAATTATAAGCTTCAGACCCAGTAGTGTTGAAGCATTGTAACATGGAAATATTATGACTTATGAAACTCTGGAACAAACGTGTTACATGCCTTGCCCGAGACACTGAGCTGTTCACTTGATCGACGTTTTTTATTATCGGTTATTTTTTGTGGATGCTAGTTCACAGTCAGAGGACACGTGTACTGCATAGGCCGAGTTGGTGCGAATCCTGGCAATAATGGGGGCAAAAATCACTCATAACGTTGTTAATATTCGTCGCTTGACCATAGTTTAAAAAATCTGTATGCTGTAGTATTTTTATCACACAACACACATTTTGGTATTAACTGGTCTTTTAAATTACCCCTAAACCTCTGCGACATGGAATTTCACCTGAGACAACTTGGTCAGAGGACAGGTGTATTGCATAGGCTGAGTTGGTGCGAATCTTTTAAAAAAAACTGGGGCAAAATCACTGATAACTTTGTTAATGGCTGTTAATATTCGTTGCTTGACCATAAAACTTAGTATGCTGTAGTATTTTTATCACCCGACACACATTTTGGTTTTAACAGGTCTTTAAATTACCCCAAAAACCCCCGCGACATGGAATTTCACCTGAGCCAACTCAGCCTATGCGATGTCCTCTGACTGTAAACTAGCTTCCACAAATAAATAATTAATAATAGATAAGGGTGCTTAAGCGAACAGCAGAGCTCGCGCAACGTTCAGCCCAGATAATTATCTGTGGTGTCCATTAATATGATTTGTAAGATACGCATGTGTTGAAGACATTTCTGTTTCCAGGAGAGGCGATGAAGTCGATAAAACAATGAAAACGATAATGGATGTGATCAATGCTCCGAGTATATTCAAGCCTCTCATCCCTATACTGGCTAAAATGACTATGGTAATTTGTTATTTTACACTTAGCTCAATATGTATATGTACATATAGAGCCATTGATTCATTATAAAATGCCGTTCCCACCTACAAGAATTGCTGTGAGTTTTGTGCCGAACTATCACAAAGTTTGAGGGAGAAAGCTCCTGGCAGTTCACCAACATCATGTGATAATAAAGCTACAATAATTAATAACCTACAAAATTTTACGATCATTTTTTCATGAGGTAAGGCGAACTGGTAGGAACATCTACGATCTCTCTTAGAACATCTACGATGTGACAACAAACTTCTCAGAATTTCTACAAACTAATCAGCTAATACAAGCCCATCTATGACCTGTTTCAGTTCGTGGAAGGCTACGATGCTTTTTTAACACTTCCAAATATTCCAAATATTGTTGTAGCCTTCTCATCAAAAAACTCCATTTTGATCCTGAATAATTTGAAGTTGTCTTCTTTTTTAGGGAAACATAATGAAGTCTATAATTTATGAAACATTTAAAATAAATATTTTTTACAGGGTAAAAAGGATGGTGAAGTTGCCAGGAGTTTCAATGGATGCAAGTAAGGGGTATTTTTTTTACAAGTTTTTCTTGAATGATTTTTTTTCTTAGCCAAGGGTCTAGTAAAATTTACTGATCCCAATGGCCATTTATTTAAAGTTGTACTTGTAAGATATAAATAGTATTCTAATTTTAACTATTTGTGTGTTTCAGGAATGTCGCAGAATATTGGAATCTACAAAAAAAAGTTAAGGTTAGTATTATAATTACTAATTTGTAAGTATTGTTTATAAATCATATAACTTCATCAAATAATAGTAGCATGGGTGTCAGATCATGAAAGCTCCAATTACTAAAAATGGTGATACATTTTTGTGTGTAACAAATTTCTTAAAATCGTATACATGTACCCACCTCCCTGACACTTTGCTTGACCAGTGTTGACCTTAGCTTAGTGACGCTGTAATGGCTGCACGCTGGGATGGATACTATCTAGGAGTGGAGAATGGCTCCAGCTTGAAGGTGTACATTTTAATGTCAGAATAGCACGTTATACACCCTTTCATGGAGCAGCCATGTTGGCACTTTTGCCTCATTGACCTCTCTTTGCACTCAGATTTAATATTGTGACATCATCAGTAGACAATGGCCATGGTGAGGTCATAGAGTGCAAAAACAATGGTCAAGTAATGACATCATAATGTTTTATGTAATGTGTGAAAAGGGTGTATTGAGGATAGCAGGAACAAAATCCAGCTGTTATTATCTTTATTCGTTCTATAAGTTGTTAAAATAAAAACAGTGTAAATTAACAAAAATATAAAAGTGAAATAAAATCACCCTGCATATACTATAGCACTGCCTCTGTACAATATATCAATTGTTGCAAAGAAACTCTATAATGGACACTACCTCTTGCTTAGTAAAATTCCATTTGTCAATTTCCAACCTATCTCTAATGACAACAAGTTCATTGATCTGCATTCCTACTCCAACATCCTCCTGTTTATAAATATTATAGTAATATTTCTTTAAAAAACGGCTCTTCAGATGTTTATAATCCATCAAATAGAGATCACTTATCTTAATATCATACAAACGGTACACATATCTAATATTCTTCCCTGTCACAGATGTGGGATTATACAGATTCATATTTAACTAGTACTCAACCAAAGAATTCTTATGAGTCATGCCCTTATTAGCTCTTATTGATGTGCCCCATGACATGTAAGTATATAACAATATCAACTGGTATATATTTTGCATTTAAAGTATATTTTAATAACTTTTTAAATTTTTTTTAGGAGTACCAATATGAAGTGATTGAGGAATGGCAAAGTCTTGGTTTAGATGCCATTATTTCACCCCCTATGCCATACCCTGCGCTGAAAAGTGGCAATCCAGATTTAACAACGCGTGAGTAATTGACTTAATTTATTTTAAGGTTTGTCAGACTGTATTGGAATTGAGTCTATCCTCAAACTCAACTACACACCAAATTTATGAAGACAAAATTAGCTGTGACATTATGCTCGGTGTCTGTGCAATGGCAAGTGAAAAACCCCATAGGGTTAACTCCTGAAAAGCTTATTATTTCTTTATTCTTCATTACATCTGCTTCTACCTCTGGCCATTAGTCATGTAAGTTAACGACAGTCACAACACATAAACATACATCATTTATTTGACATTTTCAGGGGGCGCTGGGTATATGATGCTTTACAATGTCCTTAATTTTCCTGCTGGGGTTGTCCGAATGACCAAGCAATCCAAGGATGATATACACAATTTGAAAAACTATGAAATCCGTGATAAGTTTCACGAGGAAGTCAAAGAGGTAAGGCGGTGCATGTCCTAAATGAATAAATGGTCTCAGTTTGACAACTTTGAAAACTATCTCTGAAGTATTAAACTCTGTCCGTCCAGCATTGATAGTCTGATTAATTAAAAAATATCTATGGGATTAACATGTGAAGTTCTATTAAAAATGTTTTATGTTCAACAAATACAGAAACATGTCACTGTTGTGTTCAATGGTGACATCATGAAAGTGTCTTATGCAGATGATATCACTCTTTTCAAAGCTTTAAGGTCTAAAAATTCAATTGAACCATCTGCCACAATCCTGAACGCAGAACTTTCAAAACATACATACTTGGCTACAACTCAAAAGATTGTGCTTAAATATTGAAAATGTATGCTGTTCACCACTGTCAACAAGCCCATCAATTATCCATCACTACACATAGATGGCACTGCCCTGGAATTTGTTGACAATTTTGACTTCTTGGGAATCATTTTCAGTAAGTATATGAAATGGGATGGTCATGTTGATAAATGAAATCTCCAAAACAATAGGCATATTGAAAAAACTGAAACATACACTTCCTCTACATACACTCAAAATGACATACAATTCTTTAATAAATTCACATCTGCACTATGGTCTCCTATGCTGGCTGGGGCTATCGAACAAATAGGCTATTAAATTTAAATCTACAGAAGAAAGCCCTCAGAATAATTACAAACTCTGTATATAATGCTCACACACAACCACTTAAAAAAAATCAATTACTATCAATAACAGATACATATACAATAAAACTATTAATATTTCATTATCATTTTACAAAAAATCCCTTCCCAGATTATTTTATCTTCACATTCAAAATTATGCATCAGCAAGAAACCCATAATTTCAACACAAGATATAGATTATACCTGACACATAAAGTAAAACATAAATCAACTGCCAACTATTCTTAACAAAACTAACAGTGTACTTGAAAAACTAGAGACGCATGGTAACATTGGCTATAAATTGTACATAAAAATTGGCTTTGGGAAAAATACAAAACTGATTGTACAGTAGAAGATTGCTATACATGTCAACTAAATGGTACTGTGTAACATGCTATATTTCACACTATGCTTCTTGACATACAAGGGGCACCCATGCTGGCGTCCTAATTGAGACAAAATGGGTGCCCCTTGACCCTCTATATTTCTCTTTTTTTTTATGAAATCCAAAACATTGTATTGTATTTTATTTTTTGGGTCAAATAAATTCATTTCATTTCATTTCTCCGCACTACCTGCCGATGATGTAGTAGTTCTGTTTATCACATGTGTCCATCAAGTGTCAGTGGGTATGGTGGACAGTTTTTAGCAGTTTAGAGACCTTGGCTTCTAATCAAGAATATATTGTGTGGAAAAGGTGAAAAAACCTGGAGAATTTATGACGTTTGTCATTCATTGGTTGCATCTCGTATATATTAGATATATATTAGATATAGATATGAGAAGGTATCATGGGGAACTTTGGAATCTTTGATGTTTTTTAGTTCATATTAGAGAGTCCCTCCTCATTTGAATAGGCCTGTGTCAAACTTGTAGATAGATAGATAGGCCTACATGTTTTGTCAGTACAAGAGTCGCTGACCAACATATCACACGATAGATGGATCAATAAAGTGTATTAACAGGAGTGCTTATATGTCAGTGCATACATGTGTATAAGCTGAATAAACAATCTGAATCTGAATTTTTTGGGTGTAGTGCAGTACAGCGGACCCAAATGAATGCCCATATTTGGCGTCCATTAAATATAAAAAAATATCACTTTTTTTGCCAAAATTTGTTCTATCACAGAAGAGGAATAATAATTGCGTTACACAGCGGGGGTTTGGGGCGGCAGCCCCCGATAAAAAAAATAAAATAAAATAAACAATGTCTTGTCTTGAAAAGAGCAGTCGTTTTTTGTGACGTCATTTATTGAATTCAGGGATATGATGTCATAGGCATGACAAAAAGGTTAGCTAAGGTCATAAATTTGGGTCCACTATACTGTACTTTTTCCAATTTTTTTTTTCCAGATGCTGGAAGATGGCGTTGATTTACCTGTAGGTGTGATGGTTGCTACTTTACGATGGCAAGACGAAAAATGTCTGCGAGTCATGAAGGCAGTGGAAAAAGCTGCCGAAATTGAAGTGAAAATCATGGTAATTCTCATTTTTCAGTGATAGACGAATAACTTGTTATGTTGAGTCACGAAATATTTCATTCTATATTGCACATCTGTACAAACTCTATTTCTGAGTTATTCATCTTGAATTCTATGACAGTAACAGTTTAATGCCTTATTAATACAACCTTTTTACCGGCCCTTATTGAGTAATCATTAATGAGATAAGATAACTTAAGATAAGATAACATAGTAATTAAGCCAAAAAAACTGTACTGAATGTCGGTAGTAACCCAAGAAACAAATCGGCAGTAAATCATCAGAGTCACGAACACTGACTAGTGAAAAATAGATAGTAGTTAATGTAAAATTCATTCTTTGATTACAGAAAAATGTGCCAAAAATAAACCCATTAGGGCCTGGTGACAATGGGTTAGTATTGTTCCCACAGCTGGGAGTGGGTTGTGTCTCTGAGAGGTGCTCCAATCATATGTGAATTTCAATGTATTTCAGTTATATAGCCTACTGTGTTTCTTAGTATCCAGATAGCATTACTGGTTGGCCCAATGTTGGCTCAATTAGCTCAATGTTGGCTCAATTTTGGCTCAATCTTGGCTCAGTGTTGATCTAATGTTGATCTAATGTGGGTTATGATTGGCTCCCTCGAAATAATGTTAAATATCATCTGGGTTTATCAAGTGCTAAATTGGCTTGTTAAACTGTTATAATTAAAATGCATTAACATTTAGGGCACCTCTACATAAACAACCCCTGCTGCATGATTATCACTCTGATTATAGACTGAGAAAAAACTGATGTGGATGTAGTGTAGCTGCAGTATAATTAATCAATTCAGATCAAATGAAATCAAATCTGATCAACTCTTAATTGATTTCAATAAGCAATAACAAATACATGCACATGGTAGACTGGTATTAGCTTCAGCTTTAGTTTAGTAGCACAAGTTCATAAATTAAGGCCTACATCGTCGAATATCGCTTTCAGTTGGATTTTTTAAAAGTTTTTATAACAGGCAGCTTATAACATTTTATTACAATGTTCTGGTTATATGATGAATTCATCCAGGAATGTAATTTTTGCCAATATTTTAAATATGTTCCAAGAGACTGAGATGTAATGAACTGCAGTTATAATGAAGACCTTTTGACAGTCTCATTTAAAATGTTGTCATCGGTGGTGGCTGACTGGTTTGTAGTATTAGTAGTATTGTAATCCAAATCGTAGCATTTGTACAGCATCAAAGTAAACTAAATCCAGATACACGTGGAGTCATCGAAATTGGCAAAGGTCAGCGAAATTGGCAAATGTCATCGAAATTGCCAAAGGGCATCGAAATTGGCCACCCCAACACTCACGGGTCATCGAAAGTGGCAAGGGTCATCGAAATTGTCCACCCCAACAAACACAATTACACATCTTGCAATTTCGTAATTTGTTATGAAACTAACTGTTCACGTAATTGACAAACACTTCGACAGGCATCTTAGAAGTGTTTGTGATACTTAATTTAGATTGGCCAATTTCGATGACCCTGGCCAATCTGGATGACCCCTGAGTGTACATGATTCTTCATAGATATTCAGTTCTTAAACTGAGCATTTAAAAGCATGCTTACCTTACATCTCCTCTAACTTTATAATAAAAAATTAAGGAAAGTATGATGTTATGAAAGTGATTTATAAAATTGGGTGAATATTTTTAGCCTAGTTTATAGATACTAAAGAAAATATGGTGTTATGAAATTAATTTAATAATTTGGTGAATATTTTCCTAGTTTATAGATACTAAAGAAAATATGGTGTTATGAAATAAAATTAATAATTTGGTGAATATTTTTAGCCTAGTTTATAGATACTAAAGAAAATATGGTGTTATGAAATAAAATTAATAATTTGGTGATATTTTTAGCCTAGTTTATAGATACTAAAGAAAAATGGTGTTATTAATTAAGTTTAGCAAAGTTTCAGTTTTGATAATTCATTTTGTAATAATATCATTTTATTGTTTATTTTTTCTTTAGGATGCTAAGAAAAGTTATGAAACGTCTGTTGACATGCCTCTAGCCGAGACTTTCGAGGACGATAAAGCTTTGAAAGATTACGTGCCGGAGAAAACTCAAGTCCCAAACAATTACACTGAATCTTTGAATGCAGATTACCTTTCTCCGGATCTAATGGAAAAAATTTTTTAAATGAAAAAAAAACAAAAACCAATTTTTTAAAATTAATATTTTTAAACAACTAAAAGTTGCATAATTGATATTTTTTGAAACGATAAAGTTGTGCAGTTTTATATACTCTCTCATTTAAATTGGTATGTACTACATTTTTATCTCATATCGAAGTCAAATAAGTTATTAGTATATACGATAGGAGAATGAAGTTGAGGAACTGTAAAATAGAAACATTTGATAAGTCCGGATCGCTTGAGGATAGAAATTTTTTAAATCCCCAGCAGAATTATGATATAATTCAACATTATATTGATTGTAAACATTCTTATCATTGTTACATATAAATCCTATAGGTGTGTTTAGATGATCATGTGTACAAACATTCGAATTTATCCATAACATTCTTATCTCATTTGGCCTGACAAGTCACTTACAAGTCACTCATGGTAACACTCCCCAAGGAGTTGAGAAAGGCTCATGTGCTTGAACAGGCCTGCCAAGGGTATAATTGTAAAGTCGGTTGAGACAGTGAAAAACGGACTGTAAACCTAAATATCTATTTTATTTTGTTTATGCTATAAGAGTGTTTTGTGCAGCATTTATAATTTTTTGGTGTGTACCAGAGTGATAGATTTGATGTTTGAGTGCTTCTAAAGCAGTACCTCACAGGTATGGTGGGATTTGTGTTGGTTAGTAGTAGTAGTAATTTTATTAACCAAAATTGGATGGTTACCTGTACAGACTCAGGTTTAAATTATATATATAAAAATAATGAAGGTCAATATCCATTTATAACAGGTATGTGACCACTGATGAAGTAGTTTTTGATGCCTTTGTGTAATGCTTTTGATGATTTGAAATCATGATTGTTTTTTTGCTGAAAATTATTCCATAGTATCGCGCCTTCATAAACTGCTGTATTATTTTTTGCTTGCTCTGTCTTTACTCTGCTTATCAATAGTTCTTTATTTTGTCTAGTGACTCTTCTGGTATTAAATTTATAATAGTTTTGAAAAATAGGAGGGACAAGCTGTTTTATTACTTTGAATACAAAATAGCCTTATACATATCTTTTTACCATCATAATGTTATATTTATGGTATATTTGTTTTGTTGGCCTCCATAAATCAAGTCTATATAGTACTTTTACTGCTTTATTTTGTAATGTTTGGACATATGCAAAAATAAAATTTTTGTTTTTCTAAGTCAGGTACAAAGGTTTTAAATATTTTGACAGAATTTAGAATTTTTACTTAGTCTTTGTCTAGTTTCATTATATGTTGTTTCCACTATAATTTTTCGTCTCGTATTATTCCAAGATATTTAACTTGGGGAAATCTTTTGATTACAATGTCATTTACTTTGATACTGTTTAAGTAATTAGGTACAGTTTTATTTTTCCTACAAAAGACACTTAATTGTGCTGGAATGATTCAATAACAATTTCTTGCTTTTAAACCATTTGTCTATGGTAGTTTTAAACTCTTAGTTGCAGATTTTTTGTTTTTTTCTATCTTTAATGAATATATTTGTGTCGTCTGAAAACAGTCTAAAATCATTGTTGTGTTGTGGATATTTGTTTTTTAAAATTGAATTATGTTTAGAAATGAAATATTTTTATTTGTAACAATTTTAAAATATGTCTATTAGTTATGTAAAATTTCGTTTTTTTTTTAGAAATGAGACATTAATCAAAGTTTTGGTAAAATACATGTATATTATGCAAAAAGTACAAAGAATTTTGAAAAAATAAATATTTAAGAATTATTGCAACCAAATAATATCTCACTTTTCACCTGGAACAATGCATTTTTTTAAATCAGAATTACAATACAAACTTTTCAAATGTTGCATAAAATTGTTTGTATGAATCCGAAAATGTCTAAAAATGATATCCAACAGCGATCAACTTTGAATTGACAGTCACAAGGTCTATCATGTCAATCGAGATTATTGCCAAATGATTTAGATTATTAACATGAGATTTAGATTTAAAACATGTCATTAAACATGTTGTAAATAATTGGTTTTGCTTGTAAGTGTTGTAAATACTCATTCATCTTATGTTTTCTGATGTTTCCAAGTTGTCAAAAGATTATGTCAAACCATGATCATATGATAATAAGGTGTTGTGAAACAGGATTCTAGCATAACTGTATGGAAATCATATTAAACATTTCAAATCGACATTTAAATTCAGTTATCGTGTTTAATATTTGTATTGTACCATTGTATCATATGTGTTCGACAGGAAATTATGTGCTATCAAGTGTAATTCTAATAATTTTAACATTATATTACTGATGTTATATATGCTATCGATAACACAAAAATTTTGCAGTTTTGAAGGAGATAAACCAAATATTATAGATGACCCTGAAAATTAGTAACAGGATCTCTGCAGGGTATTTTGATGTAATCAATTAAAATTGTGATGTTCTGAAACCACAACATGGATTATATCGATTCATATGAAATTCATGTGACTCTATGACCTTTAATCTTTATTGTGGTAAAAATGCTCAAATTTATTCTTTGTGTACATTTTGTAAATGTTAAATAGACCATACAATATGGCATACATGTGTAGATACACGTAATATTTATATTATGATGTTGTGGTTAATATATGAAGTGCTTTGTGTAAATATTTCAAAGTGGTTGGCTCTGCCTAGTTATGGTATTTTTTTACTCACCCTGACCATTTTGTACAGAGCTTGTACGCATACACGGAAAATAAAAATAATGGTATACTTTTCCCGGTCCATTGTGAAAATTCAAAGAATGTGGTCCCTCGTAAAAATCATGTTCCCTGGTGATCATCATCATGAACATTTCTGGGAGCTGGCACTGTTGATGTTCCTTCCCAAAGGTTCATAGGAGGCATCTGAAAATGCTTAGCTTAAATAGCATGTGAATTTCATTTAAATGGCCAGGGCCCACTGATGGTAAATAATAAGATAATTTTGATATATCAAGTATGGTTGAGAAAAAGACTGACTCCCTATAAATTTCATTAACTGGCCACTTCAAAATGCTCAGTTGCAATGTAGCATGTGAATGTCATCAAAATAACATGGGTTTCCTATATGATCATTATCTCATATAAATGGCCGCTTCAAAAGGCTCAGTATTGATATAGCATGTGACTCGACCAAAAAAATTATAAATACAAAATATGGAAAGGTTTGCTCACACTACTCCAGAGGGCACCATTGTACAGTGAACACCAAGAAAGTGCTCCCTCTTCAGATAAAATGCTGCAATGCAAAAGTCTGGTCCGCATTGTTGTGCTATGGGAAATACTTTTACTGATCTGTGTTACCACGACGTTGCAAAGAATAAATTTGAGCGTTTTTACCACTGAGTTGAGATTTAGCTAAATACATTAGAAAATGCCCTGAGCTTGATGGCAATTATTTTGCTAGATTACCAGTTAAGACTTAAATACAAACAAATTAGCTTAATAGCATAAAGGCTGGCTTATGGTATTGAATGCCTAACAGTGAAATTGCATATCAATTTATTTTGTTTGCATTGATTACACTCAATTCTTAAAACAAAGATTACTCAGTAAGGTCACTTAAAGACAATTGTGGGTATTCAGTTCTACCACTGAAAATGCCATGAAATTTTGTACAAAGTTAAAGCAAGTGTTCTTGTTAAAAATAATGAAGGAGAAAAATGGGGGGTCACCATAGTTTTAAAAAAGATGTCTGACAAATACCAATTGCATGTTTATCCAATGAGAAAATTGAAAATAATATGTTTCCAAGCATAAGAATGGGTTTAAATGCATTTTCACCACTGATTTTTTACCACTATTTTGTGAATACAAAGTAAAGTTATCCCAGCGTCTTTTAAGAAAAAAAAAAGTCTAGGTCACCAGCAATATAAAGAAGCTGCAGGACATTAAATATTTGTACCACTGCATCTGGCCCCCTGGTGGTAAAAACGAAATTGATTTGATGGTTAGTTCTTGCATATAAATGATATATGGGACATTTTTACTGCGTATAACACATTATTTTCACAAATAAATTAAAAGTAGACTTTATGTGCTAGTTCTGGAACTTAACCCCCCAAAATAACAAAAAACTGCATAGGTGACTGGAGCGCCATCTTTGGGCAAAAACCAAAAATGGCATATCCTAAGAAATTTCAGACATCCAACAGGAGATTGAGTGGTGCATCTTTAAAATAGATGTTACTTATTTAAAAACATAAGCACCTTTTTCTACAGAATTTTGGCTTTAATTTCGAATATTACACAAAATTGTGAATTTAAATCAGGTTTAGTGCAATGACACTGAAGTTGTATGGAGTTTTCTGCCATTGCAAGAAACCATTGCAACGGCGCTTTTCGTAATTCTCACAAGAGGGCACACTTGTGTTTATGACGATCTACACAGTGTGGCGCTGATGAAGCACCATCATGTGTGTAGATGGTGAAATCTGCAAATTAGCTGCCATTAGAGATGAGAATTGAACATTTCCCTGCGTACAGGCAAGGAATTCCTTGCATATAAGTGGTAAATACCCATAAATAATGGAAGTTATCACTTAGAATAAGAAGGAAAATTATTTTTGTGTATAATATAGCCATGTTTGATGTGAAAATATGATGTTATTGACTGAAACTGGCCCCATCATTGAAGGCAGTTGCGCAGGGGGATTAAAAGCTGTTCTTGACAAAGTCAGTAGCCTTGGTCTTGTAGTATAGTAAGGGCTGTCATGATGGCAAATGCCTGTGCTTCATGTAACAAAAATGGCAGCAGTGATCAACTTGCTCGCTTCAGATCTTCCAGCAAAGATTTTAAAGGCTGTGGGAAATGATAACTCAGCATCTCAGTGACAATGAATTCAGTTTAAGGTGTAGTATATGCGCTGAATTCACTTGTTACCGAATTATTCCCCAATTCTAGCTAGGCCAGAATCGTGGCTATCTTCAATTAACCCTCTGTCATGAGTACCGTCAGGTCTAGTTTTAAGTTTTTTTCCTCTAGTCATGTCGTGATCAACGGAGAAGGGGAAATTGTTCAGAATGTTTGTAAATTTGTAACACTTAATTGTATCACCCCTGGTACGACTCTAGTATTAGGATTGGATCTAAAGTAGGGTTTTCCCCATTGTAAAAATCCAAACCATGCAGACTAAAGTTTCATCATTTCCCGCCAAAAAAGTTGAACAGCGATCCCATCATGCCTCTCACGTCTCTTTCTGGTTCCTGTGCGCGAAACCACACTGCGTCTAGACCGATCCATTAGTCCCTACATGTAGATGTAGGGACTGATTCCAAACCATAGCATTTTCCATAAGGCAAGTTCAAAAAGTTACTTTAGCAACAATGTCGATTTTAAGAATAATCCCTATTTTCGACCAAAATCTGTTCAGGCAAAGCTGTAGGCAATATATTTGCCTTTAAAATCTCTGCCAGTGGCGTAGCCATGGGGGGTGGGGGGCGTGCCCCCCAGCCAAGACCTTTTGCAATGATGCAGCCAATATTTTATGCCATGACATAGAAAAATATTTTCACAGCCATTGGTGGGATAGCAGCAATACTTTGAACCAAGTTTATCAAGAGCTTTTAAAAGTCAGTAAGAATGCATAACGACTAGATTATTTGATATGGCGTTTTGGCTCGGAGCTTCAGAGGGCTGAAATATTTATTTTCTTTGGATATACCAAGAAATATAATATATAGTTTAAATTACCTATACACTATTTTGATCTGTGGGACATTCTCTGCAAAATACAGGCATTTAAAGTTACTAGCATGTTTACAACCATGTTTCCTAGACTAAAATATATAAGGCTATTTTCACATAAGCACTGGAGAGCAATTTCATTGAATCTAGCGATATAAGTAACCTATTATTATTAATATTATTAAGTATACAGCAAAGTGTCTGCTGTGTCACTGAAAACCACATGCCCTAGCATAACTGTCCATATAGCAGCATAAAAGGTGTATTAAAGGTTATGATTTTATTTAGAAGCTGATATTTATAGATCATATTTATGAAAAATAAGTTACCAATATTAAGCCAATTCAGAGTAAGACTCGACAAAATCCCTTTTTTCATAGGCGGCCGAAGTAACCCCGGGCGGCTAAAGATGATGGTATCTAAGTAACACGTCAAAAATTTTAGCATTTATCGGTAAATTGGAATTAACCAACTACAAATTTTCTATCCATTTGCTATACTACAGTAGTAGTAGTAGTAAAATTTTATTTATTGTCGTTTCAATTCACGGAATCACATACATTGTTCAAGACAAAATACACGAACCAAGCAGAAGCTTCTGTACGACATACTGATAATAATACATAAATCTAATAGGACTAACAAATATATAATAAATATAACACATTTCTGTATAGCACTTCATTTTAGGTTCAGCACCTTTTGAGTCAGCATTGTTACAAGTTATCACAAACAGCTCTTTAATAAATCAATGCATTTGACTAGTCATTTCTACATTTTGTGTGAGATTGTAGTTTATAAAAAATTAATATTCATAATGTCATTTTGATTATGTTTGCAGTCAGTCACAGCAGATTTGAAGCTGCTGAGTGAGACTTTGCTTCTAATGTTACTCGGGATATTCGCCCATAATTTTGCTCCATAGTACCTCAGACTTTTTTTTGCCATATTTAATGGAGTTAAACTGTGGGATACTGAAAATGTCATTTGCCCTCAAATTATAAATGTCTTCCCTTACAGAAAAGATTTCTTGTAAGTACAAGGGGGCCATTTTGTTCTTTATTTTGTACATTTGTATTGCTGCTGATTTTATGCATCTTCGGTTTACTGTAAATTTCTTTGATTCTTTACATAGTTCTTCATATGGCATATCATTTTGATTTTCAATAAATCCTAAAGCTCTTTTGTTTACATTTTCGAGTTTATCTAAGTTTAGTTTGCCCGTAAACATCCATACAAGGGGACAATAGTTGAAATTGCTACTTATATAGCTGTTATATATGGTGTTTTTACATTGTTTGTCCAAATAATGTTTAATTCTTTTTAAGGCATTGATTTGCTTACTTGTCTGATTACATACATCATCTAAGTGGATACTGAAGTTTAGATTTTTATCAATCCCTATGCCTAGCACATTTATGGATGACAGTGACCTAATGCACTCATTATTTATCACCAAGGTGTGATTACTAGTTATGTCATTTTTGTTAAGAAACATTACTTGAAATTTTTCAGAGTTGGCTTTCATGTGATTTGCTTGGAACCATTCCATGACATTTAAGCAGTCCTGTTCAAGCTTTATCTTTACTTCATTTAAGTCAGAGCTAACGTAGGAAAGTGTATTGTCATCTGCATAGTTATAAATCTTTGAGCTTAAATTGATGAACAAGAGATCATTTATAAAAATGTTGAACAACAGGGGGCCGAGGATAGATCCTTGTGGAACGCCCTTGACGTTTGTTACCCATTCAGAAAATGTGTCCCCTATTTTGACTCGTTGCAATCTTGCAACTAGATATGACTTAATCATTTTGCAAGCATCCATACTAACGCCATATGCACTAAGTTTAGTAATTAATAGACCATGAGACATGCAGTCAAATGCTTTAGAAAGATAAGCAAAAGAAAATTTCAAGTAATGTTTCTTACACTCACTATAAGATCACAATTCTGCAGGATTCCTATAGTCTCTAAGTTATGTGGCCTGAAAAACTGAAACATTAGTGAAGTGATTTGACAGTCATTTTTACTTAACCAGTCCCATTTATTCTGCAGTCTGACGAGCATTACATATATGGGTTTATTGCAGATAGCCTGGCTGTGGTGTACAATACAGTCATAAATGAATTTTTTTTTTAAATTACAGTATTGCTGAATTACCTTGTTACTCTTAACAAAAAACAATGTAATGAGACTCAGTACCCAATTGTTTATAACTATCCCATCAATAAAGTTTTCTTGAAACAACAGCCATCAGTATTAGTTTTGTTGTTATGTTGTGTGTTATATTCAGTGCATAGAGGACATGCTCTCTAGATATAATAATTTTAAAAAATCTAGTGTCTTTCATTTTTCTGAAGCAAGCCGCACTCCTTCGGCTTTGCACGCCTACAGCGGGGCTGGTCGGAGTAATATATGGAATAATATTCCGGACAAAATCCAACGGTGATTATGAATGTAAACTTAGCCTATTTAGTCATGTTTTAGGGATGTTTTGTGGACTGAACAAACTATAGGAATAAATGAAAGGTTGGAATGAAAAAGTGAAGGAATGAATGAAACTGGGAGTGAACATATGAAGACTGAAAGTGAGAATGAATGAATACAAATATGAATGTAAGTGGGAATGAACCAAAATAGGAATGAATGAAATTGGGAATGAACCAATATTAGAATGAATGAAATTGGGAATGAAATTGGGAATGAACTAATGTAGGAATGAATGAAAGTGGGAATGAACTAGATTGTGAATGAATGAAATCAGAATGAACAAGTGTAGGAATGAATGAAAGTTGGAATGAACCATGCATTGTGGGAATAAATAAAAGTGGGAATGAAAAAGTTTAATGTATGAAAGTTGAAATGAATGAAGATAGAAATGAAACTTGAAATTACTGAACAAAAGTCAGCAGTAACAGTGCACAGATAGCTAGGGAGCTCTCATGCCACCAACTGCCTGAGCAGACTTAATGATGAGAGGATAGGCATTGAGTGATCATCATGGGTATGGCATTGTTGTATTATATCATTAGTTAATTAGCTCATTAAGTCAAAAGCGAGGAGGGGATATCTCCCAAGAAATTCGAAACAATTAAGCATTGCAGAGGCTGATCCTGTTCAAGTATGTTTGAATACATCTCCCAAGAAATGTGAAGGCTTCTGATAAGTTAAGCTTCATAATAACCAGATATTTTTTTACCTATGCTCTGATCATTGCTCGGCACTTCATCAAGTTAATTAATCATTGAAATAGTGGGTAACCAAAATATGATGTTGGCTAAAATATCATTGGCCAAACTATTACTAACATAGCTAAAGGGGGAACTTTATTATGTATTGTCTGATGATAAGTTTTAATGCCAAAGCAAGAGGGTTATTTCCCATGTAAATATAGTCTTCTGACTTTCATATTATTGTATTATTAGTCAATCATTACTTGGGCAGTACCTCATAAAAATGTGTAATAGTTCAATCAGTGGGGAGATCTCCCATAAAATTGCAAAGGCTTCTGATCAAGCTGGCTTTTATATTATTTGGCAATCATCTATTGCTTGAGGGGACATGTAATCAATATGTCAGATGTTTCAATAATGCTAAAGGCTTAAAGTAACGGGGATATCGCCTATAAAAAATGCAATGATCCTGTTTGCTTTTATTTATAATTCATATTTAGCTGTTTAGCCAATCATGTATGATAATTCAAGGATGTCAAAGTACTGGATATAAGCTGCTTTACATAATTGGCACAGTAACCAATGATCTGTAATAATATCAATGAATTCAATGATTAAGGTTTTATAAATTGGAGACATATAACTCCTGTCTATGGTTCTTTTTATTATTTTTTGACCCTTTGACTTGAGCTAATGTATTTCTTTTTTTGTGCCTCATTTTATTAGGCAATGATGTTTATTGCCTCAAACATTTTGTCCTTTGACATAAAAAATTTACAACCAAAAACTCGAAATCTTCAGTAAATATTTATAGTTTAATATTTCTAATCAGATACAAGATGCATAATTATGTGAATGGTGAAAATTATTGAACACAAATACATAAAAACAAGACATTACAGTGAATAAAAGAGTTTATGAATATTTTCTTTAGATATATGTAAATTTCGTGAAGCACATTACATGCAACTCTGATGAATACTGAATCAGATATCCTTTCCATGTCTGGGAGGTGTGTATCAATGAAAGTGTTATTGCACTAGTTTTGCTTGTCTCCAGTTGATTTCTTGTTCTATGATTAAGATCACAGGTACCCTGGAAAAAAAAAAATTTAATCAACAAGAAACATAACAATTAGATCATCATTTATTTTATATGTAGAAGGAAGATTTACATTCCCTATAAAAATGCATTAGGTAACGTTTTCCAAATAATTGATTAATGGGTAAGCTTGTGTTAAGGTGATTTTCAACTCCTCTGGTGATATTATAAGAACTCATTTCGTTTTGATATAAATGTGTGGCTACCTGAGGTATGTATTGTCTCAAGTTTAGTCACTGCAAAAAAAAACAAAAAAACAGTCAACTTGACTGGACATTCTGGTGAAACTATTGGGGAAGGTGCTTTCTTTTGCAGGATAATGCAAGCTACTACATATAAATGATGGTTCCTTATACACTGGTCAATGTTGAACAGTAAAGTGAACAAAATAGATGATTTTGACAAAATTTTTAGTGCCAATTGCAAATCTGAAGTCAAAATTTCTATCACCTCAGGATCTTGAGGTTGCAAGACTATTCATCACTCCACCGCTTCTGTAAATCAATGATATTAACAAAGCATGTATACAGGGCATCTGGAGTTATATTATACAAATATGATTATTGTGAATATCTTCTGAGTAGATTGTCCAAATCATTCAATCATCAGACAATTTTGGCTTTTTGGCTATAAAACTTGCCTTGCATAGTAACATTAGACAGCCATTTTTCAGTTTTGTTTGTAACATTCCTTTGACACACGAAAGAGAGAATGCCTTCTGCAAATTTGCAGTCCATTTTGTCTCTTCAAAGGAATGTGAAAAATGGCTGTCTGATGTTATTATGCAAGGCAATTTTTATGGCCTAAAAAGCCAAAATTGTGAAACCATGAGCTAGAATTATAACCAGAAACATTTCAGATTTTTATTTTATTTTTATTTTAGAAAACAAATAAATCCCTGACTAAGGTTTTTTTTATTCTTAATGATATCTTTTTAAACAATAAAACTTGTAGAGGCACTGTGGTTTCTTGGGCTGGACCTCAAAACAAATTTAAAGGGCATCCAACAGGTCCAGTATACTATGGCATTAGTATGAAGCCATGTGCAGATCCTTTTTTTTCTTTTGCTTGTGACTTTATATTTGGTGGGGTTCAGACCGGGCGTTGATGGAGACCAAGTCATCAGCCCCCTCCAAGGAGCTAGTTTTATGCTAGGGACTTATTTATACTTGGAAAAACATTGAATCATGTGAATGATTCTAAAATGGTGTTTCTGGTCGTAAGTCCTGCACATGGTATCACAATTCTGGCTTTTTAGGCTATAAAACTTGCCTTGCATAGTAACATCAGACAGCCAT
Source organism: Alitta virens (assembly GCA_932294295.1). NCBI lineage: Eukaryota > Metazoa > Annelida > Polychaeta > Phyllodocida > Nereididae > Alitta > Alitta virens. The sequence continues at coordinate 29,402,973 of OW028579.1, forward strand.
TTTTCAAAGTTTTGTTTGTAACATTCCTTTGAAAAGACAAAAATGACTGAAATTTGCAGAAGGTTTTCTCTCTTTCATGTGCCTGATATGTCTGACGATTGAATGATTTGGACAATCCACTCAAAAGATATCCACAATAATCATACATTTACGTATTTGCATAATAACTTTACTGTACTTAACCAACCCCGAAATATTGTCCCTATTATGCCAATAAGTGTTTTTAAGTGGGAAATTTTGCTGGATTTATGTTTAGACGAGCTTGTAACACTCTCCATCACTCTTCCAAAGACAAAAATATTTTAGACATACAATGAAAAAGTTCAATGCATGTAGGTGCTGAAGTGTCAGGGTTCTGCTCCGGCTTACTGACAACTTTCCAGCAAAGTGACTACAACACCTTTGACAAATGTTTTTGCCAAGGGTAATAATGAATGCAAGTAGCTGCACTACATAGAGAGAATTACCATAATTATATATTATATATCTTTACTGGCCGTTAAATTTTATTTGTTGAGAATTTCTGTTCGATGGATTTAAGATATCATATGTGATTAAAATTGTACCACAGCAGTTACACAGGCATACAGCAGTTGCAGAGTGATAGCGAGTGTTACAAACTTGTCCGAAACATATTTATTTCATGGGTTTGTTAAAATATATAAAAAATAAGAAGAGAAATTGTTAAAAAATTTGAAAATTTTGACATATATGCACAACACCTCAAATTTGGAACCAGCGCTACCAAATTAGTCAAAATACCTGTTTTTGTCTTGGTAATCCACTGTAAGTTGAAGTTTGTTGTCCAATGTAACTTACTGTTAACAGAATAAAACAAGCATTATGTAAAAATCTAAAATAGTAATGCAACAGGTACAAAAAATTTCATACTGAACAAACTTTAGCTGCCAGGTAGAATAAATCATTAGCTGTTCTTCACTCATCTTGAGCTTTTACTATGAGCGAAATGCAACATACAGTCAGCCTGTTTGCAAGGAGCACATTTACATTTGTATTAGATTTGCTTCTTATCATAATCACGCTCAAAATAAGAACTTAAACAACTCGGATACAATAAGGGGTTTTTTAAATCCAAAACAATTTTTAAGGATGACTTACTAATGTTGCTTGTTCAGGACCAACGTTGCACTCTGTGGAGGCAATGAACTTTTTTGCATGTCAGTCGCTGTCTTTTGTGTTTTCATCATTGGGGAGACTGATGATGAGGATGTTTCTTCCTGGTGTGTATAACCTTCTTCTTCCATTCAAGTTCTTTGCAAGGTGTTAACGTAGCAAGTGTATCTTTTCTAGGTCCATTATTCTGAAAAAGCAAAAAATCTACATGCAATTGCAGTATGTAACCAATTCTGTCTGACCTAAAATTGTAAACATAGCCAATGCACTTAACAGTTAAAGTAGCTGCTTATTACCAGTGAAACTAATGGAGTGCTGTTTATGGTAAATGCAACTAAATATAGACTCTGATATGATAGAGGTCCATGATATATCTATGTTCACCATAGTTGTAACAATACAATATAGTACACTTATTTCTAGTCTGCAGCAACCAGACTGACCTAGATCACTACTTAATCACTGTCATCTACCACTATGTATAACATAAATTAAGCTGGATTTCCATTAAATAGTTACACAAGTTGGCTATTCCTGAGACATTCAGACATAAAATGTTGACTGTTGTGTTCTGTTACATTTTTTATTTTGAAAATATTTTACATGGGTAAAACACTTCGGTAAAAAACCGTTTTTGCAAGCGGCCCATTAAAAACAAGGATTAAAATAAACAATAACATAAAATAATGAAAGTACAACTTTGCTCCAGTTTTGAAGCTATCATTAGTATCACAGTTTTTTAAGCTCTCTGGCAGTAGATTCCAAGCAACTGATGCTCTATATATGAAAGACCTTTTGTACATTTGAGTTTGATATTCTAGTAATACAACAATTAATGAATTTGCCAGACGAGTATTAATTTCATGCATGTCACCTGCCATAACTACAGAATTAACTAGATGTTGAGCATTTCTATGAGTACATCATTGTATCTTTTGTCTACTCCTCTGATAATCGAAAGAATAAAAATAGCATTTTGCTTCCTTAAGGGAGAAAAATTATTGAAACCCTGTATGATGTTATATTTTGCGAGTGCCACACTTATACAACTGCTTCCAGTATACAAAGAGTTTTGATTGGTTTCTAGTCTTTGACAATGTCCAGGTTTACCATGTGTCTGGAGAAAGACCAATGCATCTAAAAAAAAAGTGCAATTATTAATAATCAGACATACTCCTTGGACAGTGGCAGCCACAAATTCTCCTGTTACTTAATCTGTTAATAAGGCAACCATTAGCTTGCCAAGTACTTCCACTACCAGGGCAAGCAGTATTGAGTATGGCATGTATGGACTTTCTATAGATAAATTTGAATGTGGTAATTTCCAGTGATACCTAGTGTTTAAAGATAGACCAATGAATCAGTTTAAACAATTTTCAATTATAAATCATTAAGCACACCCCTCTAATCAGCTAATAGTGGCAACCACAAACTAGCCTGTTACTTCCTCAAAAAGGCAACAGTATGCCCATCTGTTACTTCCCATAAGGGTAACCAATAATGGGCATTGTACTTCCTTAATAAGGCAACCAATAGCTAGCCGAGTACTTCCTCTACCAGAGCAAGCAGCATTGAACATGGCATGTCCAGAAATTTTACAAGTACATTTTTGATTAATTCTGATGTTTTGATAATTTCCAATGTTTCAGTTTAAACAATTTGCAATTATAAATCATCAAGCACACCCCTCTAATAGTGGCAACCACAAACTAGCCTGTTACTTCCTCAAAAAGGCAACAGTATGCCCATCTGTTACTTACCATAAGGGCAACCAATAATGGGCATTGTACTTCCTTAATAAGGCAACCAATAGCTAGCCGAGTACTTCCACTACCAGAGCAAGCAGCATTGAATGTGGCATGTCCGGAAATTTTACAAGTACATTTTTGATTGATTCTGCTGTTATGATAACTTCCAGTGTAACTTTGTGTTTAAAGATAGAACATTGTTTCAGTTTTAACAATTTTCAATTATAAATCATTAAGCAAACCCCTCTAATAGTGGCAACCACAAACTAGCCTGTTACTTTCTCAAAAAGGCATCAGTATGCCCACCTGTTACTTCCCATAAGGGCAACCAATAATGGGCATTGTACTTCCTTAATAAGGCAACCAATAGCTAGCCGAGTACTTCCTCTACCAGAGCAAGCAGCATTGAACATGGCATGTCCAGAAATTTTACAAGTACATTTTTGATTAGTTTCAGTTTAAACAATTTGCAATTATAAATCATCAAGCACACCCCTCTAATAGTGGCAACCACAAACTAGCCTGTTACTTCCTCAAAAAGGCAACAGTATGCCCATCTGTTACTTCCCATAAGGGCAACCAATAATGGGCATTGTACTTCCTTAATAAGGCAACCAATAGCTAGCCGAGTACTTCCTCTACCAGAGCAAGCAGCATTGAACATGGCATGTCCAGAAATTTTACAAGTACATTTTTGATTAGTTTCAGTTTAAACAATTTGCAATTATAAATCATCAAGCACACCCCTCTAATAGTGGCAACCACAAACTAGCCTGTTACTTCCTCAAAAAGGCAACAGTATGCCCATCTGTTACTTCCCATAATGGCAACCAATAATGGGCATTGTACTTCCTTAATAAGGCAACCAATAGCTAGCCGAGTACTTCCACTACCAGAGCAAGCAGCATTGAATGTGGCATGTCCGGAAATTTTACAAGTACATTTTTGATTGATTCTGCTGTTATGATAACTTCCAGTGTTACTTTGTGTTTAAAGATAGAACATTGTTTCAGTTTTAACAATTTTCAATTATAAATCATTAAGCAAACCCCTCTAATAGTGGCAACCACAAACTAGCCTGTTACTTCCTCAAAAAGGCAACAGTATGCCCATCTGTTACTTCCCATAAGGGCAACCAATAATGGGCATTGTACTTCCTTAATAAGGCAACCAATAGCTAGCCGAGTACTTCCTCTACCAAAGCAAGCAGCATTGAACATGGCATGTCCAGAAATTTTACAAGTACATTTTTGATTAATTCTGATGTTTTGATAATTTCCAATGTTTCAGTTTAAACAATTTGCAATTATAAATCATCAAGCACACCCCTCTAATAGTGGCAACCACAAACTAGCCTGTTACTTCCTCAAAAAGGCAACAGTATGCCCATCTGTTACTTCCCATAAGGGCAACCAATAATGGGCATTGTACTTCCTTAATAAGGCAACCAATAGCTAGCCGAGTACTTCCTCTACCAAAGCAAGCAGCATTGAACATGGCATGTCCAGAAATTTTACAAGTACATTTTTGATTAATTCTGATGTTTTGATAATTTCCAATGTTTCAGTTTAAACAATTTGCAATTATAAATCATCAAGCACACCCCTCTAATAGTGGCAACCACAAACTAGCCTGTTACTTCCTCAAAAAGGCAACAGTATGCCCATCTGTTACTTCCCATAAGGGCAACCAATAATGGGCATTGTACTTCCTTAATAAGGCAACCAATAGCTAGCCGAGTACTTCCTCTACCAAAGCAAGCAGCATTGAACATGGCATGTCCAGAAATTTTACAAGTACATTTTTGATTAATTCTGATGTTTTGATAATTTCCAATGTTTCAGTTTAAACAATTTGCAATTATAAATCATCAAGCACACCCCTCTAATAGTGGCAACCACAAACTAGCCTGTTACTTCCTCAAAAAGGCAACAGTATGCCCATCTGTTACTTCCCATAAGGGCAACCAATAATGGGCATTGTACTTCCTTTATAAGGCAACCAATAGCTAGCTAAGCACTTCCACTACCAGAGCATGCAGCATTGACTGTCTAGACTTTTACAAAATAAATAAGAAAAATTTCTGGTTGTCATAATGATGGAATCTTAAAAGTCACAGACCTCCTCATGGCAAAGGGGCTGACACTCAGGATGAAAACCTTGAACCCTATTGGCCAACGCTGTGCCCTGCACCAGTCTCTATGGCTAGGACTCCAGATTTTTTTGATTTTTCCTGTCTAGCTCTCCATATACATATGATATACCTAAGTTGTATTTCTTTAGCTCTACCTATACCTAGCACTGCAGTGGTGCCTAGCGATGCCCTTATGCCCGTCTTGCTGTCCTGTAACCTAGCAATCCAGATCTGCATGTCTAGCTCTCCATAAATAACCTTCTCTTACAAACTTCTCTGCCTAGCTTTCCCTACCTAGTACAAATGTGAATGACCTCGCCAGATAGTATGTGTTTAGACACAATATCTGTTGCAAGTCCACATTAATCGAAGGGTACCCTGTTTGTGTGTTAGAAGAAAAACCAGTGCATCAGTATGATCAATGTATCATTACAAATCATTAAGCACACCCCTCGGATAGTAGCAACCACAAGCTAGTTACTTCCTCATAAAGTCAACAGTATGCCCATCTGTTACTTCCCATAAGGGCAACCAATAATGGGCATTGTACTTCCTTAATAAGGCAACCAATAGCCTGCTGAGTACTTCAATACCAGAGGAAGCAGCATGGGATGTACCTTTTATTTTATAGATAATTTTTGATTGATTCTGGGTTTTTAGTAGTATCCGGTCCCTAAAGAATCACCAATGCATCAGGGGGAGCTGCATGCTGGTCTTCTATCCCTTTGTGACATCACTATTTCACTCAATGACCTGATTGTATAATTACATCATCAGAAGGGCAACCATTCACTGGAAGGGGAATTTTACTTCCTTAATAAAGCAACTAATGCAACTAATGAGCCATATGGTACACTGCAACTGATTTATGATAAAGTGATACACCCTGTCAACTGCTGCTTATTTCAATTATGTGTTTTTGAACTCATAATTAGTATGCACCTATCTCCCAACCAAAAGAAATGCAACCCATTAAAGTTGCTGGTTACATACCTACTCTGCTGATGTCTAGAAGTTCTTGTTGTACAGTTTGGTATTTACCCTGAAAATACATAATCAATTAGAAGGTTTAACTTTGTTTCAAAAGGTAGGTAATCTTATTTTATTAGCAAAGTCTGTACTGGATCTATTTGTAAAAATCACTTTGTTGAGACAGATATTAAAATATTAACTATGTATATTATCACATGATTACAGGTGATATTCACAATTTGCAACATTAAACATAAAACTCTTGCAAATTTGCATTAAAATGATTGATGTGGTAGTCATAATATGCAATATTTAGTGATTGTACTGAAAAGGGTAACTCTAACCTTGCACCAAATCTCTGCGAAGTTTGATGTTAATGATATCAGGTGCTCCATAGTCATCAAAAGTTATTTTCTGTTGTCTTTCATGGAGTTTTTTTCCAGTGTCTCCATAGTGATAGGATACTTCCATTTTCGTGTTTCGTGGCAGTGCTTGTATTTTGTCATGGTTCCTGGACATCCTCTGCTTATGCAGCTTTGGTCTATCAATCATGGTTAAGGTTTCTTTCAGCTTCATGTATCACATCCTGCAAGAGTAACCAATTTTTATTAGAACTATGTACTTTTTTTATGCAATTTCTGTTCGAAAGTAGCTCCCAAATGGTCCATTGTGCAACAAAAAGTCAAGGTCAGAGAGAAATAGGCTAGATATCAACTTGTATTGTGGACGGCATGAAAGTATGGTATCTAAATTACAGTTTTTCCACTTTTCAAACTTCGTTTTGACATGTTTTTATTGCTAATGAAAAATCTGAAAAAATGCTATAAGTTGTGTTTAATTGTGTTTCTGGAGTTAAACTCTGGCATTAAAGCGCTTACCCAACAAAATTTCATATGGTATTACTTAGTTGTGGCTCTTGACGGTCACATTTACATATCTTATCTGTGTTTTAATAATTTTGAAAAAAAAAAATTAATATTTCCATTTCCAGACTGGAATCACTCACTGGATAAAAATGCTACAAATGGTGTTGCTTCCTTCATATTCTATGGCATCACATACTTTACAATGAAAACCATACATTTTGCAGAATTCATGTGCTTACACTAAATAATTAATCATAGTATTGCCATATTCTAATAAATTAAATGCCATAGATTTAATGCAAATAAGCAACCCAACAATTCAGTAACTGTTGAAGGGAATATGGCAATTTATAATGTATTTGTTCCTTCAGTAGCCAGCTAAAGTAATCAGCGTGTGGAAAATATTTTGACTAATGAAAGCATGAAAATGGGTGTGTTGAGTAAGTTTCCTTACAAAATAAACCTTTTAGATTTCTATTTAGTTGTATATAGTCTTTATACAAGTAAATAGAAACCTTAAATGTTTATTTAGTATGTCATTATACCCAACATCTTTATATGGCATAACATTGCTGCTGAATTTCATATCTAAGTTGTAGATGAGTTAGGGAACATGTTGATAATTCTGGCAAACTGAGTACTCCGTATTGTGCATACAATCTTTGAAACAGAAAAATTAAATGGCTATACAGTACTTTTGATACACACTTGGCTTCACTCTGAATAGAATGGATTGCTATTAATTAAATATTTTCATACTGAGAACATAATGAAAAACTTAAAAGTTAAAAAAATAGAACATCTTGGACTCTAATTAGCATTGCGTAACAGGCTATATAGGCCAAGTAGCAATTATTTTGGTTCATTGCACACATAGCTGAGATATGTCCGTGTGACTATCAAAAGGCACCACTAGGCCATATGGTGTGTTACTGTATAAAATTTCATTTTATTCAAATCCTGTTGCTCCATTTTTCTGCTATTTTAGCAAAACTAAATATTTCAATTATGCACTTCCTGTTGCTACATTTCTGTAGTAGTACATACTACTCATACTGCTTCTAATGTCGAATTCAAGAACCCACATTGTCTAGATTAAGCAAAATTAATAAGTATAAAATTCATAAAATATAGTGGAATGCACAAGTCTTATTATCTCATCATTATGTCTGCCTCTGGCAGCTGGCCATATAAACTGAGTAAGCTTCAGGTTCAGTAGCATTGGGACATTGAAACAGTGTAAAGAAGATGCATAGTTATAAATACATTAGTGCATTAGTATTAAGAGTTCAGCTCTGGAAACTAAAGTTTGTGTTAAGAGTTCTGCTTTGGAAATGAAAGTGTAACACCCACCCTCCTGCTTGTCGGACCAAAGAGACAAGAGTAGTAGTAGTACTCTTGTCTCCATGGTCAGACAAACACTGAACATGCTGAACAGTTATAATGATGCCTGTATGCCATGTGGGATGCGCAGAGGGTTTTGTTGCAGCGCAGCCTATGTTTTTATTTTATTGTTGATTTTATATAAATTTGTTAATTGTTATTACTTTTAAACATCATTTACCACTGTTTACTCGATTTCTTATTTCATGCACTGTGAGCAGTATTCTTTTGAATCAGTGCTTTATAAGTTATATAACAATAACAAATAATGATAACTCATGCAAAATTTTCGGAAATTTTTGAAAATGAAACTCATGTTGGTCCTTTATAAGGCATTGTTAGCCAAAAATGATTACCGTGGTAACCAACTTTCTATATATATATAGTATAAGGAAAATGGTTTGTCTTCCCGTAATTTTGTGTTTTCTTATCACAAATAATAAAAATTTGTCCCATTCATCACTTTCATTATGATGACAACTAGTGTACAATGGAAACAAAGGGGAGGATTGGTCTAGTAAATGAAAGCAGAGTAAGCAGTGGGAATGATAGTACTACTACAGAATGTAGCAACAGCAAGTGCAAAATTGAAATATTTAGTTTTGCTAAAATAGCATAAAATTTAGTGGATTCCACAAGTCTTATCATCTCATCATTATGTCTGCCACTGGCAGCTGGCCATATAAACTGAGTAAGCTTCAAGTTAGCATTGGGACAAATACACAATATACGTAATTTCAAAGTGACAGAGCATGGAGTCACTAGACTTAATGGACAGTGTTAGCAGAAAACTGCATCTTACATATCTACAAAGTGTAAATATAACTATTTCAGTAATTGTTGATTGAATAATCATACAAACAATAAAAAATAATTAATACACATTAATTATGACTAAATGATAGATATATATGGTAGCAGTGAACCATGTGTACACAACCTTTTTAAACCACAATTTATCAAAAAATGTAAACAATGTTATAATAAAAACATATATTCAGTTACCTACTACAAGACAAAACATGGAACTTTCTTAACATTCTTATTGATCACAAGAGAAAAACCTGATCAAGAAACAAAATCACTTACCTCAAGTAGAAGCATGTCCTTCCCATAGCTCTTCCAACTGCAGAATGAAGAAATAAATCCCTCCAAAAGTTTATTAGGTCAGATTGTTATCAGGGGTTCAATTGAGGGCAGGGGGTGACAGCATCCCTTTGAAGTTTCCCAAAGGTCAGGGGTGCTGTTACATAACCGGATGATATTATACATCACTGAGTGATATTATACCAATGATTTCCCTAGACATTGATGTATCCATATTTAAACATCATGGTCTTAATACTGGGGTGGTCTCTAAAGTGGGGTTTCTTTTAGTATTAATTGATTGGTCTTAATATTGAGGTGGTCTTTAAGTGGGGTTTAACATACTTGTCTAAATTGTAAATTTGGTCTTATTGGTGAGGTGGTCTTAATAGTAAGATGGTCTTAATAGTGAGGTGGTCTTAATTTGGGCTTTGCTTATATTTTTCTAAACTGTGGTTTTAATAGTGATGTGGTTAAAAAGGTTCTCTCTTAATCATTATCTAGACTGTAGTCTTAATGGTGGAGTGATCTTAATATTGAGATAATTTACTGCTCATGAGGTCTTAATCATGAGGTGGTCTTATAGAGGGGTTTCTCTTAATTATATATACTGTAGTCTTAATGATGAAGTGGTCTTAATATTGAGGAAGTTTTAAAGCAGAGAATATTTTCTTAATTATCAATATATTGCTAAATAGTGAGGTACCTTGGTCCTTATAGTGAGGTGGTCTTTCTTTTTTTTTTTAAAGTGTGATTTCTCTCTTAATAATTTAGCTTCAAACTGAAAATTTTTGAGTCATTTATATGAAAGAATATGAATACTGATGTCCCAGATCCAGGTTGATTGGTGAAAGTGAACCCTTAGGACCTTAAAGTTGACATTCCCAGCCTAAATCTCAGGTCATAATTACTGAAGTTGAAGTAGCTCATATATATGCATATGCATCACATCAGCTAACTGCCCTGACCAGGGTCCAGGGGTCAAGTGCCTGGGAATCACTGAGGTGTGACCAAGATGCAAGGATGCTGCAGCCTAGCCTCACAGTTCACCTGTTGTTTCCCAAGAGAAATTACCATATTGTTTACTTTGGCCAAAATCATATATATATATATATATATATATATGAAAATGTTAAGCAAGAGTCTGTTTTGATTCTATGCTGTGTAACTTTCTTCACCTGGCAAATTCCAAAACTTTGATAGAATAAAAACATAGGCTGCTGCAGCAGCATACCCTCAGCAAATTTGATAATACTGAACAATGTATATTGCCCTAGGTTTAGAAATATGACTATATATATATAACCGGTGAACCTATATATTGGGGTCCAAAATGAGAAATGTTATACAATGATGCAAAAGGGAATTATCATACATTTTTTTTGCTAACTATATTTAGGTATATTTTCATAAATAGAATGACCAACCTTCAAAGACTATGACCAATGAAGTTACCAAATTCTATAACACTTTTTTCTCCGAAATTTTGATGTCATATGGTTTCAACAGGGAGACCGTCAGCTGCCTCAATGTCCCCAGCCATGAGAAGCAAGCAGTTTGGATCCTGTGTGGGCTTGACGTGTCGGATTCTATAGAGGTGATGTGCCAAATGGTTTTACCAGGCAGGATGAAACCGCAAGCATCCAGACCCCTGTCGGTAAGGCCTTGGGTAACTCCTTTGGCATTGGAGTTTCCAAGCACAAGAACCTTTTGCCTTGTCAAACCCTGCCCCCATATGGCAACTACAACCTAGGTGTTTGCATTAGTGAAGTTGGGTTGTAAACCAACTGGCTGCACTGGGACAAAGCTGTATGGATAACTGCAGTTACCCAATCTCTACATGGTGGACTATGCTTCAGTCGACTCCTTTCCTAGATGAATGGTACAGTTGTCTATTTAAGATAGATTCAAGAGAAAAATTTACAAAAAGCAGATCGAATGACTAATTTTTGGGGATTCTGCATTCTGAAAGTGCTTTAAAATGAGTTACTTGATCTTGACAGGGATCAGGTAACTCCAGTTACAGTCGCAGCATTTTCCCAAGTGCATCTGGGACATTATGCAGAGAAATTAGGCAAGTGTACAACAAACAGAAGATCCTTTTTAGTTCATCATTACATCTGAACTCATGAGCTGGATATGCCTTGTCTCAGAAACATGTAACACAGCTAGCCTGCATTTGCACAATTATCAGCCCTACATTGCATTATGTCCGCTGGCAAATTTAATTATGGGCAATGCTGTGGTAAATAAAGTAAAATCTCACAGCACAAAATGCACAACATTGGAAATTGCCATGTTATAGCAGAAACTCATAATTAATGCATTATCCCCCTACATTTCATCATCTAACCGCTGACCATCAAATGGTCAGGCATTTACTGAGTGCTTGTGTGAAATGGATGGTACCCAGTTAACATGCTATATAGGCTCAATGCTGACCCCTGGTCAACATGTCAGCACAGCATCGGCCTGATGTCGGCCAGAGCTGCCTGGACCAATAAACTAACATTGGCTGTAATATCAAACCCGCTATAACAACATCTGTATAGAATGGTTGCCTGCTGTAAACAACCACTTTCAATTCCCACAGACTGAATTATCACAAATAATAAAAATTTGTCCCATTCATCACTTTCATTATGATGACAACTAGTGTACAATGGAAACAAAGGGGAGGATTGGTCTAGTAAATGAAAGCAGAGTAAGCAGTGGGAATGATAGTACTACTACAGAATGTAGCAACAGCAAGTGCAAAATTGAAATATTTAGTTTTGCTAAAATAGCATAAAATTTAGTGGATTCCACAAGTCTTATCATCTCATCATTATGTCTGCCACTGGCAGCTGGCCATATAAACTGAGTAAGCTTCAAGTTAGCATTGGGACAAATACACAATATACGTAATTTCAAAGTGACAGAGCATGGAGTCACTAGACTTAATGGACAGTGTTAGCAGAAAACTGCATCTTACATATCTACAAAGTGTAAATATAACTATTTCAGTAATTGTTGATTGAATAATCATACAAACAATAAAAAATAATTAATACACATTAATTATGACTAAATGATAGATATATATGGTAGCAGTGAACCATGTGTACACAACCTTTTTAAACCACAATTTATCAAAAAATGTAAACAATGTTATAATAAAAACATATATTCATATATTACATCTGAACTCATGAGCTGGATATGCCTTGTCTCAGAAACATGTAACACAGCTAGCCTGCATTTGCACAATTATCAGCCCTACATTGCATTATGTCCGCTGGCAAATTTAATTATGGGCAATGCTGTGGTAAATAAAGTAAAATCTCACAGCACAAAATGCACAACATTGGAAATTGCCATGTTATAGCAGAAACTCATAATTAATGCATTATCCCCCTACATTTCATCATCTAACCGCTGACCATCAAATGGTCAGGCATTTACTGAGTGCTTGTGTGAAATGGATGGTACCCAGTTAACATGCTATATAGGCTCAATGCTGACCCCTGGTCAACATGTCAGCACAGCATCGGCCTGATGTCGGCCAGAGCTGCCTGGACCAATAAACTAACATTGGCTGTAATATCAAACCCGCTATAACAACATCTGTATAGAATGGTTGCCTGCTGTAAACAACCACTTTCAATTCCCACAGACTGAATTTTCATTGTACTGAGCCTCTATTAAACGGCCACGGTTGTCTTCAGTCAGTGGTCACTCATTTTCATGCCCAAGGACCACCTTTACCTGCCTTCACCAATCTTTTGAGTGGACTTTCATGTGATGCAGATAAGGATTTACAGGTATGCCAAGATTCCTGAATATCTCCACACATGTAAACAGCAAAATGTGAAAAATAACTTAGATGGCAGCTCATCATTACATCTGCAACTGGGTGGTCTAGTGGTAAGATGCTTGCCTGCTCCTCTGAAGATCCCAGGTTAAATCCCAGGCCCAGGCAACCTTTCATGAGCATCATCCCAGTAGGATGTTGTTCGGATGAGACATTAAATTGGCGGACCCTTGTACTCAGTGTCTATGCTGAGGCAAGTAAAAGTAAATGTGTAACATGGGTGGACTCCTCCTCTCTCTCTCACCTCATCAATCAACCCTCAATACAGCAAGCACTTGCCTTAGAGGGCTGCACATCCCATATCTACCTAAATATCTATCTATCTAGGTACCTATCTATCTACGTAACAAGGGACATTGGCTGAACATTGGCATGTCAGCCTTCCAATGACATGATTTGGCTGTCAGAATTAATTAACTAGGGGTATTTGTTTCATGCTCATATGCTGATAAAAAGAACTATTCTTGTCATCTCACCATGACTTCTGCCTCTGGCAACTGATTTAAATTGGAGGTGCCTTGTCCTCAGTGTCTATGCTGGGGTGAGCAAAAAGCCCAGGGCCACCGATGAGGTAAATGTGTAACACGGTTTGGATGCCAAGCCTTATCATCTCATCATTACATCTGCCTCTGACAGCTGGTCAAATAAGTTCACATGATCATGATCATAGAGATAGAAATTGAAACACCAAATCCATATACTTTTTAAAGGAAGAATTCCATGAAACAGAACAAAGACTTATGGCCACAGCAGCTGATCATCACATCTGCCATTGTTGCCCAAGTTACATATGCCCAAAGTCGGCTCTGTATGTATTCTCAGTGTCATCCAAGGCTCTCGCTCATGCTATCAGAAAGTAAGGAAATATTCAACACATGTGGTTAAATGTCATTTCATCATGATTTCTGCCTCTGCCAGCTATTGAGTTTAGTTTTTGCATAGTCCTTATCTTCAAATATCAAAATATGATTGAAGCATACGAGGTGGCAGGAGGGTTGTAGCAGTGATCTTGGACGGCCTTATTGCCAAGACATCAGTCATGACAATTCAAGTCTAGGTTGGTCTTACAAGTGTGAAAGGGACTTAATAAGTCTGGTACATTGATCATATAATATAAGAATGAACATAAGAATGAAAGAATAAATGCAGGAATGGAAGAGATTGACCAAAGGAATGAACAATGGTTTTGAATGATTGATCAAGGAATGAAATTGGTAATGATCGAACAAAAGAATGAATGAATCAAACTTGTGAATTATTGAACAAAGGAATGAAATTTAAAATGAATACATTCAGGAAGAAATGAATAAAGAAATTAATGGATGGAAGAATGAACGTAAACAGGAATGAATGAATGGAAGAATGAATGTAAACTGAAATGAAAGACTGAATGAAAAAATGACCAAATACAGGAATCAATGCCACCCCCACCAAGCCCACCCCCCTCCCCTACCCCTGCCCCCTAAACCACTTTTTTAATATAATAATAGTACTTTAGGATTTTGTCCGGAATATTACACCATAGTAATAGGCCATTGCTTTAGGAAGATAAGTGTCTTTTTGTGATTCAATTGACACCACCACTGCGGCACCAGGGTACACATAATTTTTTAACAATATTTACCAAATGTGAAACATGTTATATTTACATTAACTATACTGACATTAAGACATTGGCTAATCATTTTGCCATGTTGAATTGTTGAATATATATCCATCCCTGATTCAGTCCCATGGGCATTCCCAGTCCTTGTCGTTTAAGGCGAGCAATTGCGCGCCCGCGCCATAACGCGCCTCAATTCAGGATAAGGCGAGCAAAAAACTGCTCGCCTACAAGTCAACTAGTGCGCTCGTGGTAGCACGTCCAACAATGCGTAAAACCGTTGTGTCGCGGTCTGTCATTGGTTAATCGGGGTCGCTTCAAGTTTATTGTTATTTCTTTCAGAATTTTTACTGCAGTGAAATCGATCTAAAATCATAGGTGCCACCAAACCATTTTAAAAAGTGCTCGCCTTAGACTGCTCTGAGAGAATTAGGCGAGCATTTTTTTGCTCGCCTGCATTTTATAAAAGACAAGGACTGCATTCCAGAAGGTCCAGCTACGCCACTGTTCTCTGCCTCCGTGTGTAATAATAACAAAGCTGTCTTGATAATCCTAAAATAAGACAATGGTAGTATTTGACTGGGCTTTTTCGTGGAGCACTTATGTTTCGTAAAGCACGAAGTGTATTCTACTGGAGGTTACAAAGAAATCGTAAATTTTCGTGAAGCACAAATATTCACGAAGAAAAAAGTGCGTAAACCTCTGTAAACCGAGTCACGTGATCATTTGTGGGCAAAACTGTAATAGAGCGCGTTGCCGATTCGCATCTTCAGAATCATTTTACAAAAAAAAAGATATCAGCGTTGATTCAATTCACACCATAAGCAAACTACAAATAAATTTTTGTACAGAAGGAACTTGGAAGTTTGAAAATCGGACGAAAATTGAAGGAGCAGCTTAATAAAATGTATTACGAAGCGAGGACGCTAATGACGTTCATTTGTGCCTCGTTTTCATGTCATTGGATCATCGAGTGTCTAGTGACTCCATTGGACAATGCAATGTATTTGATTTTTTGTCAGTGTGTCAAGGGGCAAATTCCCAGAATTTTATTTGATTGGGAAATCGTCGAATATCACCATTGTTTGCGACGAAATCACATTAAAAAATATCAACAGAGAAACAAATCGGCACCAGTGACGTCAGTGGATCTATCCTAACGTGTTCTTATGAAATTGACACCATTCAAACATAATGAACATACCTTGAAACGCAGTTATTGCTCATTTGAAGATGAATCTACTGCGTTCCATCTTGTTTACTTGCTCATGACGCAACATCGTGATGGCACGTGCGCGAATTTAGAGATTATATATATATATAAGTCAGAAAATACTGAAAGCATGAATGTAGATCATACTTTATACTTAACAACACTTAAATTCCACTAACACTCGTTTAAGATTGTATCTAGCATGAAGCACGGCAAAATAATATGTTTTCGCTTATATAAATATGAAAGAGATTATCTTGTCCCAGAGGGCGCTGCAGTGAAGTGACAGGTGCGCCACCACGCAAGCATTTAATAACCTGAAAAACATTTTTAAGCTGTAAATTGTGGTAATCAGTACTAACATAGCACCTTTATTTAATTTAGAGTAGCAAATATCCGAACTAAAATTTGAAAAAAAAGCCCTGATTCTTCCACAAAAACATCAAGATTCAAGATTCTTTATTTCTCAGACCACAAAAGTGATATGGAGCATACAATTTAACATAAATAAAATAATGTTATACACATAATACACACACATATATATATAATGTACCCCAGGACCAAATATAATAAAACTGTTAGAGATTATAACCAAGTGACATACTTGAAACAATCACTCGGGGAACAGCTTTCTTGAGTGGTAACAATGAACTAAAATAAAGTATAGCAATATAATATACGACACACTAATCACAAATGCATAAACCTTATTCTTGTGACTGTACTAAAAGGTACCTATAAATATACCTGTATAATGTATTGCTTGACATAATGGCAACAAATTGCCAATAATATACTGATTGCAGTGAATGCAAAGTTAATTAAACATAAATGTGACAATATGTATATGTACATATATCAGCTGTATTATCTATACATAATAATATCTACTTATATAATGGAAGCAAGTTTTTTAAGAATTTCCCTAAGACAAATATATCATTATCAGGTGAACTGCTTAACCATTTGATACATTTGTACATTGATGGATTCTTAACGATAAACCTTGGGTACAAATTTTGCCCTACTCTCCACAATAAATGGATGTGTACATTCTTCAATAATGTGATATTCATCACCTAATTTTTCTTTACTGCACAAATGACGGTACCGTTGATTTCTTGGAATTCCCTTGTATCTACCAGCCACTTTGGGAGTGTGACTGTTATTTGTTCTGAGCTGACAAATTATTTTTCTGTATTGATAGTTACTGCACAATATTTTTCAAGTACAAAATTCACTTTAATTAGTACATAAATATCACAGAAAGACTTAGTATTTAAGTCTTCACGCCAGACTTGTAAAAGCTGATCTTGTAGACTTCTCTCAACTGTAACCTTCAACCAATTTATATTTGGTGGATTTAGTTGATACCACAAGTAATTAACTTAAACCACATTCATCTAAAATAGACTTAACTACTAATAACCACTTGCTTGAAAATACCCCATTATTATATAGATCCATTTGACCCTGAAGCATGACTGTACTGAATTTAAAATTTTGGTCACCCAAATTTTTTGCCCAATATGCTACCTTTCTTTTTAATCTTAATATTTAAGGGGTACCTGCCTGATTTACCATAAACAATAGAGGTACATGTAGATTTATTTGAGCATAGAATATGTTAAAAATTTCAAGTGTAATTTTTCAATTTTATCACACCTGCAATAAACCCAAACCTCGCAGTTATACAACATTATTGGTTGCACAAGTATATCAAATAATTGCATTGCTCTTGAGGCCTGTGGATGTAGTTCCTGAATGCCCAACTTACAGTGGCCATTATAATAATTTAATGCCAAGATACTTGAACACATGCACAACTTTACGCTTTCCAAATACTACTACCTTGGTCTTATTACAATTAATAGCAAGTTGCCAAGTATTACAATAAGCATGAAGGGCATCCAGTGCCCTCTAAAAAAATACAACAGTACAATAAGTTTAAAAAAACCATCAATCCTATCAATTTGAAATTTAATTGGTTGACAATCTTGTTCCAATAAAATTCTTCCACGTCATTTACAAATAGAGAAAAAAGTAAAGGAGATAAATTCTCACCTTGTCTTACTCCTCTTATACGAGAAAAGTAATCAGACCTTTGTCCAATAACAGGCACACAAGATTTAATACCTCTATATAAAGCCTTAACTATATCAAGTATTCTACCTTTTTTACCTAACTTCAACATTTTGTGCCACAAAGCTTCTATAGCAATGCTATCGAAGGCTTTTGAAAAGTCGATAAAGGCGACGTACAACTTCTTACTTTTGAAATAGAACAGTTCTATAATACTCTGTAAAAGAAAAATGTGATTTGTTGTACTATACCCCGCCCTAAAACCTGCTTGAATCTCTTTCAATAATTGATTTGATTCACAAAATTCACAAAGCCTAGAATTTAGAAGTGACGTAATGGTTTACCAAAACAACTAAGTAGAGTGATACCTCTATAGTTATTACAATCGAGTTTGTCGCCCTGATTCTTATACAATGGAATGATTAAACCCAATAGCCAGTCAGCTGGTATCTGACATTCAAGCAAAATTATGTGGAACAATTTTGCATACAAGGGAAGCAAATAACCAGAGGAATATTTAATGAATTCATTTACTGTAAGATCATTACCAGCTGCTTTGCCATTATTAAGATTCTTAATTCCATTTAAGATTTCTTTTTCTGTGAAAGGTGCATTAAGGCTCTCTGTGACTAATTTTACTTAATTTTCCAAGTTAAGACCGTGTTGGTGAATTCCATTGCCTGTAATGTTCACCGATATTAGACAATTTTTCAAAATGCATTGAAAGAGCTTCTAATTAAGCCCCTTTCACACATAGCCGGTTTTGCCGGGTTGGCGACGGATTCTGGCGGCAAAAAGGGTTCTACGGGTGACTCGGTTGGTTCTACGGGTGACTCGCGGGTTCTAAAGGTGACTCGGCGGGTTCTACGGGTCACTCGGCGGGTTCTAGGGGTCACTCGGCCGGTTCTACGGGTCACTCGGCAGGTCACTCGGCCGGTCACTTGGCGGGTTCTACGGGTCACTCGGCTGGTTCTACAGGTCACTCGGCGGGTTCTACAGGTCACTCGGCGGGTTCTACAGGTACTTGGAGTAAGCCGACAGGTAGTAGGAGTAATCCGCCGAGTTCCAGTGTCAGCATCAGCGTAGGCAGGGAGGGGGGGGTTGTATATACTTTAAAAGGCTGCTGCTCCCATAATATATGTCCGATTTTCGTAAAATAAGCCTGAATTGTAGTATAGTTCATACTGATTCCATAAATATTTTCGGATCGAAAATAGACCAAATATTCGGTATTCTGTATTATATAATAATAAAATAAATCTATCTGTCTCTCTAAACTATCTATCTATCTATCTATCTACATATCTACATATATACAACCCCCTCCCTGCCTACGCTGATGCTGACACTGGTAGCAGTCGGCGGGTTACTTCTACAACTCGGCGGATTACTCCTGGAAGCCGTCGAGTTACTCCTACTACCCGTCAGCTTACTCCTAGTAAACCGCCGGCTTTACTAAGGGTAAAATTAGGCACGGGTAACCCGCTGGCTTCCAAGGGTAACTCGCTGGCTCCCATGGGTAACCTGCCGGCTTCCACGGGTTATCCGCTGACTTTTTGGACACCCGGGAGTTTGCCACGGGCTGAGCCATGCAAGCATAGCATACACGGCTACCGGCGCCTGGGATCCCGGCTTGGCCACGAGTCCCAGGACTGACTCGACGGGTATCGCCTGGTATCCATGGGTAGCCGTCGGTTGGAGCCGGGAAGCGCGTTGCGTCACCGTTATGTAATACTACGGGTTCACTACGGCAAAACCAGCTATGTGTGAAAGGGGCTTTATAAGGCAATTGGAGGAAACTCTGTATTGTTTTCTTGCTGTAGATTCCAGTACTGTTTTGGATTTTTGGAAAAAAAAACCTCAGCCTATTAGCAAATTCTAACCTATGAACCCTCTTTACTTTGGTCAGTACTTTCTTGTACTCTTTGCTTTTTTCTATGAGATCAGCTTTACTATCTGCAGTTCTAAGGATGTTATTGCGATGTTTGTCTTCATGATATGCCTTACGTTTTACACATCATTCAAGCTTGTTGTCTTTTGTTGCAATTCGGACGCATTGGCTTATGGACGATTTGCTTATGGAGGTATAGCACTAGAGACACAACTGTGCTGATTTTGTATTAGGCGCCAAAATATGTTGCAGCGTGCATCCGCGAGTGCATTTGTGCATTGGCAACTTCCTGTTGTTTGATCAGCATGGGAGGTGCGAACTGTGCTGTGTTTGGTTGCCCCTGCAACAAAGCCAAAAGCTGTAGAATTACATTTTTTTCTAATGAATACACTGCCTGGAAAGCGAGGAGATCCCCCAGAGAGGTAAGAGGAGTGGTGTCAACGATTCAGACATATCTCGCAGGATTGTCTACAGATGACAGGTTAGTTGTTTAATAATGTGAAATTTAACTGGATCTATTTATTCATGATTAAATACGACTAGGGGATATGCCAGTGCATGTGCTGCCGTAAACATTCGACGTGGCTTAAAAATGAATGACCATGCCACTAGGTTGGAAATGTGTTCTGGAATGTAAAAACCTTTGAATTTTTCAGAGCGGACAAATAATAACGATTTTTATGCACAAAACCTGATGAGATATAATAATGATTGCTGTTTGTCAATAGAAATACAGTCAAACCTATGCTATATTAAACGGTCACCTAAGCAAGGATAAAAGGGAATGAGCAATGTGGCCATTCAACTCACATTGTAATGTATGTTGTTGCCAATTGTTGGTCACTTATTACAGATGTACATAATATTGTTGCTGCACCCAATTTAAGAAATCGGTGATATGCTGGTCATTTAACTGACTGCTTAAGATAAGTGAGGATGGCCATTTAAGGGTGAGACTGCATACAGGGCAGGTTTGACTGTAGTCTGTTAAATTTGAAGAAATTTTAAAAATTAGGCAACAGTTCTGGACTATATTCCCATCCTTTGTTGATACCTTTTTTTAACTTGCTTTACTAGCAAGGGGCTACAAGCTAGTTCCTTATAGCATGCCCACACTTTTCATGCCTAGCAACACAACAAAACAGAGGAAAGATCATAAAATGTTGTGTTATCCCCTCTTTTGATTTCGGAGGTATTTGTTATTGTCAAATGTTGTGTTGTATATTTTGCATTTACCATTGGTTTTGCATTTATAGTTATTTGTTTCTTGTTTGTCACACATGTTTTTTTTTTCAAAACACTGCATGTGTGACAGTGATACTGTGAGCCTGTGGCAATCAGCAAAGTTGCTGCATTCAATGAAGTTGCGTGCAATCATATCTTTTCATTCAAAATGTTTTGATTCTGCCCCTAGCTGGTGTTATCGCCTGAAACTTTGCTGACAGCTACAACTTCGCTGTCGTGCAGTGTATCAGCTAGATTTTCCCAACTAAAGACAACCCAAGTAAAATACATCTATTTTCTGCTTGTATATTATTGAGGGCTAATGTGACCTATTCAATAATTTAAATATTGTAGTTCTTTACTTCTCAACTAGAAAATAAAGTAAGAAAAAGAGTCACAATGAAAAATAAAATTTGATAGAGAAGAACGTTTGGTTGATAATTATGATAGTTGATCTATGCAGCACACCAGGTCATTATACTTGAATACTGGAGAAGTAAGGTGTCTGTAATTTGGTTGTTTCAGGTTGAGAGGCCACCACCACCTATCCAAGAGAGGGTCTGGTATGAAAACCTGGATGAGGTTAGGAGGGATGCTTCAGCGTTAGTCGTGCCATGGATACACTTGAACAAAACAGAAGAACATGTGTGTGTTGGCAAACTGCACGACAGCAACTTTCTGTATACGACAATAGATATCTCAGCTGATTTCACAGCAGATGTATTCATACGAGGTAATGCCTCTACATAGCCCACTCAGGTGCTGATGAGGCGTTAAACAATAACACTAACTAACTAACATATGAGGTAATGTATTGCAAGTTTTATGATGTGCAGAAATGTATTTACTAATAATAATAAAAATTTGACAATGACATGATTCATACTGAATTTGCAGGTTGCAAGATATTGCAAGAGGACGTTGCAAAGATCAGTTTGAAGCAGCTACTGTGTAATGTGGAGTCTTTTGTCATTATGTCCTGGTGTTACGGAGCAGGAACTCCAAAATCAACCAGAAGTCCTCCATGAAAGTGGTTTTGTGAAACTTGCTTTGAAGGTATGTGTTATCAAAGCTTTGCTTAAATTGTCATTATTTGTATTAAATATATAGGCTTGTCAAAATGCCTTCTTAGTCTGGCCAATAATTTTCACTAGGCTACCAAAAATATTTGTTATTCTGTAATATCTATACACATTTTTTGCTCACACGGACGTAGAGCTTTGAAATGCCAGGTCCTGGGAGTACATAAAAATATAGATTTAACATTTGCATATCAAAAGCCAAGGCTTGTAATTGAGCAAATTTAGTAATCAAATATTGGTAAGAAATGAAAGTTCTTAAAAGTTGTTTTTTCATACAGGTGGTGCTGTTATCTCTGTGATACGTGCCAAGGAATGTTCCCATATCATTGATCATCCCAGGAAAACGTGTGAAGTGTACTAATACAAGAGCTCTACTGCTGAAGAGAAATAGACCCGGACCTGCCCTTCTTCATCCAAAGGCGCCAATGTCCAATTTAAAGAAAAAGAATCTGCTTGTAGATGAGGTGGCCAATCTGCGCAGACACCAAAAAGAACTGGAGCAGAAAATAGCTGATGAGAGTGTCAATGTCTCAACCGATGTTCACGAAGACCTGCGAATACGTTGCTCGACTAGACAGGCGTCTTTACGCTGTGCCAGCCAACCACACGTTCTGCAGGACCTGGCACTCAAGGCACAACTTTGGCTGGAAAAGACAAGTTTGTGTGTCTACTGCACGACGAAATGAAAATCTGCAAGGATCTTGTCTTCAACAAAAAAACATTCTCTCATTGCTAGGTCACCTCAGAGTAGTTTGACCCTGGACAAGTGAGTATTATGTTTGTATCAAAAAATGTTGAGCTGACAAATAATTATCCTGAAATTACAATTTACAATATACACTATTTCAATTGATATATCATACATTCGGAAGAAGTATTGAAAGAATAAAAGACCAAGATTTGCATTGCGCTTATGCTACAGTACCTCCTAGACCTGAAAAATAGGCCTGGTTATTAGTGTTCATTATTTATTGTGTTTCAGGACATTGATAAAAATCTAGCTGAAGATGTTCTCCTGTTTATGGTGGTGGGTGTGACTTCCGACATCCAGGCATCTAACGGATACTTTGACACACTATGTGTGGACCCAGGATGGTGCTTCATGCCACACAACCAAGAAGGTGCAGCAATTCTGCAAAACCAACTTTGCAGACTTGTGGCCAGCAGATTTCTGGCCCCCCTCTAGCCCAGACCTGAACCAACTTGACTTTGCTGCAATGTGAGGCGTTTTGGAGCATGCAACCAACAAGACTTTCCACCCCAACATTGACTCACTCAAGGATACCATCATGGAAGAGTGGACTAAGATGTCTGTTTAGTTGTGCAGAGCTGTAGAGCGAATAATGGTGAAATATTGAATAAAAGAATTGTTTTTTTTTAAATTTTTGCCCTACATGGTTATACCAGGCAGTCACTAGGATATATTACCCCGCTACTCAGTGTAAAAATTGTCGACACATATATTTAGCCGATAATAGAATAAATTAGTGAAATATGGCCATGTGGAAAACCTGTGAATAAAGAATTATAAAAGTTACGATTGGGGTACTTGAAGAACATGCTAGGGCTAAGAAAACAGACACCTTCGCTGGCAGTGTATGGTGAGACAGGCAGATTTCCGCTACATGTTAGGCAATATATCAGAATGATAAATTTTTGGTTAAATTGGAGAAGTTGCCTGATAGTGAATTATTAAAGAAATGTCTTAAAATTCAAAAAGATTTTCTCGTACAAGGCCAGTATTGAATATTTGTGGTATAACCAACTATAAGCAAAGAATTAAATAATGTACATGATTGGTTAAAACTTAATAAATTGTTTTTTAATGCATCCATAACTAAAGGAAGGGTCTTTCATACTAGCCAAAGAAATATAACTTATCCAAAATTATATATGCAAGATACCCAGATTGAATTTTTGAAGCATTTTAACTTTCTCAGTGTTGTTCTGGATGAAAATATTAGCTGGCGAGAGCATCTAAATTTAATTAAAAAAAAAAATCCAAAACCATAGGAATTATAAATAGATTGAAGAATTTTTTACCAACATTTGCTCAAAATAATATACATTATGCTTTAGTATTACCACATATGAATTACGGTATAACAGTTTGGGGAAAGCAATCTAGCAAATTAATTACATTACATTAGGAAAAAAGCCATTTGAGTTATTATGAAAACAGGATACAGAGCACATACTGATATGAAGATTTCAAGCGGGAAATCTATTTATGGCATGGTGGTGCTTCGATCCGCGCATGCGCAGCAGTTGTGTTTACGAGCGCCATCACGCCAAACAGACTAAAAATCAGAATGAAGTTTTCCCAAACTTTTCCCTTGTTTTTCTTGCATCTTGCCTTCACCATTGCAGGCCAGGCACCCTTGTGACGTCCTAATCATTGTACTCTCATTGGCGGTGTCTACGATTTCATTCTGTTGTGTTGTCTCAAGTTTAATTTGTGGACTCGTCGGACCACGTGCGTTCCTGCAATCTCCAACTTGCAACTGTCAATGAACCAATCGTAAAATCGTTGGTGCAAAGGTCAATACTTTTTGCCTTTGGGCTTAGTTTTTACTTTTTGTCAGGGTAGGCGATCTACATCTCCGTACCCTGAATATGCAAGGACGAGCTGGTTTTTTTTCCCTGTCTCTTTTAGTATATTTCAGGTTTTGGTTTATTTGTACCATTTTGCACTCGTTATGTTGTTGCCCTTAAATGTGGGCTTTGTACCCTGAATATGCAAGGACGAGCTGGTATTTTTCCAGTCTCTAGTATATTTCAGGTTCTGGTTTACTTGCCATCATTGTGCACTCGTTATGTTGATGCCCTCAAATACGGGCTTTGTACCCTGAATATGCAAGGACGAGCTGGTATTTTTCCAGTCTCTAGTATATTTCTGGTTCTGGTTTAATTGCCATCATTGTGCACTCGTTATGTTGTTGCCCTTAAATGTGAGCTTTGTACCCTGAATATGCAAGGACGAGCTGGTATTTTTCCAGTCTCTAGTATATTTCAGGCTCTCCTTTGTGACAACGCTTTGGTTGTCCCCGTTTTTGTTTCTGCTGCTCGCAGTTATGTGCCTGCCTTTACACCTACACCTGTATGTTGGTTTTGAATCTTGCCTTTTCTGTGCCGTTTTTCTGTGTGTTGCAGATGCCCCCCACCGGACGTGGGAGACCCACCAAGCGGCCTCAGCGGTACCACTCCCCAGTCTTGGACCGGTAACCTGCCCCAGCTCGCTCGGCCACCAGATCAGCCCTTTCAGCCGATCCAACCACCAGGCCTTGTCCGTCCCCACCACCACAGCAGGATGTCCCACAGCCGCAACAGGACGTCTCGGCTCCGCAAGCCGGCCAACACCTCGACCAGGCAACGTTGTCTACACTTTGCTCTGAGGTCACCCAAAGTGTTGTTGACCAACCTTGCTAGCTGGGAAATTTTCCCGCTGCCCCCTCGCCAACAGTGCCACCACCTCCTGCACTCCTGCTGAACGTCTCCATTGCTCAGTCCTTCTCAAACCCTGAGGCTAGTGACCAACCTGCTTTCCATCCTTTGACCCTCCGTTTGGGTGCCACCATAGCCCCAAAAATAAAGTCGAGGATTTGGGCTGGAGAATTTGTCGAGCTCACCTCGTTGGGCCCATCAACCACCGAGCCGCCCCTCTCCATCACGGTTGGTAACGGCCAATCCCAACAAACACTGGCCATATCTTCCCACTCGAGGCCCACACAAATCCACAATATTTTCGAGTGGACTGATCTTTTCATCACATTTGCTGCAGTATTCTCTGAGCGTCACCCCCATCAGGCCCCAACATTGTTCAAGTACTGTAATGTCATTCGCAGCCTGTCCCGCAGGTGCCCCCTCCAATGGTGGCTGTTTTATGACTCCCAATTTTGCTGCCTCAAAGCTCAGGACCCATCCATGTCATGGGGTGCAATCCACCAGGAACTATACCTGCACTGCCTGAGTCAGGCACCTCTGCCCTTGCAACTCGCGCAGTAAACCCATGCGTAGGGGCCCTGAAGGCGTTTGCTGGCAACAGTGGAATGACGGCAACTGCGACAAAAAAAACTGCCGATTCCACCATCTTACCTCGGAGGCCACCTCCGGTACCTCTGGAAAAGGTGCCCCTCAGCCCTCGGCCTGTCATCATGCCCCACACCATTCCAACCATCCAGGCAGCCAAAACAGCCATTAACTACGAAGGATTTCCGCAACGCAAATGGATATTGGCCGCTGGCATTCTCTGGTTCTCCAGCACTATCCACTGTTTGCCAACTTCCCATCCGTAGCCATCTCCGTCCACCATCAAGTCTAGCCATTAGGCTCCCCAGTTTTCTCTTCTTTATTTTTCATTGGCTGTCGGCAGGGCCTGGGCACAGACCCTCCCGCCAATCACAATTATCAGGCTGCCAGCTGGTGCTGAGCCCCTCTTAAGTGCTGCTAGTCTAGGCTGGGTCAACCTCTGTGCCGTCAGCAGGCGCTGGGTCAGAGCTATATTCCAGTGACACCTTTCTTTCTCCCCCCAATTTTGCCGGAGGCTGTCAGCTGGTGCTGAGTCTCCCCTTGCTTTTCGTCTGTCTGCTGACTGCACCTGTCAGGTGGGGTGTTTTGTTCGAACTGTGGCCAGTTAACTTCCCCCACCTTTTGACTGACACATAAATTCAAGTATTATCACTGTCAGTTACCACCTGATGCCATCCTTCGTCATTGCAATAAATGACAATCCCAACCTGACCTGGTGACTTTGTTGTCAGTCAAAACTGATTTCTCGGCACAGCCAGCTACACACATAAATGGAAGATTTCAAGCGGAAATCTATTTATGGCGGGGTGGCGCTTCGATCCGCGCATGCGCAGCAGTTGTTTACGAGCGCCATCACGCCAAACAGACTAAAAATCGGACTGCAGTTTTCCCGCCCGCCACTCCCATTTGTCACTATTCATAATGTAAGGTCCCTGCTCCTTTAAATGCTCTGTATCGCATTTGTGTCATGTGACACATCAAATTTTGTTGTACTTGTAGTCAGCTATTCATGATCTGGTATACTGTAATCTCTATTAGCTCTAGCCTAGTGTTTCCTAGTCTTATATACCAATGAATTACTGTCCTAGTTTAGTGTTTTACTGGTCTGTTATCATGAACGGATCCTGTAATTGTCATTATTCACCTTACCTGTTTCTTGTCATTCAACCTGTTTATTTGGATCTGTATGTTTTCTTGTCATTTAACCTGTTCATTTGGATCTGTATGTTATTGCTTCTATCTACTCCGGTGGGCCGGTTAACTTCCCCCACCTTTTGACTGACACATAAATTCAGGTATTATCACTGTCAGTTACCACCTGATGCTATCCTTCATCATTGCAATAAATGACAATCCAAACCTGACCCGGTGACTTTGTTGTCAGTCAAAACTGAGTTCTCGGCACAGCCAGCTACAGAAATAAATATTGTTTGAGGATTTATTCATTTTAAAGATAAGGGACCTCTGTGCACTGCATGACTATACCTTCTGCAACAAATTTGTAAATCATTTACTCCCTTTTTTTTGGGCTTATTTATCAGATGCCTATCAAAATGAGTATTTCACCACAGCAAGAGGGAATGGTCGTCTACCTTCTGTGAGTCATGAGTTTATAAATTTCCTCATCCCTTCAAAAGCATGCCTGACAATATCAGAGACAAAATTAACACACATTCTCTCAATTCCTTTAAAACTATTATTAAAATTAAATTTGTAAATAGCTATACATCAATATGCACTAGACCAGACTGCTACATATGTAATAATTTATTTATTTTATTTTTTATTTTGTTTAATTCCTCAAAAATGTTACCTTTTTGTAATTGAATTTTAGTTTTATAAGGTCTGAACTTGGATGAACTAGAGAAGGATTGGACACTTCGATACTTCAAAGGTTCACACTGCGTTTCGCTACCGTCCTAATGACCAATTTATGATGCTGTTATATGAGCCAAAATTTACAACTCCCCCTCACTGATTCCACTGGGAAACAATGGAAAGGGGTGCTAAATATGTATTCATATAGGCTGACATGCATATCTTTCCTCTGCACACAGTATAAACTTGACATTTTTTTCCTTCATTGTTTTTTCAGACTTAATTTTTATTTTTGTAGGAAACAAAATTTTTGAAAATATATAAATAGGCAGGTTTTTATCAAAATTTTAAGACACATGTGTGCACATCTTTTGAAAATTAGGCATCTTTGAAGGTCTGTATCTCCGTTCGACAACTTTCGATGATTAAGGCATAATAACCAGCATGAAGACAAGGTTGTCATCTTTTCAATGGATATGGTCTGATCTATGGCTCTTTACAGCTTCTTGAGTTATCACATGATTAAGATAACATGTTTCACAAAATATTAGTTCCAATCTGGCTAATTCTAGACCATAACTTTCTTAATATTAGGGCTAGAAATTTGGTGAAAACACTTTTAGAATCCTTGGATCATGTGGCATTCACTGGCAGTGATGTCAAGAATATAAAATAAGAAATAAAGAATTTTGACTTAGAAATTTAGGAAGTTAATTGCTGCTGATGCAGGGCATCACTGATGAGGGGTGTGCTCACTGAAGCGCAGTGTGAACATCAAAGAATTTATGTATTTAGGGAAGCAGCAGGGGTCCTTGGGCCAGCTCTTGACTCTTCTTAATTCACCTAATAATGAATATTGTTTTATTACTTTCCAAAGTGTCCAATCCTTCTCTAGTTCATCCAGGGTCTGAATCTGAGCAAATTGCATGTTTCACTGAGTATGTAGATTCACAGGGCACCATGAACATAATCTGTTTGTATAGTTTACATAATTAAAAAGTAAAGGGGGGTGCCCCTCAGCAGCGATGACGAGATCATCTTGGAGGAGTCCCCCAGCTCTACACTGTTTATTGTTAAAATTGTATGTATAAAAGAAACAAAGAGCAAATAAATGTGATCTGAATCTGAATCTAAACCTAGATCAAATACTCTTGAAAATGTTGACATTACCTGCAAAATGGCAAAAGTCAAGCTATACAACAAACAATACCAACACACAGCAACAAAAGCTTATGACCTATAAACTTTTTAAAAATTACTGTAGGTAAGAACCCTATCTACTAATAAACCTAAATAGAAAGGCATATAATATATATATATATAAACTTTTATTGACAAATCCATATCAAAAAGATACATGAGTCAAGTTAAAACATAAAAAACATCAAGTATGTACAATAGAATAGCAGAAAGAAAACTAAAGAAAGCAATGCAAGAATGATACAACATGAAGTTATAATAAATATACACAATGAATACTTTAATATGCACCATAATGTAAAAATCACGTGTTAAAATAATACTGATTGTTAAAGAGTTATGTATGTAGTCTCCAAAATATTGTAATGTTTCTACACATAAATACACATTGAACTCAGTCACTAAATAGTACGATAATTAAAAACAATCATCTCCTATAATATATACTAATGTACAATATAAATGGAAAAAAATAAAACACAAGAACGAGCACCTGTCATCGTACATTAATTACAAAGTACAAGACATAGCACCAACCATAAAAGCCATACAACACAAACATATATATATATACAGACATGCACACACAAGCAGTGACATTCAGGGGGCCACTCGTCACCCAGGACCAGAGGTCATAGTCTCTTATATTATGTAACTTGGGAGATAATATCATTCATTTATTTTTAAGGAAACTCTGAGAAACTGGCCTAGTGCCAAATTTACTGCTAGGGATTTACTGCTTAATAATTCCTGGAATTGGCTTTCTACACTCATAACTGTGAAAGTGTTTATTTGTTCAAATGCTACTTTGATAAGGGGCACTCTTGTTTCTTTCCATTTAGGGCAGATCATTAAACAGTGTAATTCATCTTCTACAAGTTGCAGGTTACATTTATCGCATATACGTTCTTCAGGGGGGACATAAGGACGTTTATGCCTACCTAATTCTATATTCAAGTTATGGGAGCTAAGCCTGAATCTGGCAATGTTACAGTAAAGTGATTTTGGTAAACCTAGATTTAGGTAAGGTTCTATACGCATGTCTTTTTTAAATGTTTTATAAGTTCTTAGTTTGGGGTATTTATTTGTGTCATTGATTTCGGCAAAGAGATTAAACTGGGCTCTACTGTAGAGAATGGTTGGAACTTGGTCTATGTTTTGCAATTCATTTATATTGTTATCCTGTATAATTTTCATTAGCCTACTATACCAGCACAATGATCCCAAAGTTTTTAATTGCTTTTGAATGTCAAAGCAGTTTTTCACCATAAGTTGGCAAATGTTGGAATTAAGTCTCTGTAAATATTTGATAGCTGATACATGTTGTCTAACTATCAGAGGATATCTTCCAGTATCAGCTAAAATTCCTACTGTTGAGGTTTGGTTTCTAACACCTAGAATATTTTCTTTTCTACCTCATCTATCTTTTTATTACTAAACCACATTTCACTGTTATACTCTAGAATAGGGAGAACATGTGTGTCAAACATCTTTAAAGCTAATTTAGGTGCCAAGAAACCTACAGTTGTTTTTATGTTATCATTTAGCAAATGTAATGCTCTTGGTGCCTGAGTTGCTAGATTTTGGTACATCTTCGAGTGTATGTTACGAGAAGTACATAGTACATGTCCAAGATACTTATATGTGTCGACTATTTCCAATTCTTGGTTCTCAAGCATGAATTTACTGCAAGTTTTATTTCATTTGTTAAAAATCATTACTTTTGTTTTACTTGTGTTCACAATTAGATGCCTTTTTGGCAGAATATTTGCACATTGCACAGCAAGGTTTGCATTCCTGTATTACTTTCAGATAGTAGAACTAAGTCATCAGCATATACTAAGTGAGTGAAAGTATTTCCATTAACTTTAACACCATGATTTTGATCTAGGATTTCATCTAAGTCAGCCGGGCAAATGTTGAACAGCTTAGGGCTGATAATGCCTCCCTGCAATAAGATTGCTAGATTCAGAACCAGCTCACACAATCTTTGTATCGAAACCGGTAGACAAGAAAACCCCAAAGTTCTGCATAAAATGTAATGTAAATAAAGTAGAAGACAAAATACACTGTCTTTTAACATGTTCCAGCAATTCATTATTTAGACAGAACTTAAATGAAATAGCCAAGAAATATATTGATAACTTCGTCATATTACAAAACATAGGAAAGTTTACAGGCATAATGACTTTTAAGGAGCCTGAGCTGCTGAAAGTCCTTGGGTAGATTTCTTTTAAATTGCAATCATCCCTCTCCAATCAAATCCTGAATCTTCAAATCATAAAAAAAGTAACCTTAATAACACTTCAAAACAAATCTTCCAGAACAACTGTATATAAACTGCTTGAAACTGTAGACATAATGTGTTATAATGTGCCCATCAGGTGCAGAAATACAGGACGTAAAGCCCTAATCCACCACCATCACTGGAACCATTGCTAAATTAATTTTTTCTCTTCTTTTAATGAATTTTTATTTATTTTATCTTTATTTTTTAATGTACAGTGTACTTAATACTACTCATGTTTAGCGAAATTATTTTCTGTTGAATTTTAATGTATTGATGTTTGCGACAAATATGTAATATTTGACATAATACTGTCAATATAAAAATTATATATCTGTATTACAGGGTTGGGTTAAAATGCAGAAAAAATATTTAAATACAATTACTCTCTAAACTGTCAAATACAAATACTCAGATGTCCAAAAGTATTTAAATACAAATACTGGGTATTTACAAATATATTTGTAAATACTTAAAAAACGAGAAACACCCAGTTTATTTTACAAACCAATGCATATGTTTATTCATGTAATCAATAGTGTACAACTGTATTCTGATGTTACGTAATGACTTATAACAAATGGCTATTACATCTGTTAAACATCAGAATTTCAAAGTTTTCGTCAGTGGTCTGTTCGGTCGGTTGATTTTCCCTGCTGTACTGAAGATCCTGAAGATGCGCTCTCTGCAATTTAAATATGTGGAATTAGAATGATTTAATTGTTAATTAAACATTTATAAATACTAATTATCAACATTTGTAGAACCCAGGCCTCTATTTCAAATGTAAGTTGACCAAGTTTGTTCATTGTTATTGTATAGAACAATAGACATGAGGGTGCTATTTACCCTCATTAGAGATAAGCACTGGGAATTCCCCATTTACCTGTTAGACAAGGGGATTCCTCATTCATATTACTTTAATGTATAATGACAGAAGGTGCCAAAATTTCAACTTATTAAGCAGACAAATTGATCAAAATATGATTCACCAGGGTGTAACCCACAATGAAATGTAGCCATCTAAATATATATATGAACATGTAACATGAGTCAGTGTATCTAAATACATCGAAATAATAATAAACTTTATCTCGCCTTAATAATGAATAATTTCATTGTTTTTATGATAATATATTTTGGATTTTACTGAATACATTTTAAATTACTTTTCCCTATCATGGGAGTTCAGACAAAAAAAAGAGAAAAATGATGACTAATGTCACATGCCAAGTGTCCTTATATATTTTCAAGGACACCATTGATCTCAACAAAGGGACACTGAAAACCTCAATAGCTTTTAGAGCATTGAGCAGTAATTCTGAGGAAGATATCTAAGCCAATTGCAATCTTATGTTAGCAAGTGACACTCGCTGTTCATACTACAGTTGGTCATTTTCAAAATATAATTGCAATTAGAGCTATAAAGGTATTCAACATTTATGTTTTTATGTTCCAGATATTAAGCTTTTATGGACTGATGTTTTTAATTGAAAGGTAACATTAATACTAAATATAACTATGTACAGTGGCTGGAAAAATGTAACAATTTGTTTGAAGTAATTTCACAGTATTTAAATACAATACAAATACAATGCATACAAATACAAATACTCTCGCAATTAAAAAAAAAAATTTAAATACAAATACAGTATTTACAAATATAAATATATTTCATTATTATTTATTACATTTTATTATCTCTTTGTGTTCAAAATCTTTTTTCAGTGGGTTCAGTCATTTATGTATAATAAGGAAGCTTTGGGAGGTCACAGCACTTTTGTAAATTTGGCTCACCCATCCTGTAGGTGCAGTAGTATGGAATTCTGCTGCAGAAACGAACAAAATAACCTTTTTTTTTTTATCTTTTCTTCTCGATTTCGTAAAATATAGCCGAAACATGTCAATGAAACTATCAAAAGGCTAAATTTATATCGAAGTACATGCAAAAGTGTTGGCGTTATGCTCCAGATACAAAGTGTGCTGCCCACCAGCCCGTCTTACGGACAACTTTTGACCAATGTAACTTCAATACCTGTTCGAACAAGAATCCAGATGCCATCCCAGCATTACCGAAGGTCATTTAGTACAAACATGTAGGTGCTATTCCAGTTCAATGTAAATTGATTCGTGACTAACCAAGATTCTGGTTAATTTTTTAGGTTAACTTCACCAATCAGAGGTTAAAGGTCACCCAATGTCTGAAAAAAGTCTTGGTTGGTCATAAAATTGTTCAAATAATTAATAATTATTTTAAGAGTGTGGAAAGCAAGTCACTTTAATTTGCCTCAGTGAGCATAGGCACTGAGTAAAAGGTACTAACTAAATCCTGGATTTTTATAGGGTTTGTCTATATTACATAATAGACTGTTTATACTTCTTCCTGACAAATAGTGGCGACATTAACGCAAATACACATTGTATGTATTTTATGAGGATCGAGTCGGAGATCATTGTGAGGCTGATCTATATTATATATCACATACTCACAAATAGATAGATAGATAATTTTATTTTGTTGAGGTAAGGCACCCTGTTTGCTGCTGCCTATGAACATTTAGTATGTAACAAGTGGTTTAGCCATAGCAGAGCTACAGTTATATAATCGCCTCAATTTTAAAGGAAACTTTGAGTCCCTGAACTGTGATTAATTGTAAATTCTGAGTAAATAAAATGGATGTGCAGCCTTAGGCAATATTGATGATTGTTATTAGAACCATTTTAGTGATTTCTTGTGTTATATCTCCTTTTTGAATTGCCAAAACTGTTAATTGAACAATGCATCAAGCAATCTGAGTTGGTCAATAAACATTACTTTTAGTGTTGCACTCTACCTGAACTTGGGAGCTGGTGCAGTGAGGTCTTGTAAACAAACAATGTGTTTATATGTATCATCATAAATGTATGTCTGATTATTGAAATGTTGATGCTATTGCAATTAAAGATAATAAGAGCATAAGGAATTGGTTCACATTTCACTCCTTAGTCCATCACTGAGCTGATGTATTTGTTGTTGGTCGTTCAGCCTCTGCTGCAGGGAATGTTACTCCCTAGCAATGACGTCATCAAACTGCGATGTTTTTGCTATTGAGTTCATTGGTGGTGAATCTATTTAATTATATGGGTGAATATATTTATTTCAATAACTTGAATAACACAGGCACTACATTCTGTGTACTAATTTATTTGATATCATTTCAAAGTTTTTGGCCAGGTTTACATTTCACTTTTGTTGAATATATTTTTCTTCTTAGACGCCCTCAAAGGGGGAAATGTGCAATATTGACATTTTCTTATATAAGTCAACAAACTGATATGTCAACAGTACACCTGAAGAAGAGGGTGAAAGTAGGGAATCTGTATACTTATATATATATATGTAATACAATACATGGTTTATACTATAATAATAGAAATGTATGCTTTATTTCTTTCTGTACCTTACTTCATTCTGTTATATTAACTTTTCATTATTTAGTAAGCTTTATTTTCTAATAGATCTATTAGAATATACATTATTTATATATCATTTGTTTATTTGCTGAAGTATCTTTTTAACTTCATAACCGACATTCATTCCATAACTTTTATCTTTTATTTTTGGTGATGTATCATACAATAGATTCTCTTTATCCTTCAATAAGGGTCCATCTCATAATAAAGATCAATTAATAGCTCTTAATTCATAAATATGGGCCACACACATTTTAATTACCCTTTACGTGATAATTAAAAGGATTGTGCCACCATGACCACAAATTAACGGTCCATTATAGAGCATTAAGTTTGTTGTTTGCCCAAATAATTGTTGATTTCAGGGAGGGTCTTACAAATTGTATGTGGAGCGAAAGGTATTGCAGCACGTCTGACTTTTTTAATTTAGTGGCCCCCTCCCTACCTGCAAGTTCACTGGGCTGAGCCAAAACTTGTATGCGTCACATTTCCTATGTTGTTCATTTCCCTAATTCTTCTCTTTTTTTAAAGCTGGGCATTCCTCTACATGTCTAAAAGGGGAAAATTAAGGAAATCTTAGATCATATGATTTTCTACAATTTTATTTTTATTTTTTGGATTATTGGAATTAAAATAATGAAACATACAGGCAATTGTGTCCTAGTTTCAAGAATTTAAAGTCATGTGTTTTAGGCTGATATTTTTTCTTATGTCAAATGATGATACACACATTTTTAGTTTATTTTTTATTTGTAGAATGTATCTGCGACTTTTCTCCAAAGATTGCATCACAAATATTAATTAAATAACTCTAAATTATACCGTTTTTATTGAAAATACCTTTAACAAAAGTGGAAACTTGGCTAACGCTGTTCGTATAAGTAAGCCCAACAAAAATGCCCTTATTATTATTTTTTACAGTATTTGAACACCACAATGCTCTCATTTCCTCGTCTAGGTGCAGTTTGAAATTCAAATATCACCACATAAATCCACAACTGGTTATGTCAACATTAGACTGACTGTAAAAACTTCTGAAATCTTCACAGATCGACTTGAACATAACTGGGTATTTAATGAGAAATTTTGCCAATGGAATAATTGCAAAAGCTGAGTTCAAATGCCCGTCTTTGTGAGATCAGATCCCAGATAATGCTATATTGGCTAGACATTGGTCAGACATCAGCTTGACATTGGCCAGAAATCAGCTTGACATTAACTTGACATTGGCTAGACATAAGCACGACATTGGCCAGACGTCCGCTTGACATTGGCCAGAAAATCAGCTTGACATTGGTGAGACATAGGCTGACATTGGCCAGACATTAACCTGACATTGGTCAGACATCAGCTTGACATTGGCCAGAAATCAGCTTGACATTAACTTGACATTGGCTAGACATAAGCTCGACATTGGCCAGACGTCCGCTTGACATTGGCCAGAAAATCAGCTTGACATTGGTGAGACATAGGCTGACATTGGCCAGACATTAACCTGACATTGGTCAGACATCAGCTTGACATTGGCCAGAAATCAGCTTGACATTAACTTGACATTGGCTAGACATTGGCTAGACATAAGCTCGACATTGGCCAGACGTCCGCTTGACATTGGCCAGAAAATCAGTTTGACATTGGTGAGACATAGGCTGACATTTGCCAGACATTAACCTGACATTGGCTAGACATCAGATTGACATTGGCTACATAAGCTTGGCTAACAATGACATTGGCTAACAATGACCTACAATGAAACAATATCGATCCGATCTGGCATGCTGTCTATCTTAGCGGGATGTTTGTTGTATAAGATGTTAAATAGGTGCCCTGATAACATGCTACATCGACCAAATGTTGGCCCGATATTGGCCTGACATTGCCCACATCGGGCCAACATCTATCCAATGTGAAATGATATCAGGGACATTGGAGAGTCTGCCCCGTATGTGATTTTAATCTTGTTGAAGATGAAATGATAGTCTGAGGAGGATATTGTGAAGAAAGATCAGGAATTTTTTTCAGATATAATGAATAGTAAACATGTTAAGCTAATTGCAAAGTTCATACAGTTATGTTATAAGAAAAGGTTCAGCATAATTTATACAAATTGAATTTATAGAATGCCGTGTTTGATTTGTACAAAGATCAGATCTTTTATCTTATGATTTTATTCCACCTTTTTAATGTTTATGTGGGTTTATGTGTGATTTTGGTTCTCTGTAATATATGTATATGATTAAATTATTACATTATCATAACTAACTATATGTACGTGTCCATAACTTAATTAGTAACATGTTTGATGTTATATGCCGCCAGTGAAATATAGGTCTGTTCGGCCAGGCCATGTGCATCTTTGCATGTCACTAAAATAAAAAAATGTTGAGTTTGAGTTGAGCTATCTGGGTGGTGCCGTGTCTATGCTTGAGCAAGTAAAATACTCCACCCATGGGTAAAACATAGCTTTGATTCAATGCTCTATTATGTCAAAGTTGGTGTTTGACTAAAAAATAAAAAAAAAATCTTAATTAAAGATACGCATCTTCTTTATTTACATCTGTCTAAGTTGTAGAGAATTATTTACTTTAAATGCAAGTTCCTCACATACATATTATTATCATGATTTTTGGTTTTAGAAAAAAATATTTATTTTATTATTCAAGTGAATTTCTACAAAGACAGAGAAAAAGACTGTAGTATAGCAGTGTACCCCTAAAAAGTCCGTGCTGCGTGTGTCTCTTGCTTCGTAATCACGAATGCTTGAATTTTTTCTCTCTCCATTAAATCAACAAAGGAACTACGTCATTCTCTGAAAAACAAATCCTCGTCATAAATGAGAATTTCAGGATATATTCATCCAATTATATGCGTAACTAATAAATATTTTCCTTCTTTAATTATATATATATATACATATATATATCATTTATTTATTTATCTATTTCATTTAGTAAGTCATATGTCTCAAGGCTACTGGGTCTGAAGCTTCGTCAGCTTATAAATACATTCCATTATAGAGCATTCAATCAAAGGAGCTCTGACCAATCCCTAAGTTTGTTGTTTGCTCAAACCAATTGTTGATTCCAGGGAGGGTCTTACAAACGATATGTGGAGCGAAAGGTATTTTGATCAGCTGCTAGAGGCCGACGTAATGATGAGATGATAAGGCTTAGAGTCCAGGCATAGGCATAATTTATTTATTAATTTTTCTTAATTAATTTCTTCTTTTACTTGCTGAATTTCGTCTTATATTTGCCTTAATTATCATCTAATAAGTTTTATATACTTATATTTTATAAATAGAAGTTTTCATGGCTAGGCCAAGACAGGGGGTCATCCAGATATTTCATATGTGCGTGTATGTATGTTCTAAGATTTCCCTGACTTCCTTAAGTACATAGTAGTCAACACCCCTCCCCCTTACCTGGGGTATATAAAGTCCTATGCAGTCACATTCACCCACTGAGAAATATTGAAATCTCCCGTAAGAAGCAGGGATAGACCTAAAGTCACAGAATTAGGAAAATGAAGACAACAATTGCTCTTCTCCTCATAGGGCTGGTCTGTATGAGTCTGATGGTTGACCAGTCAGAAGGAAAAGCTGTCGCAAGTAAGTAAATATTTCTATATGATTGAGTTATTAAATTAGATAACTCATCCATTCATTCATTGGCCATTTTTATAGAATTTACATCATTATATTGAAAATTACTTAAACTTTAATATCGAAAACGTGAAATTCAATCACAGATGCATACGTTTATGGAAAAATAAAGAGCTATCTATTAGATCAGCTACAATTTTCTCAAAATCGGATTTAAAAAAAAAAACGGTTTGACAAAGACTGGCTGACTTACACTGAAGAGCTACATAAGGAAATAGCGGTCTTGAAAATCAAAGATGTAATTAAATTATTTAGGTGCTAAAATGTTTAAAAAATTTGAAACAATTTAATGTACAATTATAAAAAAATATGGCAGGCTGACTCGCAAGGGGAATATGTGCTTTTGCCAAAACATACTAATTAAGAGAAAATGAAGATGCCAATCATAGGTAATGCCTGTTAATAAATTTCATACATTTAAGAAGGTTTATATTTTTGTCAGTGGTGGTAGGTGAAGCCGACTATAAGGTAGGAGTAGACATAAGGGGATGGCTTTAGACAGTTATAGCTACAGCCAGGAACAGGAGTCAAACATATTTTTGGAACTAACTGTAATTATTACCATCCGCTTGGGCTACAATTAGTTGTGTAATTTAATTAGCTCATCTGCACACTGAGGTGGAAGCAGATTTTATATATATATATATATTGGTACAACAAAATTATTACTGCAGATAGATAGATAGATGGATAGACGGTAGATAGATAGATAGATTGGTAGACAGATAGACTGATAGATACATAGATATGGGAAGTGCAGCTGAACTCATAGACTTGGAAACTAAACTTCAGGGGATGCCAGGCAAATCCAGGACTCCCATGGGATTCCCGGATTTAGTAATACAGATGCATGCTTATACCATTGATTGCTTATCAAAGATGTAGACACACGAAATAGGTCAGTGTTTCATTTAGAGATATTTAAGTAGATGGTCCCCTATTCCAAACAAGGTAAATAAAACAAATTTTTTATAGAATAAATGGAGAATCCATTATATCATGCTCAACTTTCAATACTGCCCTTTGTCAGGCACATATATGTAGTGTTCATAAACTTTAATTACAAGTTTCCATTTACCTGATAGCGTTATTATACCATTAATATCTGGAGAAAGCACAATCATAGAGTGACCTTGTAGTTAGAAGGGAGGCAAGTTCATCCTGGACACCTACATTGTATTGTATTGCCAACAGAGGCAGTCTCAGATAGATGTAATGATGAGATGACAAAGCTTGGATTTCACACATTATTATACATATATACCAATGGGTTTACTTGTTCAGCCTACGTAGACACCAAGTAATAGGCAATGCCAATACATAAATATATCACGTCTCGTTTAAATGACCCCCCAGATAGCATTCCAAATCGTTTCAACAATGTTAATATGATGTTGTTAAGACAGTGGCCTATATGGAAACGATACTGGGCCAATTTGGAATGCTTTCTGGGTCCCTGCTGAAATGGAATTGAACCCAGGACCTGCAAGGGAGCAATGCAAGGTCCTAACCATTAGACAGTCAGCCAGATAAATACCATTGCTCGCAGGCTTTTGTCTTTTTCTTTTATTTATCTTCCTTAAATTACACAGTCCCCTGTATTTTCATATCACTTAAAGGCACTTTTTTTTGGCTACTGGGCGAAGTGAGGAAATCGAGCCATTCTTTAAGAAGAATTTTCCTTATTTGTCAAATATTGTGCAAATTTGCTCAAAATGTGTGTTTGGTATTTTTCTTTGCAAATTCAATGCACGTTCGAGGGTGCGCCCATTGGAATGTCCAATTTCAGGAAAAACAAACACTTACGTCATTATGTGAGAGTTACTTCAACTAAACCCAATTTTGGTTAAATAAAAAAAAACAAGTGTGACCCATACAAGCCATTTTTAATTGCATGTTTCGTAGGTCTATAACTTGCACTAAAATATTTATAGACACCTGGATTTATCCAATGGTATCAATAGTAATACTCATGAAAGATTAGAGATTTTTTGTTGTTGTCTTTTGAGATGTTTTCTTGTTAGCATTTTTTAAAGTTTCTTTAATATGTTTACTGCTACGTGCTCAATATTATGTCGAGTTTTTAAAGTACAATTCACGGTACACGTGTTATGGGCCAGTTTCATATTTGACGTGGTTTTTAGTCTGTTCATACACCAGATTCCTAAAACTTGGAAACTGACTTCAAGAGAAAGCCATGTGCTCTGAAGTTCTGCTGTAATTTAAATTTCTTCAGACGTACAAACAAGTCTCCAGTCATTCGTTACACATCACAATTTTGACCATCCGTGCAAAATCATAACAACCGGCTGCCAAACACTTTCTTATAGACAATTGTTTTGCTGAATGCAATGGCAGAATACTAGGACGTACGCAAAGTTTTGGGTCCAACAGTATAATCTTGAGGTGTTGATTATTGATGTATGTCATTGCACTTCTGAGTGGATACTATAATTGAAATGCTTTCTATGTGACACAATGACCACATGTAATCAACAACAATAACCCTGTGTTTATTTTTTCATTTGCAGGGCAAAAGCGATTTATCACCCCACAAGGTCTCGCTTATGAGTCTTATGAGTACACGACCCCTCCTGAATCAGAAATGGTCACACCTGATTTGCTTCCACAGTATTTTAGGGGGCAAGGTTAAAGAGCGACACCTGGCTGAATGAAATGTATCTCATCATTTGCTTGGCACCGAGCAGTCGACTTCCATTTTGTCACAATGCATTTCACAAGTGTTGAATTTTTCTGTTTGAGATATTGCTTCCTTCAATAAATTTACACTCACTGCTTCCAACCAACTGCAGAGTTTTGTTGTCATTTTGTTATCTCGTCCATTGTAATAGGCCTACAACAGGATTTTCAAAAGAAGCGCCTGCTGAACAGCCACCTTTTCTTAGTGTGGACTATATTTACGATATCGCTACACCCATGCATTTTCAAAAACATTTAAATGCCTTGAAAGTTTTTGAACATAAGTTTATTAATTAGATACATCATACACGAATAATTTCAGAATCATTTACCCAAGAAACCCATTGAAGTCATGCTAGGGAGCAAGGTCTCTGTTTGCTTTCTATTTCTCTGCATGGCCACAACGGATTTGACCTTATAACAGGTTTCTGAGCCTCTGAGGAAATATAATTGACACATTCTGACATTTCTCTGAAAACCTCTATATGTATATATATTTTAGGTGACTGAAGATGAAGTTGTTTGTGACAACATTTTTACTCCTTGCAATGCCTATGACAATATTGCCATATAACATCCTTGTGGTACCTTGGGCATCTGGTTTCATTTTCCGTCTTCTCAACATGCAAAAACTTGCTGATATTCTTGCCCAGGATAGTCATGAAGTAACAGTCCTCATGAACACAAAAGTTAAGGATCATAACACCACCAAGTATGCCAAAGTTATTGAACTCCATGTACCAGAATTCAAACGAGACGTTACTGACTTGGAACTGAGAATAACAAATGCATGGGAACTTTCTTGGATTTATGGACGACTTTTTGGAAATGGAATATTAGTTTGACTTATGGATGATAAAACAGCACTTGAAGCAATCCACAATGCTAAATTTGATTTGTTTTTTGGTGATATTAGTGCCGTTGTTGAAACTGTAATAGCTGCTCACCTTATCAACACCATTTGGTACCAAAATTTCCTCATGCCTTAGGACTCAAAAGCATTTTATCCCGTCATTCCCTTTTTTGTATGTAAAAATGCCTGGTGCCATTTGCAAAGCACATGAAATGTACATCAGAGATAGACTAGGAAATTTTATGTTTTACTTATTCTTTAACTATTATCAAACAAGAATAAATTTTGAACCTTTGACAAGGTATGCAAAAGAGCACAATTTCACATTGAAAGCTTCACTTGATGATGTGTAAAAAAACTAAATTATGGTCATTAACACCAATTATGTTTTGAACACAACAATACCAACAATGCCACATTGGTGTAAAAGTAGGTGCTGTCGCAGTCCGACAGCTCAACTTTCAGGGAGCTAAGGTTCAACTGTCGGGGGGCAAAACCTCTACTGTCAAGGGGCGAACCTTCGCACCAAGAAGTGAACTCCTCGGCCACCATACCATTACGACAATAAAGTGCATGTTATATTTACAAAAAATTAAGCTCCAATACTAACATACTTGTCCAGATTTCATGAATAGGCATATTTTTGCTATTTCACATAAAGACCAAAATATAAACAGACTTAAGCCTTCAAACTTTATTGAGTGTTGAATTGAATGTGTTATTTATTATATATGTGTGTTATTAGTTATGTTTTACAATGTTATTACTGGTAAAATATAGTTTTTAATTACTGTCCAACACTACTAGGAAACAAAAAGGATAGATTTCCTGGATGCCACAGACAGTTCTTGAGCACTTAAGTATTTATTTGCTTGTCTACTTCACCTATTATATGATTTTGTCTCCTGAGTTACTGTCAATATTTAAATTAACCCCTTTTTGGAAAAAAAGAAGGCATGCAGTGTGATGAAGTACTCACCCACCAATATGTCGTGGTTTGACACAGTTTATGTAGTAGAAAATGTCCAGTAAAAAAAGCAAAAAACAAAACAAACAAAAACATTTCAGGATAGCCCAGAATGCTTTTTGTGTTATATTTTGATGCATGCCCGAAGCCAGTATAGATCCTTTGCTGTGATTACAATTGCCAATACAAAACCCTGCCGATACATTGGTCATGATCACAATAACCGTGAAGTGTTTAGGGTTATGTACACAGCATTTTTTTTTAATAAAACATATTTATACTTTTGTAAGTTTTCCATTTATTTGAACTGTTATCTCAGTTGTTTGTTGCATTAGCCACGAGTGAATTCTGAAGCTAGTCTGAAACTCAAAAAAAGACTGAAATGTTACTGGTAATAAGCCCTTTTTGTATTTTCAAATTTGGTATCAAATGAAATTTACTTTAAAAAAGTGACCAAAAACGGGGGAAAATCTGCAAATCCATGCGGCCATTTTGTTTTTTCGACCGAACATGTGTAAAACATTTA
This sequence comes from Alitta virens, assembly GCA_932294295.1. NCBI lineage: Eukaryota > Metazoa > Annelida > Polychaeta > Phyllodocida > Nereididae > Alitta > Alitta virens. Next base: position 29,446,744 of record OW028579.1, read on the forward strand.
ATGTTTAGTAACGAATAAATTCAAAACCCCTTTGATTTTTCGCATTGTTTTAAAATAATACAGTTATATCTGACTGTACAAAACTAAAAAATTTATTATTTCAAAGTGTAAATAGTAGATTTGACATATTATATTTTGGTGTTGTGGATGTTACTAATTCTGTCAAAACTTTACTTCCCACTTATTTAATGAGACGAATATTGAAGTCTGATACATTATTTACTTGAGAAAAACTACTTGTTTATTTATTTTTTTTCACCATCAAAACAAGAATTTTGATAGTCTTCTGCATGCTAACCAAGACTTTCTGTAATGGTATTGAATTTAGGTCAAATATAACGTCCATAACAATGGTCTTCTGTGCTAAAGGTAATAATCATAGCTATCCTGACCTCCCTCCAAATAAATAATGTGACTGTCCATTTTGCACACAACACCAATTATTGAATTTTTTTTATCACCCTAGAGGGACTATTAGGTAAATAACTTGTCCGGTCAAAGATTTTGGATTGATAATGTCCATAACAGGAATTGATTATGTACAACCATAGTTATGCTGAAAGAAATGCATGACAAATTGTAGTTTGGCCGTTACTTTCACATAGACAACCTGCAGCAATAGGCCTATATTTGGACGGATTTGAAGAATGAAGTTTGGCTTTTTAATTCTATGACACAATACTTGAATAGATGTCAAACCGAACTGAAATTGAGCCTTGTTAGTCACTTTGGACACATGTACAGCTATAAATGTAATGTTATGGACGTTACTTTGAAAAATGAGTTTTTGTCAAATTGTCAAAGATAACGTCCATTCCTTTGTCAAATTGTCAAAGATAATGTCCAGTCTTTCATTGATTTATATTAATTGATATAAATACAATGACTATGTCAATTGAAATTGCATAGGTATATGAAATGACCAACATATATTCCAGACAGACCCAACAATCATTCCCTGTCCCTCATATTTTCATAATCTTGCAGTTTCAATTAACTTCATAATGTCAGATTTTCAGGTAACATCCATAGCATGTCAAACAGGGTATATTTACCCAAAATGGTCCATACCAAGGACCAAACCACGAAAAGATAAGAAAACAACAAACAAAGCTACTTGAAAATTGTAAAAATAACCACTTCTGCAAATTGCTTGTGGTGATAGTGAAGGTCAAACTTTTACATGTAACATCCATCACACTATCTTTGAGAGTGTTTTTGGCTAAAAATACTTGTTAAACTATCTTTCGACCATCAAAATAGAAAATGTATAGTCTTATTAAATAAATAAAATGCATATTAGGGTAATTTGAAACCCTTTGTTTTCAGCTGGATAGCAGCCTTATAATAACAGCCTTTATCTCATCAAATTTGGTATCAAATGAAAGAGTGTAATTTTCTAAGAAACCCGATGGCCATTAGAATCATGGCTCGAACCAGGAAGGTATAGCACTAGAGACACAACTGTGCTGATTTTGTATTGGGCAGTATGGGAGGTGCGAACTGTGCTGTGTTTGGTTGCCCCTGCAACAAAGCCAAAAGTCGTGGACACTGCCTGGAAAGCCAGGAGATCCCCCAGAGAGGTCAGAGGAGTGGTGTCAACGATTGTTTTACTTGTGCAAGAGGGATCCCCCCTTCAACCATGACACTGCTCACATGTGTTCCAGACATTTCTCGCAGGATTGTCTACAGACGACAGGTTAGTTGTTTACTAATGTGAAATTTAACTGGATCTATTTATTCATGATTAAATACATTTTAACAAATTTTGTAATAACTAGGGGAAATGCCAGTGCATGTGCTGCCGTGAACATTCGGCGTGGCTTAAAAATGAGTGAAGGAGCAAAACTGACCATGCCGGAGTATGGTCAACTAGTCCGCCAGACGACTCGTTCGCTACCAACTCGTCTGCCAGACAACTGACTGGTCCGCCAGAAAAACCAACTCGTCTGCTACTGAAGCCTACTCGTCCGCCAAGTGAAACCCCCTCGGCCGGCCCGCCCCTTGGCTGGTAACCATTAACCGACTCGTCCGCCGGAAGAAAGTCAACTCGTCCACCACCAAAGAAAAGGGGGCCTGGGCGGACGTCGGCGGCCGCATTCACATGGCCGAGCATCTGCTGGTGTCTGCCCTAACCCCCTTGTAAATACCAAAATTAAACAGGGAAAATATGATTAATTGCAAATTAATTTAGCTATTTCACAGTCAACAACCGGTCATTGACGCAAACCCCGCGGCTGCCCCCCAGTGGGCAGCCTGAAGCCACCCTAATAACAGCGGACCAGTTGGCAGAGGACCAATTGGTTTTCTGGCAGACCAGTTGACTCTTAGTGGCGGACCAGTTGACCACAGGTAGTGGACCATTTGACCCGACTGGCGTACCAGTTGTATTTGCGGGCATGTTGGTCAGAGGACCAGTCGTCGGGTGGACCAATTGACTATACCCCACCATGCCACTAGGTTGGAAATGTGTTCAGGAATGTAAAAACCTTTGAATGTTTTAGATCGGACAAATAATAACGATTTTTATTAACAAAACCTGATGAGATATAATGATTGCTGTTTGTCAATGGAAATACAGTCAAACCTATGCTATGTTAAACGGTCACCTAAGCAAGCATAAAAGGCAATGAGCAATGTGGCCATTCAACTCACGTTGTAATGTATGTTGTTGCCAATTGTTGGTCACTTATTACAGATGCACATAATATTGTTGCTGAACCCAATTTAAGAAATCGGTGGTGATATGCAGGTCATTCAACTGACTGCTTAAGATAGGTGAGGATGGCCATTTAAGGATGAGACAATGCATACAGGCCTTAGGCTTAGGGCAGGTTTGACAGTAGTCTGTTAAATTTGACAGTTCTGGATTATAATCCCATCCTTTGTTGATACCTTTCTTCAACTTGCTTTACTAGCAAGGGGCTACAAGCTAGTTTCTTATAGCATGCCCAAACCTTTCATGCCTGGCAACACAACAAAACAGAAGAAACCTCCTGAAAGATCATAAAATGTTGTGTTATCTCGTCTTTTGAATTCTGAGGTATTTGTTATTGTCAAATGTTGTGTTGTATATTTTGCATTTACAATTGGTTTTGTATTTATAGTTATTTGTTTCTAGTCACACATGTTTTTTTTTTCAAAACACTGCACGTGCAACAGTGAAACTGTGAGCCTGCGGCAATCAGCAAAGCTGCTGCAATCAATGAAGTTGCGTGCAATCATATCTTTTCATTCAGAATGTTTTGATTCTTCCCCTAGCTAGTGTTATTATCCCCTGCAACTTTGCTGACAGCTACAACTTCGCTGTCGTGCACTGTATCAGCTAGATTTTCCCAAGTAAAGACAACCCAAGTGAAATACATGTGAATTTTCTGTTCGTATATAATTGAGGGCTAATGTGACCTATTCAATTATTCAAATATTGTAGTATTTTACTTCTGAACTAGAAAATGAAGTAAGAAAAAGAGTCACAATGAAAAATAAATTTGATAGAGAAGAACATTTGGTTGATAATTATGACAGTTGATCTATGCAGTGCACCAGGTCATTATACTTGAATACTGGAGAAGTAAGATGTCTGTAATTTGTTTTGTTTCAGGTTGAGAGGCCACCCCCACCTGTCAAAGAGAGGGTCTGGTATGAAAGCCTGGATGAGGTTAGGAGGGATGCTTCAGCGTTAGTCGTGCCATGGATACACTTGAACAAAACAGAAGAACATGTGTGTGTTGGCAAACTGCACAACAGCAAGTTTCTGTATATGACAATATCTCAGCTGATTTCACAGCAGATGTATTCATACGAGGTAATGTATTGCAATTTTTATGATGTGCAGAAATGTATTTACTAATGGGAACAATTTCAAAAAAATGAGACAATAACTTGATTCATACTGAATTTGCAGATTGCAAGATATTGCAAGAGGACGTTGCAAAGATTGGTTTGAAGCAGCTCCTGTGTAATGTGGAGTCTTTGTCACTATGTCCTGGTGTTACGGAGCAGGAACTCCAAAATCAACCAGAATTCCTTAATGAAAAGTAATTTCATGAAACTTACTTTGAAGGTACGTGTTATCAAAGCTTTGCTTAAAATTGTCATTATTTGTATTATATATATAGTCTTGTCAAAATGCCTTCTTTGTCTGGCTAATAATTTTCACTAGGCTATCAAAAAAATTTATTATTCTGTAATGTCTATACACATTTTTGCTCATATGGAGGTAGAGCTTTGATGAAATGCCAGGTCCTGGGAGTACATAAAAATATAGATTTAACATTTGCATATCAAAAGCCAAGGCTTGCAATTGAGCAAATTTGGTAATCAAATAAGAAATGAAAGTTCTAAAAAGTTGTTTTTTCATACAGGTGGTATATGTGTGAAGTGTACTGATATAAGAGCTCTACTGCTGAAGAGAAATAGACCCGGACCTGCCCTTCTTCATTCAAAGGCGCCAATGTCCAAATTGAAGAACAAGAATCTGCTTGTAGATGAGGTGGCCAATCTGCGCAGACACCTAAAAGAACTGGAGCAGAAAATAGCCGAAAATAGAGTGTCAATGTCTCAACCAATGTACACGGGCTCATCTGCTCTTTCACCAGCCTGCTCCAGTTCTATAAGACCAAGGTGGTGAAAGTGCAGATCAGCCTGTTTGTTCCCATTTTTTGGGAAGAGCAAGAAAAAGCTTTTTCCAAGGAAAATAAAGGTAATTCAAGACGGGCATGATATTTGCATCTTTCTAACACATGTATAAATTCAGATGCAAATTCGATTAACCTTTTTTAATCCACAATTTTGGTTTTTTATCCAGGAATGAGATGGCATCCAATGCTCATCAAGTTTGCCATCATGTTGCGACACCAGAGTCCACCTTTATACAAGACTCTGAGAGAAACTGGTGTTTTGTGTCTTCCAGGAGAAAGTACGTTGCGCGACTACACAGGCATTTTTCCCGCTGTGCCAGGATTCCAACCACACGTTCTGCAGGATCTGGCACTCAAGGCCTCAACTTTGTAAAAGACAAGTTCACGAGTGTACGAGGAAATGAAAATCTGCAGGGATCTTGTCTTCAACAAAAAAACAGATTCTCTGATTGGCTATGTCACCTCAGAGCAGTTTAACCCTGAACTAGTGAGTATTATGTTTGTTCCAAAAAATTTTAAAGCTGACAAATAATTATCCTGAAATTTCAATTTACAATATACAATAAAACAATATTTCAATTGATATATCATACGTAAAGAAGAAATATTGAAAGAATAAAAAACCAAGATTTGCATTGCGCTTATGCTACAGTACCTCCTAGACCTGAAAAATAGGCCTGGTTATTAGTGTTCATTATTTATTGTGTTTCACGACATTGATAAAAATCTAGCTGAAGACGTTCTCCAGTTTATGGTGATGGGTGTGACTTCTGACATCCAGGCGTCCATCTGATACTTTGGCACAAAGGAAGCAAAGGCTGGAGTGCTGTACAAGCTTTTCTGGGACGCAGTGTGTTACATTGAAGTTTCCTGTGGTTTGAAAGTAAGTTTAATACTGACATCAACTACTGTGTACTGTGCATGATGCAAGTGACTCTTTGGATGCAATGAGCATAATATATGATTGTACATTTTCAGGTGTTGGCCTTGACTTCTGACAAAGCATCAACAAACATGAAGTTTTACATCATGCATGGAGTGGAGTCTTCAAGTGAGGTGACATACAAGACACTTAATTTGTATGCGGAAGATGAGCGCTGTATTTTTTTTCGTCTCAGATGTTCCCCATCTTCTTAAAACCCTCAGGAACAATTTGTTCAATTCACGAGAAACAAAGGCAAAAGGCTCTTAATGGTTATTATACTAAACTTATGCTTCTCTTGCAATTGATCTGCATGTTCAGTTTAGTGTCTGATTTGTGCAGCATATATTTAATTTTAGAAAGGGGGAGCTTTCTTACCATGGACATGATCATTAAATTCTGAGAAAAGGACATCAGTGGACACATGTTTTGAACAAAGATAACTTATGATCATGTCTTTCTAACTCAGCAAAGTAAAATGAAAGTGAAGCTTGCTGGCCAGGTAAGATAGTTTAAAACAATGAAAAGAATTTTCTGATATATTTTTTTGTGTTTGTTGATTGAGTTACAGGTGTTCTTTCTGTAATTAATCATAGGCAACTATTTGTAGGTTCTGAGCGAATCTTTTGGCAAAGTTCTTGAGGAGTATGGTGATGCTGATGTGCTAGAGATGGCCACCCTTATCCTGCTGACGGACAAATTCTTCGATGTGATGAATTTTTGCTCACATTCAGCGGCAGCCAAGAAACAGAAACCATTCTGTGAGCTGTATACATCTGGTGATGATGATAGATTTCAGGTAAATTTGGTAGATCATCAATTAAATAATCTAAGTAGCAGTTGTTTGGAGCACACTACAAACAAAAATAAAAATATTTTGCACAATCATTTCAAACTTCACCAACATTGCCATCAAGAGATATCATAGTGACAACACGATGTATGAGTATGCTTGATGAACTTTTAGCACTGCCTTTCCTTAAAATATGTCAGAAGATATCAACATACATGAAAGATAATAAAGACCATGAATTGTATACTGTGTTGGTATATTTATTTGTAATAAAATATTGAATTTGGCATTCAGCATTCCAAGTATAAACCATTGTTGGGAATCCAATTTTGGTATAAATCCATTGATAGGCTAAACAAACAAAAAAAACATTGGCAAGAGGGGGGGGGGGGGGAGGGGTCTGGATTTTCAGAACCTTTCCGACCCTTTTTCCTTTCATTTTGGCAAGAAATAGGCCTACATGGAGAACAACAGAGAATGTAACTGAACCAGCACTTGATAAATCAGGTGGTGTTGAAAACTCTGGACCCATACAAACAGTAAATAAACCCTATTGCTTGAACAGAGTTCAAAACATTCACCTTCATTGCTTTTTGCTCTGAGAGCAGTTTTAAAGGCCTCGGGTAACAATGTCCTAAAGTATATCATCTCTTCCTTTTCTGACATGCTCAACAGACAACTGAACAATGTTCTGTGGACCCTATAAAAAGGTGATACATTTTGAAGTTCTGATTTCAATCTCTATACTATAAGCAATGATAAGGACAAAATATCTTGCATCTATTTAAGTATGTGTAGAATTCACATATCGGTACACAAGAAATGAAAAATTTATGTCAATTCAACACTTTATTTTAGACACATTAAAATAAGTCCCATGTCAATATTAAGGACTACAATAATATAAAACAGTAACAGTGCAATCTTAAATTGAGAGCTGTTCCATTTTTCAAGTGAGGGGTGGGGTTGGGGGATTAGGATGTATTTTTTATGGACCTGCTGCCCCACTTACGTAGATTAATATATAATGTGGGCAACTCCTCTCTATCTTGCAGACCTGTCTGTTTTTTGTTTAGAAAAAAACCTTACAGTCGTTCCCACAGTCACGAATCTGTACATGTATTTAATTCCCAGTAATATTTTTATCTTCAGAAAACTATTTTGTCTCAATCTACATAAGTGGGGCAGCAGGTACATTGGCTTGTTTACTCGTCAAAGTACGCACTGCATCAATCTCATTTTCTTCTTCGTCCAATGCACGATCCATGCATTCCCATGGGTTGTCCTGTCAATAAAAATAAAAATTGTAAAACAAGACAATGGCAATAATATTGACCTTGCACGACAATCCTCTCGGGCAATTTTTTGTTTCTGATAACTAATGTAATTTCCAGTATAGATATTTACATATATGATCACGCAATGAAGTTATGGGCTGTCATAAAAGGTAACTAAGGTAACTGAAGTGACACAATTAGCTGTCAGGGATAATAGCTGTCATGGATAATCAAAAGATCTGTGTCAACTTGACCAGATATAAATTACAAATATAAGTATTCAGTGATATAAATATGCACATAACCCCCCCCCCCCCCCCATAAACACACACACACACTTATATATGACATAATTATTATATGTGCTTTTGTTTGTCAAATTGCATTCATCATGATTCATGATTAGGATTGGTATTTATTTAGCTGACACAGCCTGGTGTTAAGTGTCAATTGAAATTGTGATGTTATTGATGAATTCATCCACTGTATGTCAGTATGTGGCCATCATGAGCCTTGCCGGTTACAATAATGACTCAGGAACTAAGCTTATGCACTCAAATCACTTAGGAAACTCTCTATACAAAACTTTCAATGAAAAACATACCTCAAAATCAGCCTCAGCCATCTCTCGTGTCGCTTCAGCAATTTGTTTACACAGCGCCAGAAGTGACTAATGCACGGAGACAGATTGGCTTCAGAATTCACTCGTGGCTCGTGGCTGACGCCACTCGTGAATCCTGGCCAATCTGTCCACTCATGAGGAATGTAAAAATATACTTCATAACCATTGGGTCTTATTATAATACCTCCATAGTGAAACCGCGCTACGCTGTGTTACTTTAAATTTTTGACACTACGAAGAAGCATCGCGAGTTTTTTCAGCTAATTATAACTCCAAAACTTCACTAAGAATAATCTTTCTATCTACGTTTTGACTAATAATGTTCATTAGAACTATGAACAAGAATAAAACTGGTATTTCTTAAAGAACCCGATTATTGCTCATGAATGTGCACGAGTACAGTCAACTCGCCCAAAAATTTCTTGCCACAACACCAACTCGCCCAATGGTAGACACACCTTTTATTATGCCAAGGTAATTTATGCCATCATCGCGCATGTATGCGTACATGTAAATGGCTGATCCAGCGGACCGTAGACCGCCATCATATGCATACATGTAAATGGCTGTTATAATATAACAGTACTAGCGCAATCCCATAAAGTGGGAGATGGAGACATGGGATTTATCCATGCAGTGGAAAGATTGGTTTATTCCCAATACTGAAAAATTTAGAAAATGTTAATCCTATATTAAATGACAAAAATAAAAATATATAGAATGAAAGTTGTGTTGTGTAGGGTTATCTGGCCTGCAGCTATTAAAACCGACAGGGGGGGGGGATATGTGTCACTGCTCATTTAATATTTTTAATCCCAGGCCTAAGTTTACTGTTCACTTCAGTCTTTTAATTCATTCAGATCATGGAGTCATAAGCACTTCATGGTCAGATCCGGCATACCCATGGGGTACATGAAGTCATTTAAATTGCTGACATTTAAATATTGCTACTATAGGCCTGTTGATGTACATTCTGTTAACTGTAATTCTTTAAAATATCAGGAGGTGTGAAATCATGGCCATACACAGCTTGGATCTTTGGTTTATCCAAGCACACAGCAACGCTGTTATGACTTCAGCATGTCACCATGAGCTTTGTTACATTCCTTTTGAAATGCAGCAATTGCAATTGACTAATGACAATTAACCTTTGTGAAGGACTTCTTTACATTTGGCTAATTGAATTGATCTATATTATTACATATATTTAAATTGCTGCAACTCCGAAACTCGCTTATTATGCATGAATAGGCCTATTGACTGAAAAAGGATATTAACAAGCAGGAAGATAAGACAAAACAATTTTTTTTTATTCAATACAGCCTCATTTATTTGCAATTACAGATTCAATATGGCCTCAAAAAGTTGCACAACTCTTTATATAAAGTCCTTGGACATCTTGGTCCACTCCTTCCTAATGGCAGCCTTGATGGAGCCAACACCTGGGTGGGGGGTCTTGTTGGTGGCCTGCTCTAAAATGTCCCACACAGCGTAGTCCAGCGGGTTCAGGTCCGGGCCGGAGGAGGGCCAGAAATCTGCCGACCAGAAGTCAGGAAAGTCAAATTGCTGCACCTTCTTGGCCATGTGGCAGGGAGCCCCATCCTGGATCCACACATAGTTACCCTCTGGGCAGATGGCATTCAGCCATGACAAGGAAGAAGAAGGGCAGCATCTTCTTGCTGTCGTAGGCCACTACTTCCAAGGCCATGACCTGGTACATAACATTTACTTATTTTACAGCTGACTGGCTACAGTTTGTTATAATATTAGTTTCACAACATTAAGTCAAGTGGTTGTTGGTTTATTTGACTAAAGTTCATTGCAAGTTTCGCCTCCCCACCCTGTATGTAACTTCAAATTAGTTACTGATATGTCGGACCAGGCAGAAAGATCAGTAGGGAAAGAAACTCATCAAGAACATAAAGAGGTTGTCATTGCCGACAAGAAGAAGAATAAGATACACAAACGTAGGAAATCTTGACTTCATCCTCCTCCTCTTCCAGCGAAACGGATTAAAAGAGCTTGATCTGACAGACTTAAGTAGCTCGACCAATAAGCTACTCATTACAGCCATTGCAAATATGGCCAAGGGACAAGAATTACCTGGACCTGTACTCCATCGTATCATTATTCAAGCTAGTGTCAAATTTTGCAGAACGGGCAAAACTTACCATCACAAATGCAGGGCAAACAAATCTGGTGGAAAATGGTGGGATTAAAAGCTGTCATGAGAACTGGAATCCAACAGATGGGTCTCTTCCAGTAAATGCACCACAGTCCAACCTCAAACTGAAGCTGAAAACTCCGGGCTATGACTTAGCCGATGATAGATTACCCACTGGGGGATATAAACATGAATCTGCCTTGGGTATCCTGGACAATTTTGCTGCAAATATATCCACTAACAGACTGCCAAGTTGGGAACAGAACACTTGCCTAATGCTAAAGATACTTAATACCAGACTTCTTCTCTGCAGACCTCATGCAAGATTGCTAGAGAGGCAAAAGAAAGAAGAAAACCTACAACATCAAAAGGCAAACTATTCTTCAATGCTAGGGCGTTACAACTTACAGACCTTGCCACCTGTCTGGCCTGGCAACTCTCGGAAGTTGTCAGTATACATAGAGAGGCTTTGCTACATGCCACATCACTGCAGCTGTCTGAGAAGGAAAAGCGGCTGCTTAAATTCCAACCACTGGGAGGTCCCTATCTATTCAAAGGAAATGCCCAAACCATCATAGACAGGGGACAGTAAGGAAGCCGAGGTCAAAGTTGTCAGAACGGCGGCTTCAAAATTTGGATTTCACCCTACACCCTCTACTACCACAAGTAATGAAAAAGAGGGAAAAAACGATAACAAATGCTCTTTTCGCTTCACACACACAAGCCGCTCTTCCCAGAAAAAATCCAGTGTAATATTCCTTTTGTTGGTTATTATTAAAATGAAGTAAGATCAAGTATTATCCAGTTCAAATCCTTTATTCCTTTACACAAAGTTACAGGGTCCTTCCACCTCAAGACTCAGGATCAAACTTCCTACCCAGGGGGCAAACCAAGCTTGATCTTTGACCTATCAGCCAATCAGAGGTCACAGCCTCTCAAATTCCTGCCACCTCAACACTTCCCATGAAATGCCATTCCTAATAAGGAATCGGTTAGAGGGTGCAGGGATCCAAGGAGATATTCTTAGCTACCTTGATTAGGCTGATATAAGATTTGCTTTCGCATTAATAACAGACATATATTAATATAATAGTTAAAGTAAAATATGGATAATATACAATAATAATTTAGATTAAATAAAAATAACATTACATGCCTTTGGTTAATAAAAAAATTATCTGAATGAAATTTGGAACTTTTTACAGTTACAAATGGAAGGAAAATTTTTCTTTGAATCATAAATGAAAAGATATGGACATAGGATTCTTAGCTGGCATTTTCTTAAATGTTCACACATCTAGCACTAGGATTAAACACTGATACAAAGGTGTTATATAATATGAGAAGTACATCAAAACATTCATAATTAATAACACTACAAACCATGGATATACCATTAAATCCAACACTAATATGTGTTCACTTTAACATATATAGTACAGCATTTTTCAATACATTTGTTAAAAAAATATATCAAACAGGATCAATCAATACAAGTAATTGCTTATTTTAACTGTTTAAAAGTGATACATTTGATTATATGCAAATAATTACAACATGCATTTATCATAGATGACAAGGGATATACATTTGATTATATATCTTTTAAGTAATACAACATAACAGATTATATAGCATATATCTAGGTTATATATATAATATAGGTTATAAAGAAAACATACTAATAAAACATTAGAGATTATGTAAATTATATATAGAATATATGTATAAGTAAATGGAAAAACTATACTTGTTTACTTAATCAATAGCAAAACATGTAACATGTCTTTAATATAACATTACATGTCTTTGGTTAATACATAACATATCTTTGGGTAGACCCAAAATGAGATGACACCACTAAAATTCACTGAATTTTAACCGAAATGGATTGAAGGGTTTGAGAATGTGCAATAGGGGCAGAATTTGCAATTGGAGCAGAAGGATCCAAAGAGGGGTAAAGAGAAGGAACTGTTGGACCAGAAGGAGAATTTGTATCCTTTCCCGAAAGTGGAGAAGAGAGGAAATAAAGGCGAAGCATGAAAAAGAAAGGGAAAGCGTGAGATTTTAGTAGTTCCGAAATAATGAGATGAGAATTGGACTAAATGAGAAAATGAGGGATGAGTGATAGTAAGTTATGAGTAAAGCATACAAAAATACTACTAATCATAATAGAGTGATGGTCTGAGAAACACATCAGGCAAGGCCAGTAACACTGAAGTCCATGTTTTAATTGAGGATCAATAGTGTTGATGTTGTGCATTAATTACACACAATACCTTAAGTATAGGGCTAGTATCCAAAAATTGGAAATGAAACATGGAGTGTCAAAAGCACATACCAATATCCGTAGAAAAATAAATGCTGAAGCATCTACTGTCCATTAATTGAATCAGCCTTACTAAGGTCGGCACAAAATCCAGGTAATACATAATTTATAAAGTGATCAACCTAGTAAAATCACTTGTAGGAAAAATACAGGTCATAGTTGCAAGACTTGTCATGAAAGTAAAGCCATTTTCTGTGACATAATAAACACAAAACATTGTGTTCTGTAAGTACAACATGTGAACTTGAAAAGTACCAGTGCTACCCGAAAATGAATAAATGGGTAAAAGAAAACTGATACTGTCTAATGATATACACAAATATACATTAGTGCACCATTGAACTTCAGAAAGGGTTAAACAGCAATGTAGAAAATGACATTTGTAAAATATAGAACACTACACCGAGTGTCTATATCTGAAGTACCTTGTATATAAGGGTCCTAAGAAAATCACAATTTTCAAACAATACACAAAGAACATTATTCATATAATCATAGACAAGAAAAAAATTATAATTTGAATTGTTTGACGAATTTTACAAATGAGCCAACAGTTCGGAATCCCGAAGGCTGCATTGTAGTGTCAAGCAAGGGATCCTGAATGGTGAACCAAAGATTCTCTTGAATCTGATGGTCAGTTTGCAAGAGAACTTGGAAGGTACCATTCTTGTAACGACCTATGCGAATGTTATAAACATCCGGCATGAGATCTGCGGAAGTCACATCTGAGTTGTCTGTCCGGGGATCCTGGATTGACAAATATGTATTTGTCTGGGGAGTTAGTTCATTCATGTGATTGGCTGCATTCAATCCAGACCTAATCCAAGCAGGTTTGATCCTGGACACATGGATCACTGTGGGGAGTTGTTTCTTGTCGAGAGTCATCAAAATGACATGTGATCTGTCAAGGAGCTCTTTAATGACAAGAGGGCCCACGTAATCAAGTCTGATTTTTCTACTGGCAGTTTGCAAGGAGCTACTACCAGAAGCCAGTAAATACACCAACATACCTGGTGTGTAAATTGTGGGGTTTTTCACTTTCCTATTTTGCTTTGCCGCTTGCTCATTTTGCAACTTAGACTGAATGTCCAATACAATTTTCCCAATTGACTCCAGTCTCTGCTTCAAAATTGTCACATACTCTGCATAGTCTCTGGCAACGCTGGAGACAGGAGGGCACGTGAAAACAGTAGGGGGTTGGCGCAGATAGACAAGGTAAAAGGGACTATGATTGCCAAGGGCTGGGCTAGCAAAGGAATTGTAAGCATAAGCTACAGAGTTGACGTACAAATGCCAATTACGTCCATTGTTAGTCAAATGTGAGGTCAACAACCCTGTAACAGTACCAATAAAACGTTCTGCTTTCAAAGACTGATGGTTTTCAACAGAAACAAAAAAAGTTTGGACATTGACACTGCATTAATGCCAATTCCCGTCTGTCTCGGGGCAGATGAATGTCCTGTATCGTAGATTTGTCAATCTTTTTCAGGAGCTTATCAATATCCGATTGCTTTGGCAAATGACGAAGAAGCACATCATCAGATTGTAATTGAAGTGGGGCAGGTGAACGCAGTAGTGAGGCAGGTGGCACTGTATGCGTTTCTGCAGGCTGTGCAACAATTTGCTGGGGTACAACATTTGTTGGAGGCATCCAACGTGGATTGACCAAAGTATGGGGTCCATGTGGAACATATGGTGTTGGCACAGTAGGTGGTGCTGCGGTAGAAGGCAGTGGGGGCACCGCAGGTGGTGCTAATGGTGGTGCCACAAATGAATTCCGGACTACAGGTTGTACTGCAGTGGGAACAGCAGGTGGGACCAAGGGTTGAGCTGCAGGTTCATCAAAAAGTGCTGCAGGCGGAGCTGCAGGTGCATTGACAAGTGCTGCAGGCTGAGCTGCAGGTGCATTGACAAGTACTACAGGCTGAGCTGCAGGTGCATTGACAAGTACTGCAGGCTGAGCTGCAGGTGCATTGACAAGTACTGCAGGCTGAGCTGCAGGTGCATTGACAACTACAGGTGCTGCAGGCTGTTTATAAACCTGTTTGCTGGTTTGACTGTCAACTGTCTGTTGAACAGTGGGTATTCTCACTCCATCAGAACGGGCTTTAGACCTGGTCAACATAGGAAAAGCAATATCATCAGCTAGATTTATGTCTGAACACACAGGGTTTCTGGAAAGATAGTCTGCAATGACCATGGAAGATCCTTTGCAAAAACCAATTTTGATCGCATAATCACTTAATTTTTCCAGTAACCTTTTGATCCTGGGAGAAGAGGGTTCATGCTTAGCTTTCATAATTTGTGGAATGCTAGCATGATCGGTATATATCTCAAATGCCGTACCTTTTAAAACATGCCGGAAGGCTGCTACTGCAAGCCAAATTCCGGTGAGCTCCAATTCCGAAATACCATAGTGGCATGCAGCTTTCGGAAGAGCTTTGGAAAAGTAGGCCAAGAGACATTCCTGTCCGTCCTGTATTTGCCATAGACTGGCACCAGTGCCAACGCGGGATGTATCAACATAAAGTCTGAACAAACCTGTACTGCGTGGCAAGGACAAAAGAGGCGGTTTGACTAGAAGCTGTAAAATGGCATTATAAGCATGCTGATGCTCTTCAGTCCAAATAAACTCAGCCTTTTTACTGGCAATTTTCAATGGATGAAGCAAAATCTGCAACTTGGGCATGTACATTGACAAATATGACACCTTACCAATAAAGCCTTTTTAGTTGGCGTTTGGTTGTAGGAGTCTGCAGCTTCCTGATGGCTTCTGTCCTATCTCTGAGAGGGCGGATACCTTGTCGATCTTTATTGATGACTATTTCATGGCCCATGTAAATGACACGGGTCCTGAAAAGTTTGGCTTTCGCCGGTGAGATTTTTAATCCATTATCTTCTAACACCTGAAGTATGGTTTCAATGTGTTTAAAATGAGAAGTCACGGATTTGGAAAAAATTATCAGGTCATCCATAATACCTATACAATAGTCACGGGCCTGACAAGATTCAAGAATGGTGTTTATATGTTGTTGGAAAACGGAGGGACTGACAGATAATCCCATTGGTAACCGGAGATATTTGTATGATTTGCCGCCAAAGTAAGAGGTGATACCACAGTAATTTTGACATTTATCACTTAACCGCAGGCAATGATATGCCTCTTTGAGGTCAAGGACACTTACAATTGTGGGCTGAGCCTCGCCAATTGTTTGAATGGCATCCCGAACTAACAGAAAGGGCAAATTGCGTTTGACAATTTTGGTGTTCAATTGTCGGAAGTCGGTGACAAGACGCAAGTTGGTTGTACCCTTCTTTTTCAGAAGCATTACAGGACTGGAATAGGCAGATTGATCTTCCTTTAATATGCCCATTTGGACAAGCTTCTGCAATTCCTGATCTATAATCGGTTTCTCTGCTGAGGACACCGTATATGGCCTGATATAAAAAGGATTGTGATCTGTCAGGTCAAACTCAATGGTCAAATTTGTGTTACCCACTTCGGAGTGAAGACTTAAAGCGTTCTTGTATTGAAAGAGCAAGTCTTTAACATGTCGTTGTTGGTCAACGTCCAAGGGTGTATTAGCAAAGATGATATCTCTGTCAATAATTTCCCTGTCCGTCATGCGAAGTCGTGGATCAGATGAATCCAAAAAGGGAAATTTGCACTGTTTGTCTTCGTACAGTGTCTGTCTGTCTACAGGTGTAGCAGGTGGGACAACATGATCTTTGCTTTGACTGGTCGACATTGCATTACTGGCCGACTGTTCCTGAGAAGCTGAAGATGCAGCATAGTGGAACAAGTGCGTATTTTGTGCAGATATTGCAGTGGCAAAGAGTGGATCATACATTTTTGTCAAATAACGCAAATCTATAATACCAAATTGTTTGTTATGTGAGAAATTTACTGGGTGGTTGAGTGGATTATGAAGTACGATGGCTGCAACACCATTGTGAAACTTCAGCAGCATATTGGATGCTGTGAACTGTGAAATGAACCGTGAAGTTCTCAGAAAAAAAGTGGCATTTCGTAGAAATGCTGGAATTCGCGCTGTCACAGTCATAATTTGGGCCTGATTCGGCTGCAAAGTAATTGATCTGGTCAAACGTGCAACAAAAGAATTGTGTTTAAAGCGCAGTCTTTGAGTTTTAAACTCTAAACATGCATCGATTTCCTGTAAGGCAGGAGTACCTAGTACAAGATTAACTCCACCTAAAGTGTCAAGAGCATATGCACGAACAACAAATTGATGGTTCTGAAGCTTAATGGGGATTTCTAAAACATATTTTGTTGAAACATATTGCCCATTTCCAACTTTGAATCGGGTTGGAGGAACCATAATTTTCGGTAATTTTGACAAGTATGTTGATTGTTGGACAAAAGTTGCACAAACCAAAGAATCACTTGCACCTGAATCAATCAGGGTCAGGACCTTCTCTCTGTTAGGCAACAAAGCAATCGCCATGTTGTTCCTATTGAGAGTAATAGAAGGCTCACTGTCACAATTGTCATAACTTGGGATTGAAGTTATAGCCGGTAAAGGTTCTGTCTTGTTCGAATGACAAGACTGGTCCTGCTGAGTAACAACAGGTGGAGTGACAGCATTGTTGCTGGCACAAAAATGTTCCTCCTGCGTGACCTGTGGGGCCATGCATGCAGAAGTATCTAATGATGGATGCTGACATGAGGGATGAGAAGGTGCAGAAGGATGAGATGAAAGAGAAGTTAAATTTGATACAGTATTATCTGACACAATGTGGTTATATGAAGGACTAATATTCTGGGGTTCACAACACTCACTAAAACTATCATGCAAGAAAGTGTGACATTTCGGGGATGCAGAGAGCTCGGTGCCAACTGTCTGGTCCCCTACTGAAAATTCTGGTCTCCATGAAAGGAACCATTTTGTAACATTTGGTGCAGTTTGTAACACTGAGCATAACGATGGCCTTTTTGTTGGCAAAAGAGGCACACAATGGGGCTGGGTGACTGACTTCGTGGTCTGTCACTGAATGAAACCTGACGGTCTCCAGATGCTCTACGAGGAGTCGGAGGTCTGCGCATAGAATCACGACCACGACTTGGTGAGCGTGAAGGCCGACGATCATCCCTGTTATGGGGGCGATAACGGTCCTCATTGAACTCTCGACGAGAGTCACTGGGGCTTCGTCGCGCTCGAGGGAAGTCACCTGAGCGATACCTGTCACCACGATTCTGAGGTGACCATTGTCTACCACGAGCCGGGGAAGCATTGACACGTCTGTTGACGTACAGTTGCTGAAACTGATCAGCAATTTCATTCATTGGAACCGTATTTGGTGGTGGTTGATAAGGTGACAATGAAGGGACTGGCACCGGGGCTGGTGGTTGGTACGGAAGTGGTGCAGGGGCCGATTGATATGCTAGCATAGCTTGAGGAGCTGCAGCTGGGACATAGGAATGGACTGCCTGGGCAGTCTGAAACGCCTCATCTAAAGTGGCATCTCTTCGGGCGTATACCATGCCTTGAATAGAGGCAGGGAGGCCTTTGATGAACTGGAGAGTGATCATCTCCTGGTCAGCTATTCTGGCTTTGGAAGCAATGTGCTTAACATGCTTCTTGAAAGCCTGCAGAGTCTCAGACGGCCGGAGAGCCAGGGTCTGAAACTGCTGAATGAGTTCAGGCCGGCTTTGCTGTTGCGAAAAAGCAGCAACAAAAGCAGCTTTGAGAATAGCTACGGTAGTGAAGGATTCTTTATTATCCTCATACCATTGTCTTGCCTCAGAGGACAAGGTGACCCTAAATTTTGTTACCCTTTGGGATTCAGCGATTGGGCAATCTTCGCAGTAGTCTATGAATTTTAGCCAATGAATGTCACAATCTTCATTGTCTCTACCAGAAAATTGGGGAGGGCGATTGGAATTGACAACAACATTGACTGGTTCACCCATTGTGAAAGAAAAGTATAGAACAGTGAAAATTTGTAAAGTGTGGTCAAAAGGCGGATTGAAAGGAAATGTAAAGGAAACTATTGATTTATGATTGTGCGGATGTATTAAGGCACATGATAAATATGTGAAATAAGAACATTGCTGGGAGGTGGCAAAGCAATGGGTGTATTTTCAAAAGCCAGAGTAATAAATGTGCATTGCGGGATAATTTATGCAGGTGCATAAAATAATACTTAAATCACTTCAGGACATTCATAATAATAATAAAAAGTCATTTGAAGTATCTGGTTATTCCAGCACTGAGTGTCAGTACGGAATTAAACATAAACAAAACATGTGATAAATGACATGTAACATCAACAAAATTGAGAAATTCTATTATATGAATATTGCGATTAAAAGTTCATATTTAAATTTGAGATATTATGTGAGCAATATTTAAAATCAAAATTAATCAGAAATGACATAAAATAGTGAATAATGAACTATGTTTGGCATTTTGTAGCATTTGCATTATGTGCATTTGTACCTGTCAGAGTTCGAGATCGATGAACTTGGATGAACTTGCAATGTAAACAGCTGATCCGCGAATGTACTGAATGTTCGATGGCTGTTAATGACACTCGTGGATGATGACACAATGTCCGATCATGTACGAATGATTAGCGAAGACGAAGGAACATAGAAAGAGCGAAGAATATGTGTAGATGTTACGATGACAGCTAGAGAGCGAGAGCGACGTTCACTCGAAGCGTAGCTTGTAGAATCAGGCTGGGCGGATGTACACTGTGTGCGCGCGCACAATAAGGTTGATGCTAGAGAGCCTCCAGGCACATGGCTATTTCTAGCACCAGGCAGTGGGAAGTTCCGGTGACGTCATTCATAGAGGGATATCCCCAATGCACGCGCACTTCCTAGAGCCGCCGGTGACCCAAATATGATATCGGGTAGGTCCGAAGCGTCTAAACTGCGGTTCCAAATCAGTCAGTCAGTCATTGACTGCACCAAAGCTAGTTTAATAGTCAGTCAGTCGGTCAGTCAGTCAGCACGTCAGTCAGTCAGTCAGTCAGTCAGTCATCAACTGCACCAAAGCCCTTATTTAATAATCTGTGCTAGCATTATTAATACAGCAGTCAGTCAGTCAGTCAGTCAGTCAGTCAGTCAGCCATATATTGCCTGCACCAAAGCCCTTATTCAATGTTTCAGGAATGTCAAACAAATTTTTTAGGATTATTTTGAATTTATGTAATGTTTTTAATAAGTAGAATCTTCTGTCAAATGAGAATACAGCAATTTACATCATATGTGACTCACAACTCCATAAGGTCACTTGGTTCTGAAAATGGTGTCATGACTCGTAGATAAATTAAAATTTTCCACCTTTTTCTTACTTAAGTTTAGACTGTATCTGCTTGGAGAAAACAGGACATTTTGGACAGCGTCCCACTTCCCCAAGTGGTAGCTCCGATTTGTTCTCAAATCTCTTGTTCAACCTTTTAAACTTTCGCTGGTAGTATGGGTAGCACCTGTTGTTCAAGACTTCAAGAATGATTTACCAAAGTAATCGTGGAGGACATCCTACTTAGGAAAAATTTATAGCCAGTGATGGGATATTCTTGCTGTAATTGTATGATTACCCAACCAAGCTACAAACTTTGAATTACAGTATGACTCATATGGAATTGTCCATGTATCGCCGACTTTCGGCAAGACACGGAATGTCACGGATTGTAACGGGGCGTAGCGCTTACCCCCCATGGGATGCCTAATTGCTTCACGGGGCCTTTCGCGGACTTTTGCCGACCTGCGGGGATTGTCGGGGATTTACCCCAAATTTTTTTTAATCCTTTTGACCCCATCAAAACCTTGGGCCCTTTATGAACAGGTGTTAGACATCATGGGGGTATATAGATATCATCAGCGTTCAATTGGCAGAGGGGGTTGAAACTGATACTCCTGCAACCCTGTCATCACAGCCCTTGATTGGTCATACTAAGATCAAAGGATGCTGTTTATACTAGTCTTTAGTCACAACAATCATTTTTCTCCCTCTTCATTTGATGTAAGTGACACTATTTGTATTGGATAACTCTCATCTTCTGGATTAAGACCATGTAAATTTCATTGCAATGTGATCAGTATATCCTGAGATATTTATACTATCAATACATTTTTAGATTCATTTAACTGCATCTATACCCGTAACAGTTCATTACATCCTCGATAAATCAGAGTTTAAGCAAGATTATATGAAGTGATAAATGTGTTGCTATTATTTAGAAATAAATATTTTAAACTATCATTCTAAGTCAGTGTGTGAGAATAAAGTTATGTTATCTTTAACAATCACAATATAAATAAAATCTCACCAATAAAACCACTATCAAGACCACCACTCTATTAACACCGTGTCACAATAGCTCCCAATTATTGACTGTTCAATCAAGACTACTGAACAGATAGATACATTAAAACCACTGATAAGATCTCCTCACAATTAAGACCACACAATTTCGAACCTGTCAGCATTGTTATTTATGAAGTCTACTTTGACTCTTTGAATTGGATAGACAGACAGATAGACAGACAGACAGATAGATAGATAGATAGATAGATAGATAGATAGACAGATAGATAGATAGATAGATACTAGATAAATAGATAGATAAGATATATACTAGATAGATAGATACTAGATAGATGAAAAAAATTCATCATAACTATTTATTGTATCACAGACTCGTGACAAATGATTACTATGGCAATAATAATATAATATTTATTTCTTTCCAACTTACATTGTACAACACATGGTATGAAGACAATATAATAATAAATAATAATTACACCATAAGTAATGGCAAAGAAACAGATCAGAGATCGACAGGAGTAATAGTCTGAGTATTAATTTTGTAGCACAAATGGAGTCTCTTGTGACTTTATGAACTGCACTTCACAAACAATTGACACCTGTTTCCTGCATACATTCAATTAATCAACCTATGACACACTATATAATTTTAGACAAACTTTTTTTTTCTGATTCTCCACTTTTTCATCAGAATCAGTGACACAAAACGGCTGATTACTATAATACCCATGGCATCCATCTAATGGTAAATCCATGTGTACTAGTTATGTTTACAAGGAAACATGAAGTCAGTCCTGACCAAACAACTGCTGAGTGCAAAATGACCTAGAAATAGTTTGCCCTAATCAGGTCACCCTTTCCTTAACACCCCATGCCCTTCCCTGCTACTGCAGCATGGCCCACCCTCTACCATTATGACCTACTAGCTCCATAGTATTGACTGCACCCAAGCCCTTATCTAAAAAAAAAATCAGTCAGTCAGTCATTGACTGCACCAAAGCTAGTTTAATAGTCAGTCAGTCGGTCAGTCAGTCAGCACGTCAGTCAGTCAGTCAGTCAGTCATCAACTGCACCAAAGCCCTTATTTAATAATCTGTGCTAGCATTATTAATACAGCAGTCAGTCAGTCAGTCAGTCAGTCAGTCAGCCATATATTGCCTGCACCAAAGCCCTTATTCAATGTTTCAGGAATGTCAAACAAATTTTTTAGGATTATTTTGAATTTATGTAATGTTTTTAATAAGTAGAATCTTCTGTCAAATGAGAATACAGCAATTTACATCATATGTGACTCACAACTCCATAAGGTCACTTGGTTCTGAAAATGGTGTCATGACTCGTAGATAAATTAAAATTTTCCACCTTTTTCTTACTTAAGTTTAGACTGTATCTGCTTGGAGAAAACAGGACATTTTGGACTCATATTTTCTCCAAGGTAGGCTATATGACAGCAATTAATACAGATGGACACAATATAATTGAGCACTACTTAAATTCAATACGTTTTTTGTTGCATTGTCATTTTTTATATCTCTGGTTCTACTTAACACAATGCAATAAAATGTATATGCTCTTGATCTAGAACATTAAAGCAACCCAACAAACAATAAGTCATTGGTGTATAGTTAGAAAATTGGAAGATAACTTTGGTAACTCAGAGTAACTAATTAAGTATTTTCTTTGATCTGGCCTGGGGCAATTGACTGTGACGCCCAAATACAAGGTGGCCATGGTAGTGGAGGGGGGAGGGGCACTAAGGGGCTATTAAAAAATTCTACTGGTCACTGCTGGGCGCAGAAAGTCTGCAGTATTTCCTTTCTTAAAAAACTTGCATTCATATACAGTGTTTATAACAATGAATAAGCCTTTTATAACTGTTCTCGGGACTGCTCATCTGACATAGAAAACTATTTCAAAGTCAATTGTACAATCATATTTCAAGGAAAAGTTAAAAAAAAGTTAAAAAAAAAAAAACAGGTTGGCAAGAGGGGTTGACTTATGACTTCATATATTTTTATCTTCTGAATGTACACTGTAATAAAATTTGGCTGCTAAACAGAACTCCAAACCCTTGAAATTTGTGAAGACAAGGGGAGTTATAAACTGGAATATGAGACTGATAAGAAACACATGTTGCTGATAAGAGCAAAATGATGCTGACCACCATCCACAGCAGCCCACCCCTCTGATATCCGTGACAAGGGGCAAGGAGGCGCGACGAGCCACTACAGGCCGACACCAGCCGCAAATTAATTATAGCCAATTAGTCAGGAATGTCTATCAGCATCGCCCCGACTTGCGCCGTGTTTCAGGGTGTTTTGGGGTGATGTCGGCAAAATATGGACAATTCCATATGAGTCATACTGTAGCAAATTATTCAAGATTTTCTTCTCAGTTGCAATGCTACTATTGGTTGTCCAAGTTGCTTATCATTACTCTAATTGAGTTTTGTATAATTTCAGAGCTATCCAAGCCTCCTGTGGGTCCTGTTGAATGCTACGGCATACATAGGGGGCCCATTAAGCTATGCCAATGCCATCTACCCCTGAACATTCCTAGTGGGGAAAGGGGGGGGGGAGCCAAACACCACTTGAGACGACCCATCCGCAACTGTATCTGCCGCATGGCCAGAATACAGGCAGACACCTACATGGCCAAATGTGCCATGTGAGTTTTCCATGAGAAGGATTAACACATGGAAAACGCATGGTTTTTAGCGAATTATAATGAGGCAAAAACCATGCGTTTATCCAAATGCATGGAAAACACGTGGCACAATTGGCCATGTAGGTAATTGTACTGTCACATCTACTGTCATAACCCAAGTAGACACTCTGCAACACCCAGGCAGACATGGCTCTCCTGAGGTCATTGCATACTTACTAGTGTTTAGATAGAAAATTCAACGAGGCCAAGGGTGCTCAAACTGAATAGTCTATGGCTGAGATAGAGATGCGAGAGGCATGATGGGTTTGCGGTTCAACTTTTTTGGCTGGAAATGACAAAACGGAGCTGGTTAAGCCACCAGTCTTATATATGATAGGCTGATGCCTATGGCATATATGCCTTAACAATGTTATATAAAGTTAATTAAATTGTTATGAATACCTCTACACACGTGTACTCTGCATGCAATAATATTATTATAAACAGCTGCAATCGATAAAAATCAAACCAAAAACAACAATTCCATCTTTTTTTTTTTTTTTTTTTTTACAAATCTATAACCACAATTACAATTTATTATTTGTAGGAACTAACAGCATGCTAAATAATTACTAAATAATTAGTACACGAACTTCAATATTTTTAATTATTCATCCGATGTAATTGAATATAAAATATAATACAATTATATATGAACATACATTTTTATAAATGCAGTTGAATGTAGGTGGCTAAATAAACTAACAAATTGATCGTTCTTACCACTACGACACAGTTTTATCAGTCAGAGTATTGTCAGTATTTTCAATGTCATTTACTGGTTGTGGTAAACATTTTCTTGGCTGACATTCGGAATTCTCTGTACTTAGCAGTGTAAATGATTGGATTGACGAGACAATTAATAAAAAGGGCATATACAGTAAAATGGTAAAAAGGTGTTCCAAATGGCAGGGGAACTCCTAAGTTAATGAGAAAGAAATAAGTCTGGTTCCATCCGACGCACATTATGTAAGCCACGCATACGGTGAGCATGGCTTTGAGGAGGTTACGGCGAACTTTATCTTGACGCTTTTGGCGAGCGCGTTCTGTGGCAGAAACAGTATCTAATGCTGGTTGGACTTGTCTCATGGCACGTATCATTCGTATATAGCAGTAGGTCATCACGGTAACTGGCAAAATAATGGCTAAAATGTAGCGAACAATACTATTAAGAATGCGTACGGCTTCGCTGGGATAGGCCACATAAAGTGCGCAAGCTTGTCCCATCGGAACACTGGTGTACCCTGTGTGAGCAAATTGAATCACAGCTCCCAATATCCAGACAAGTAATATGGCTATCAATCCTTTGGTTTTTGTGAAGTGCACCTGAAGAAAAAAAAAATCATTATTTGGAAAGAAATATGAAATATGTTGCATTATGAAATGCGAAGCAGCAATTTTTGTAGTTTACCGACTTGGTCACAAATTCTTTTTATTGATATATTTACCAGCTGCAGTATTTTAAGTTAATAGTTTTGTGTATATACTTGGCCCAGTAAACGGATAATAAAAAAGTAGGAAATCTACAGCTTGTGTGGGTGCATCAGAATAACATTAAGCTCTATTCTATATTTAGCAAGCAAGATCATTGCAATTTTGAAAATATTTGACAAACTTATATCTGTCCCGTCTTGTGACTAGAGTGAATACAAAGAATATTGATTCTGATCTGTTGTTTCACTTAAGTATTTCTTTCGTCCGAGAGTGATAATTTTATCGTGGCCAAAGCGATCGAGGATTTTCTATGGGGGGACAACAAAAAAAAAGCACTCTGAGACTGAAATCAAGTTTTCTGCTATATACCTCAACAATCAAAGAAAATCCTAAGGTTCAAAATTATATAGCTATGACATAATTAAGGCAGTGGTGTCCACAACAATCTATTGCAAAGCATTAGAAATAGGCCTATTGTGCTCAAACCTAATGGAAAACCCAGGTATCTTGCCACTTTGGTTCGATTCAGTCGATGAAACTTTAAACTATGACACATGATAAACTGGCTATTATTACTTAATGATCACGCTCACAAGTCTCAACTTTGACACTATGTCTCTTTATCACTTCGTGTATCACTTCTCATCATGAACTTCGTATCACTTTACCTAATGGACAGTTCATATAATACTCTGGTTTATGCAACTTAATCAGGAAATTAAAAGCCCATCTTAAGTTGCGATGACGTTCCACTTGATCGTGATTTTATTGGATACAACAATCATATAAATATTTTGTTACCCGGAATTTCTGCAAATCATGACATTGTAATTCGAGAATAGGCAAGCCATTCAATTACTTGTTGATTCCAGATAGTACTATGCATCCCAGCTGGATGATGATTGCATTCATGAGACGTTAAATTGGAGGTGTCATGTACTTGGTGTCACTGCTTAGCCAGCAAGTAAAAGACCCCATCCATGGGATAATTGTGTAACATGGTGTGGACTCCAAGCCTTATCACCTCATCATTACATCTACCTCAGGCATGGTCATAAAAGATTAAGCTTTAGACCCAGTAGCATCGAGACATTACATTAATTTCATTAGTTTGTCAGATTGAGGTAATGTACATCTAAGAGGCAATTACATTGTACTGAAAATAATCAAAACGGATGTGGCACATTATTAGGGGCCCACCCGACATCTACAAATGCCCAGATTAGCTCAACATCGCCCGACATTGGTCAAGATAGCCAACATAAACCAATATTGGTCTAACATTGACCCGATTTGGCACGGTTTAATCAGTTGACATCATTTGGCAAAAGTAATGAAGGAGCCATTAAATGGAATCAAACTAAGTAATTAGTTTCAAAATGAACGTCCACGTGTTTTTCAGCCATTATTACATACAAAGCATTGAGCACAAAATAAACGGAAATGTTAGTAATGTAGTGATAAGTCAAATTCCAACTTTCCAACTGATAAGAAAACCTCTCTGTAACAATTACAATATTTTGCCTTCTTGACATCATATATCACCATTTGTCATGTTCGCAGGAACATGAAAAATAATATAAGGAAAATATAGATACACTAAATGAGAATTATATCAATGAGGTGTTTATAAGTTAGAAAATGTGGCCTTGAATTTTGATAGATATTTTGTGCTTGTCCATACTTTCTATCAAATATGACTGAGAAACATTTCCACCGAAAAACATTTGCCAAGATAGATATTGTGATTCAGCAGTTATTAATTATTAATATTATTAAGTATTAATTATACTCACCCTTTTCAATGGTAAAAAAATCGTTAAATTTATTAACTTGCCTTACTGTTTACTTGTGTGTTAGTTGATAAACAATCTCAAATATTACTCACCTTGCAGGTTAATCCAAATTTGCTCAACTTGTATGTTAATGGATAGACAATTTCAAATTTTACTCACCTTGTGGGTTAATGGATAAACTTTTTCAAATTTATTACCTTGTAGGTTAATGGATAAATAATTCCATTTGGCTCACCTTGTATGTTATTGGATTAACGATTTCAAATAACTTGTAGGTTTAGGATACAAAATTTCACATTTTACTAAACATTTAGGTAAATGAATGAAAAATTTCAAATTTTACTAACCTTGTAGGTTAGTGGGTGAACAATCTCAGCAAATCTTTCAAATGTCATCATGATAAGATTTCCAGTAGAAATTACAAAAGATGCCCACATGAGAAAACTATTGGCCCATATTCTATAACAAAGATATGCCATGCACAATTTAAATATATTATGTATAATTTAAAAAAATGCTTAAGTATATGAAATTCACAATGTTGGAATGTATATATGATAGAATTCAGAATCATTTATTTCATATTACATATATCAACTACAGTCATAACATATATGCAAGAAATAATTATATTCATTGTATATGTAATATGGACTTTAGAGAGATATATGATATGTTGCATAGTAATGAAATGGAAACTTGTGAAAAATATATGGTGCATGATTGAAATGTATGAGGTAATTTTTTTTTAGCAATTACTTGGTATGAAAGATTACATGATTTGGGCAAATTTGTATTACTATGTGTTACTTAATGATATATGATCATGAAACAGAGCTGCCTATTCATGTTTATCTTAACTAATTACCTGCAATAAAAATCTCCAGAAATTCCACGAGGAATTTGAAGACTAACAACGGATGGTGAGTTGACGATCAACCAGAATGAGGCTGTGAAATCAATCACTGATTGGTTGATGATAAACATGTTGCAAACCTGTAAAACACAAGGTGGAAAATATTTGAATTGTATATTTGATGCAATTTTGGTTGTATTTTAGGATAAACAGAAAGTAACAAGCTTGTTATGTTATAGATATGATAAATGGCACAGCAGGTTTTATAATTTTTTTTAAGGAAAAAGAAATATCAGTAAAACTGGACAGTTGAAGTTAGGGATAAATTTTTGTAAAAATGACACGATAAAAACCAGGATTTATAAGTAAAAAAAAAAATACTGTAAGACTTATTCAACTAGGGCTTGACCATACGTTTTGCAGATTCAGAAAAGTCAAAGACCAGGGTTGTAGATCATTTTGATTGAAGTCAAAGAGAGAAGATAAATTTCCACCTCAAGGATAATAAGATAACAGATTTCTTTATAAAGACACTGATAGCAGCCAGCCTTGCGAAAAACAGGACTATACTTGTAAATCGGGCCCCTTTGCAAAAGTACAAAGAGAAACCCCACCAATAGTTTAATGTTGGCCAGCTAAGGTAACACCCCCCCCCCCCCTAATAATAAAATCACCCAGGCAATTTTCATAAGCTCCAAAGGTATTGATTCAAAAATATTAATTACCTTTTCTCTCATTTTCTTGCTCATCATAATAACAAATATGACTAGGCAATTGTCCAGCATCCCTATTATTCCTATGGCGTAATAAATGGTCACATGCCATACTACTCCACCATCACTTTTTGTATAATGTGACGTCACATTGTTGTCATAATTCGTCACATTCCATTCAGTGACGTCAGTTACTGGTTCTGAAAAAGGTGGCAAGCTTGTTGTCATCTCATGGCCAACCATTTCAGTGATAGACACCTGAAACTGGAGAACAGAATAAAACATTTTAAACTTTAACATGCTTAAAACTCCGAGACAGTATATTCACCACATTCAGATTTGCCACAATATCAATTTGCGATTGAAGTAAATTGTGATAAACAATTGCCTATATATTTCAGGCCTTCTTGATAAGTACTGTGTTAGATCAAATTGCATTTAGGTTCCTGCCGCAATTGTGTTTTTCCTGAAGTTTTGTTAGGCTATACGTTTATCTTATGCTTGCCAAATTGGTCTAACACTGGGCAAATTAATGTGTATCAAATTATCAGCATTAAGCCAATGCCAGATACCACACTGGCGGATCCAGACCCGACTCTACGGGGGGGGGGGGGGGGCGGCAAAGGCTCTACGGGGCGCCAAATGGTCAAAATCATGCCTGTAAGATGTCATTTCATAGGCCACAATTAGACATTAAAATTGGTACGGGGGGGGGGGGGCATGGCCCCGATGCCCTCCTCCTCCCCCCTGGATCCGCCAGTGATGATACCATGATGGGAAAAGTATGAGATAAGATGTGTCTGATTTGATATGAGAGTAAGTATGTGTCAGAGATATGAAATCCCAGATATCATGCGATCGAGTCTATGGGCCTATGTCAGACCGATGCGGCCAACGTTCAGATGACAAAAGCAATTAGTTTCTCAACATACTCTGCAGAATACAAATACTTTAAAGTTGATTTGTGCAGTGTATCTACCAAATTTCAAAGGAATACACTGGTATTTTGATCCAAAGGGGTAATCTAGGACCCCCACTTCATCCATTCTCTTTTGGCTTTGGTCATTTATGGAGCAAGCTAGTTCACTTAGTTCACTTCTATGTAACCATCCATGCAGTTTAATTTGTGTGCCCAATACTACAGGTGCACATGGTGATGTGTAGCACGGTCTCTCAGATATCTATAAAAATCACAAGCGCAGCATCATTCATGTTTGCCCTCTAATAGTTCTAGCTTTATGCTGTATTAAACTGATGCTTGCATTCTTTTCAGGTCGTTATTTCCCAGCCATTTTTTGATGGTAGGATAATTTACTCTGGGAAGTGAATAACTTGCTAGATGTTTTTAAAAAAGAAGAAGCACGTAATGGCATACAATTATGGATTGTGTGCGATCTACCTCGTGGTAATTTATTTGAATATTATTATTCAACCAATATAGCATGCTAGATCGGGTTGATCGGGTCGACTTTGGACTGAAATTGGCTAATGTTGGCCACCAATATTACTCAACAATGTGGAATTGATGTGTTAGGAGGTTGTTGAACTTGCCCAACACAACTCATTGCAGATATCTGTCACAGTTAGCAGGGGTAACATTTCCACATGATCAAATCTGTCACAGCTTCTTGAAATTACTCCACACAATGTTGAACAGTGACAACAAGATTCTTTAAGTTTATTGCTGAAAGAGCAGTGAAGGACCACATGACTATCATATCACGAAATATCAGTTATATTGAGACTGCCTACAAGAAACTTTTGACTGATTTTAGTAGCTTGCCTGAGTTAAAATCTTATTATTTACCACTTGAAGAACAGTGCACAGTTCAGGCTGTGAGAGACATTTTGATTTACAATCCATTAGATTTGTCACCACTTGATAAATGCCACTTTTTATATTTTCTCTGTACCATTTGAATTTATCTGAGTAATTTGTAATGTGTCTATACCTGAATGCAATGTATGAAATAAATATGTATATATATATATATAAAGGGTAGATTTTGAGCCAATATGAAATGTCTTCTGGGAACCACTCCCTGGTTAAAATACAAAGTGAGGGTATAGTTTCTTTATGACGGATTTCGTTGACTTGGAAACTCAACTCCAGATGACTTCATTTGAATCTAGGATTCCCATTGACTCATAACTTAAAGAATGTTCCTCAGCTAATGGTAGTCCTGGATTCGCATGACATCCTTTGGAGTCTGTTTCTAAGTCAATGAGTTCTTATGTTAACAAAACCTGAGACATATGAAATTTACATACCAGGTAAAGTTTGGTTAATGTCACTGGGCAACCATATTGGTTTCTCTAGCTAGCCACTTCCTGTATGACCAGGAAGGTTCGGGTCTCTTGACCATCAACTAGCCAATCAGGGAGCACTTCCGTGCCCCCTAATCCTGAGAGCTTATATAAGCGAACTCTCCCGCTCAAATTCAATCGTATCATCAGATTCAGTTCTGTATCATCTCCTTATCTCGTTCGTCTGCACTTAACTTCAAGAAGAGCTAATTCTGACAGTTAGAATTGAGCTAGCTGATCCAGCACACCTCAACTGAGCCGGATATCTTCTGTGAACTTCTGTGAATGCTGAAGGTTCACGCCTTGGTGCGACCAACACCCACATACGCAATTAACGAAATTTCAGAAACTACGACTTCAAATTCATCAAGCTAACGAATTTCGTTAATATATGGTGTAGCATATCTTTTTGACATTGCACATCTCGATAATTTGATCATGACTGGCAGAAATTCTCAGTCCGCCCATGGTCATAATGGCAGAATGAGTCGCTATTGCGAGATCACCATGCCATCCGGTCACTTTGATTGCCTATCAGATGATGTAGAGGATGTAAATTTGGGTGATGAACAGAACGAGAGAGGAGTGAGAGACGATTTTCAGGGGGGGGGGGGGGACAGAGCAGCCGGTAAATTTGCTAAGTGCCACAAAATCATACAGTAACGTTGTTCAACAGCAAAGTACCGGTCAGTAAAACCTGCCCCTTCCTATTGACGACGGGCGGGACCAAGTCCCACTCAACAGGTCGTCGGCACCAACTAAAGAATTTATACCTGAAAATCTTGTCCGGACAAATCAGCATGATATTAATGTACAAAGGTGGGACCCCTCCAAAATGGTGGATGAAAGCCAGTTCGGAGCGGTAGGAGGGGTAATTCCTATGCATAATGTGTATTTACCAGCAGATTACGATCACGTGAGATGGAATACGCCCAAGGAAACGGCCCCCCTCATCGTGAGCATTACGCCCAAGGAAACGGCCCCCCTTGTCTCGAAATGGAATACTCCTGCATCAATACCCCCTCCCGTCAAGAGATGGAATACGCCCGAGCGAACGGCCCCCCTCGTCATGTGACGCGATTCGCCCGAGTGAACCCCACCCCCCCTCGTTACGAGGTGGGCTACGCCTGAGCGAACAGACCAGGTGCGCTCGAGCAGAATATTATGGTCATCCAAAATGATTCATTGCATGGCCCTGCCCCCCCCCCCCCCCCCCCGTACGCAACGGAGGCTCTTATGAACATATGGCAGCTCCCCAACAACTGCCAGGCCACGCAGGGTCACTAGATTGTCAGATGCATCATGGACTCATGAGTGTTAATGTAAACAATCGTTCAGATGTATGGCCAGGATATCACGGTTGGCACTGAACATGTACCTAGAAGAGCGGCAGAATCAGCTGTTAATGGTGAGTTCATTGACCTCATTGACTTCATTAACAGCAGTATATCTGTCTCAGAGACTGATGAGTTCGAAACATTTATTGATGAATGTGGCAATGTAAACTTTAAATATCAGAGAAATAAGAAAGCTATTACCAGTGCCTTTCGATGCTTGGAAGCCTGGGGCTCTTATCAGTTAATTGTTTGTAGGATGTACAATTACAATGTCTTACACCATATGATTTCTTACCAAATTTTCATATTATCCCTATTTGCTAAATACGTCATAACTTATGACATAAGGCATCGCCAAATATTGGGTAGAAGGAGATCTTTTGAATTTTCTAGGCTTAATCAGGAGCTCTTTGTTACCACATTTGATGCAAATGCTTTTCTCAGTAAACCGCTGCACTAAGTGTTCTGAAGTTGACTATGCTACAGGTGACTGCCCCTTTCGTGGCACCGGGCAGACTGCAGATCTGCCCCGGGCCAAAAAATCAGATCAGTCCAGCGAAATCTGCCTTCTCTTCCAGCAGGGGCTATGTAAGCCCAGTAGAAAGTGTAAGAGAAAGCACGTCTGTATGGGCTGTGGAGGTCAGGAAGGGTTCAAGGATTGTAAAAAATGCAGCAAATCAAACAACTAAGCCAGCAAGTTTTCTCATAAAGTCGTACTGGCAGAGTATGTTGCCCTCAGTATATTCTAAACAAAAGGCATCTAATTTGTATGAACAGCTCTGCAATGGAGTTCGAATAGGTAGTTCAGCTGCAACCATCACTGTTTCCTCACCCAATTGGCCTTCTGCAGTCGAACATGGTCCTGCAGTTTCAGAAGTCATTGCTACTGATTTACATATGGGCAGATTATACGGTCCTTTTGCCGAGCCCCCATATGCCAATTTCAAGTCCAAAGTCAGAGTAATACATGACCTTTTATTTCCAGCAATGGGTTTAGTAAATGGTGACATAGATCCTGCTGAATATTCTCTTCATTATTCATCAGTCGACGACGCTGCCCAATTTTGGAAAAATTCAGGGAGCATTTATGGCAAAAATTGACCTTAAAGATGCCTACAAGCATGTGCCTGTCCATCCTAGCGATTGACACATGTTGGGTTTTCAGTGGGCAATGGATAGTGAGCCAGTTTACATATATTTTTCCAAAGTTCTTAACTTTGGTTTAAGGTCAGCCCCTGCATTGTTTGATCAGTTCGCTCAGGCACTGCAGGAATTCATGTGGCAGGAAGGTGCCACCAAGCGTATAGTGCGTTATGTCGATGATTTTTTGATAGTAGATGGTTCTAAGGTCGGATGTGCCAGCAGTCTCCAGGTCGCTTTAGCTACATGTAGAGAATCAGGTTTCACTATCCAGCCTTCCAAGGTCACCCCTCCTGCCAGGGTAGTAGAATTTTTAGGCATTATTATCGATTCTCAACTGGGTGAGTTACGTATATCTGAGGATAGGGTAGTTGAGATCAAAGGGATCTTGGCTGGTTGGTTAGACAAATGAGTAGGTGCAAAGAGGTAATTGTTAAGCCTGATAGGCAAGTTGGCCTTTGCCTCTCGAGTGATCCGGACCGGCAGAGCCTTTCTCGGCAGGCTCATAGCCCTCTCAAAGAAAGCAAAGCATTTGCACTACAGAGTTTGTCTATCCAGGCAAGCAAGAGCAGACATATTATGGTGGCATAATTGTCTAATTAGTCACAATGGTACCTGCCTGTATAATGTGGACTGGTCCACCGGCCACATTGTACATGTTAATACTGATGCCAGCAATATAGATTTTGGAGCCCTATGTGGAGGCGAGTGGTTCGCCCTTCTTTACAAGGGACAATGCGAATCCCTCGCAACAATGTCTATCAACTGGCGAGAACTCCATGCAGCCATCAAAGCAATGGCATCCTGGGCGCCAGACCTAGCCGGTGCCAAAATCATCTTTCACATCGATAATATGGCTGTCTGTGGCATTTTAAACAAATTTATACAGCTGTCGAGGAGCTGATGGAGCTGGTTAGACATTGGTGCCTATTAGTAGAACGTCACAGTCTGTTGGTCACCATTGTTTATATTTCCACCACAGACAATATCGAAGCTGATCACCTCAGTAGAGGCCAGATCCTACAGTTTTTTGAGGCCACTGGCCTGTCTCCAGCTGGCCGAATTTGGCCAGCCACTGTCCCTTATTTCAATTCAGCCATTTAGTTTTCTCCTTACTGCTTCATTTAATTGATTTTCAGAGCTGGACTGGCCAGTTCATGACCTTGTGTCTACATGGCTAGCCTTTAATTCAAGGCGCTCATATTCCACTGCTGTTACAAGGTACATCAGATTTTGTCAATTATATTCTATATATCCGCTATTGTTTGATGAGCATAATGCACTTTGTTTTATTGCATATCTTGATTCTTTAACTTTGCTAGTTAGAACCATTAAAGTATACTTGTCAGGAGTAAGGGCTTGGCTGATATCACGAGGTCAAACACCCCCACTTATTTACACTGTCAGGGTCAAGTGGGCACTCAGATCACTCGAGCGGAGCCATCCAGAGCCGCGTCGGGCTACTCAGTCTCTTATTCTTTGTTGGCTCTTATACAGTCATCCCTTTCATACTCATTTGATAATCTTATGATTTTTGCTTCTATGACTCTAGGGTATTTCGCTTGTTTACGAGCAGGGGAGTATTGTTACAACCCTTCGGTTTCTCCTCTGCTCCTCTCCTCTGCTTCCACGCCATACCTCTCTCTCAGAGTAAAGTCATCCAAGACTTCGCTAAAAGGTTTTAGCGTCATAGTGGGATGTACCAGAGCAGATGGGTGTGCTTATTGCACTATGCAATTTTATCTCCATATACGGCCCTTTCCACAATCGGCCCCATTATTTGTACATCAGTCCGGTCAACCATTTGCCAGATACAGTCATCCAGCGACTTGGCCGCTGGCGTTCGCACACATACAGCACGTATGTCAGACCATCCCTGGATGACATGGCATCCATTGCTCCATCGCATTCCCTTTTTAACTTTGCCTTAACTCCTCTTGCTTTTGGGAAACACGCTTTGCTGTATCTATGGCTATCTACAAAAGCAAGCTGTATATATATGTTTTGTGTCTGTCATCTGTCTGTGTGTCTGTCTTCTATCTGTGTGTCCATGCCTTTCTTGTTTTAGCCAATAAATGGCAATGTGTCCAAACTTATTCAAGTTGACTTGTGTTTATTAAATGAGATTTACATACCAGGTAAATTTGGTTAATGTCACTGGGCAGCCATATTGGTTTCTCTAGCTAGCCACTTCCTGTATGACCAGGAAGGTTCGGGTCTCTTGACCATCAACTAGCCAATCAGGGAGCACTTCCATGCACCCAAAAATCCTGAGAGCTTATATAAGCGGACTCTCCCGTTCAAATTCAATCATCTCATCAGATTCAGTTCTCCCACCCACCCGTCCCTATTTTTATAGGATTTATCCACTTTACATTTATAGAATGTTTCCTTCATTATGACTGTACATTTCTTACATTTATAGAATGTTGCCGTCAATTACAACTGTACTTTCATTATTAGTGCACATTCAGTATTTTGTGTGCTTCTTTAATTTGGTACTTAAAACATGTTCAAACTAAAGTGCCGACCAATGTCAAAAACATTAAAAAAAACATACCATAAGGTATGAATTTAAAAAAAGTAATAATTGCCACCCACTGTTGGGGAGCCAGATATATTTAAAACATGCATTTATAGTATGTCATCATAACCCTTTCCTTTGGGCTATCTACAAAAGCAAGCTGTATATATATGTTTTGTGTCTGTCATCTGTCTGTGTGTCTGTTTTCTGCCTGTGTGTCCATGCCTTTCTTGTTTTAGCCAATAAATGGCAATGTGTCCAAACTTATTCAAGTTGACTTGTGTTTATTAACTTATATTTGCTCAGTATAGGTCTACATCTTGCATATTGGATTTGTATCGTGTAATAATTCTATGAATTGGCAAAGAGAAGCACCAGATGGTACGTTAAAGGATATTATGTTTCCTTGCACAAGGAAAGTGAAAATTCGGGAACTTTTAGATTACACTTCGTAGAATTATTTAAATGTAGACTTTTTGCTTGATGTGTTGGCTTATGGAGGAATATAATTTGCAGGTTATATAGGCATAATTAAGTGAGATGATTAATAATTTATTACATACTGATTAATTTGTTTTGGTTGATTGTGACTGTAGTCATTTGAGTCAATTGACCATTTATAAGTTCTCTTCTATGCCAAGAATGTATGTGAATCATGTAGCATGCTATAAATAATATGGTATCTCCCATAAATTATCTATATATTAATCATACTCATGGTCCACAAGTTATGGTATTACAAAGTTTTTCTTATTCAATTGCCAATTGCAAACTATCTCTGTGGAAGCAAAATACGTAAAAAATAAAGTAGCCCATGTACGTTTAGTCAACGGTTACCATGTGTATGTGGCTAGAAATATTTGTTCTGGCTCAATGCATTTTATAGACAATTTATATGGAATTGTTTCAAGTAAGATAAAATTGAGAATTATGTTTTCAGAAACAAAAATAAATATTGAATTCCATCAACTTCAGAACAACACTAAGTACGTTACTGCATATTCTAGGGCATCTAGGCCATTTTGGGCTTCTAGAACAGCTTACAGTATATTGGGCATACAGGCATCTAGTTTAGAATACACTTCTTCGCCAGTTGTCTTCCCACCCAGTTACTTCCTTTTGACATAGAGAATGCAGTGTCACGCTCACCTGTATGATTTGGCCATTTAGAATGCTAATATTCCCTGAGAAGTCAGGGAATATTAGCATTCTAAATTGTAGGCAGAGATTAGTGATGGCTTACATCTGCATAATTAACCATAACAAACGATATAGTGAAGCTTTAACATCTAAGGGTGGCATGGAGCCCTTGACCTTGACCTAGAACCAATATGGTTGACAATGGCGATCAGGCATACTGGCTTTAATTGCTCTCCAGACCCTTTGCTTGCAGCTTGTCATACAGCAAAAGGTTTGTTGACACATTTTGATAAAGACTGGACATAGTTCGACATACCTTCTGGTTTATTAATTTTATTCATATTTGGTTGTATAAAATCTGCGATTGAAAGTCTATTGATTCAACTGTCATTTTACCTGTTGGTCAAATTAAGGTACTTATGTTTACATCAACAGCCTGCTTAATTTTAAATGTTATTTTATGGACTGAAAGTCCTATGTTCTTCCTTTTAAGTTATCATGTGACCATTGGCCCCAATCCTGTTCTTCTTAGGAGGCCACATCCAGTCATACTGTTTGAATCTACTAAAACAATTAGTGGGAATACGACAGTTCTTGCTTGCAAATTCTTTCATTTCTGCTATTTTTGTCAATGACATGCCATCCTACGGATAGTTTATTAGTTTTGCCCCAAATTATGTAAATTCCTAAATTTTTGGCATCACGACAGCACAAAAAATGTGATAAACTAGGTCTAATATGAGATGAAACTTTAGATGATGAGCACCATAACATCTGTATCAATGGTAGTTGTCTTTTGTCTGATACAAGTCTACTCAGCACAAATTATCAGTCAGTTACTAACATGTAGCAAACAACGTTGATTGATTGATTGATAAAATATATTTATTCAGGGTAACATTTCAGATAAAAATGCTGTTTTACATTTGGCCCTGATAACAATAAAATCAAATATGATATCACATTTAGAAAGAACTTGAATAAAAAATTGGTAAAAACATAATGCTGTAAGTGCAGCTTAAGAGTGGAAAGTGACATGATTTGAAAAGTGACATGATTTCTTTAACATTATTTTGCATATTGTTCCATTAACGACTAGCTCGAAACATGAAATAATTCTTAAAAATAAATTTTCTAGGGAACAGAATATATACATTATTAAAATCATTAAAACGTGTATATCTCTCAGAGACCTCATTTTGACATAATAATTTGGTTACTTAAATAGTCCGGGGCCAGCCCATGATTATCGTTGATTAACCGAAGATGTCTGGATAATTTTTGGTTTTTGCATTTCGCATTTGTTTGTCTCAGGAACATTTCCAAGCAACTTTCAGACAAACAGCTGTTGCAGACACTAAACGGAAAAGCTTGCAGTTGTGTATTAGTGTATTTTCAATGTAAGTGCCTATGGCAGTAAAAATAACATATAAATTGTAAACGTCTGAATAATTTTTGGTGTGACTGTACAGAAAGAATATGCTTCCAATAAAAGTGAGTACACTCCAACAACTACAACCTTTCTTTGTTTATTTTTTTAATCTTTACTGTGATATTGTACTTTGACAATGTTCATTCAGAAAGCACTATGATAAGTTTACCTGAATTTTAGGTCACGATGGGTCACGGTTTACACTATTTCTGAAAATTTTCTTTTACCTTAATTTAGACAAGAATGATCGTCGACCGTCATCGCCAATAAAAAATAATTAATTTTACGGCCTCTCAGCCAATCAGACGTCTAGATTGTCGAAATAAGAGGATGCGTAAAACGTCGGACAAGAGTTGCAATGTTCACCAGAAACGGAACCAACCAAAGTTCATAGTGGGGAGATACTTTAGCAGCTCATAAAACACCTTAATATCAGCCTGAAGTATAGTTAATAAGCAAGCAGTCGTGGAATTACATTATCTACAAAACAAATTAAAGTATGTAATGCATTGTCTTACCGATCTCGTAGGCAGATAACAGTGTTCAGCAGTGGTACGCCTGCAGCAGATCAACAGGCAGCAATAGGCAGCCGATGTTTCAGCTCTTAAGTATGGCAGCTCTCAAGTACGGCACCTCTGTGCCGCATGCAGTTGGCATTATAATAAGTAACGCGATAGTAAGGCAGGTGATCTACACACGATGGTAGCACATCTTTTGTGCATACATGTGTCACTTACAATCTGCAATGACAACATGCATGTATGCCTGTTCAAGCATGGGTATTTTCCAACTCAGCCCATTACACTGAATTGAAATTTGAATTTATTTTATTTTTTTACTAATGCCGAGGCTTTAATTTCATTCCTACAAAGCGAATAAATCATAATGCTAAATACGACACATTTCTGGAAAGCATACATTATGAGCTTTTTTTTCATATATAACAATAAGTGCTCTGGAGGATATATATATTTAATTTTTTTTTGTAAAAGAGCCTTTATTGTAAAATGGGAATAACATTTTAACTATTTAATACCATACATAATAAAGGGCTGGCATTAATAAAATAATGCATTTTCCCCAGCTGACTCAAGGTCTAAGAATACAAAATTAGAACGTTAACTGTAATTAGTAAACTACAATGTAATTTTCACCAAATACGAAAAATGTACAACTAATGCTTAATATAAAAATGAATTTTGACTAATTATCTTAGCTAACATGTACTGTACACAACTTATATTGAAAAATATGTCATTTTGCAAAATGAAAGATATCCGTTTCTGTTTATAACAAAAAATACTACAATTTCGATCAATTTTTTTATTTACTATGGGCCTATGTCAAATTAAAGGTAGGTATTTTCTTTTGAATTTGTATGCAAGAAGAATTACAAAGAATAAAAACATTTGATAAATTGACAGAATTTGTAGTGCTTTGAATAAAGGAGCCGAAGGCTCTCTAAGTCCAGATGATGTCATAATTCTTAAAATCTTTTTTTTTGCAATCTGTGCAAAGACCTTAAATAACAATTACTAGCATTACCCCAGACTTCTACACAATAAGAAAAATGAGGGTAAACAAAGGAATAATATAACGTAATGATTGTGTGCTTACTTAAACATTTACTTATACAGGGTGCGGCATAAAAACTTGCACCAGCAGCTACTGCTACCTCTTTTGTTATTACCTCAATTGACAAGAGATCGTATGCAGCTGCAATCATACACACAAAAGAAATAATAGTCCTAAATTATCTTTATGAATGTATGTTCTTGTTTCCTCAATAATTATAGATAATATGAATCTAAATATAGCACATGCACACTTATCACACCTTCGGGTCATTTTCACCTCGACCTTTGCAATACAAGCATTAGATTCTGTCGCTGATCATACAGATGTGTTGCAGTCACCTTTCTTGACCTTGAGGCGGAAATTGCCACTTTGGGTTCAGCTCAAATTTCTGTCTTTCCTGTCAAATTAACTGGCCCCATCTCCTGAAAATCATGTTATTATTTCCTGATTACTTGAAGATTCAAACAGTCCCTCTGGAATGGCATAATATTTCTGTTTTAATTTTATGACCTTGCTGGATCAAAAATGGAACCAACCTTCTTATCATCTAATACCCTAATATATATATGCTTGTATAAAAAAACATTGAAGGAGGATTCTGTGCAAATATTATATTTTCTGTGGCCTCAGAGGTGTACTAGGATATCTCTAATTTGTAAACTTTTCTGCAACTAGAGGCACCATGCATGTAGACAGAAATCTGACTTCTGTGGTATGTGTCACTCAGAACAAGCCCTGCAGCATTCACCCTCTCAATAATTCAGACACTGATATTGTCTGATAATATAAGATCAAAAATATCACAATGACCAATTGCATATACCCCTGACTAAATGTGGCAAAACGTTAAAAGACCTCATAAGCATTTGAGTAACCTGGAGCTATCTCGAAAGAGGAGATGCCTGGTGCAAGTTTTCATGCCGCACCCTGTAAATCAATCAAAGAAAATTTCAGGGCTATATTTGACAAATAACTTTCTAATTGATGTTTTTTCTGGCATTTCTAATATTTAGATGAAGTAAGGAG
The DNA here is from genome assembly GCA_932294295.1 of Alitta virens. Lineage (NCBI taxonomy): Eukaryota > Metazoa > Annelida > Polychaeta > Phyllodocida > Nereididae > Alitta > Alitta virens. The sequence continues at coordinate 29,487,783 of OW028579.1, forward strand.
AAGGTATCTCCAGAACATAGTGAATGTAGTTTTTCATTAAAAGTATATTCTCAATAATAATTACAATTTCTTATATTCAATGAAGACACATTTCACTATAATATTTCAAATCTGGACCAGCACCATAAATAAATTATCATCTACATTTCCATCTTGAAAAAGAAGAAAACCCAAATTTTTTTCAAGTGTCGATCTTTGTAATTTAAAATCTGAAGACAATTCTGCTACTGCATTTATAAACTCAGTATCATCTTCAATATTGACAAATGGTAGGGTATCTGACAAACAATTTATTCACTGCCATTTACTAGCGTACAGGTAATCAACATCTTCCTTAATGGTGGAAGGCAAAAACCTTACATAAAAAACATTAATTCACACGAGGCACATTTAATTACCAACGAATGACTAATAAGTCTTTTGGTACAAATTTCACACTTCACATACTGGATGTGTCATATACCAAGAGCCTTTTGTGGGGTATGATATGTTGTTCAGCAATCTTGACAAATCAATGAATAGAGTAAATTTTTCGAATTTTCGAATCAAAGTATAGCCAGCACAACAACATCAGTTCTGATGATTGTTTCCCATCCATTCCGCATTACACTCTTCATGCTTACAAAGATGGAGTTTGCTGATGTCGACATTCTTGGACGGTTATATTCAACTTGTTAAAGTCATTGCCAACACAAGACGTTCAGAGAATTGCTCAATTTGTCTACCATCCCTACATTCATGATCAACTCTGAAAGACAGAATATATATTTTCTGGGATAGACCATTTAACCACACCAGGTTAATCGAAAAATTTGACAGGGGAAGATTGTTTTTGGTATTATTATTTTTCCCGTAAGACTAGTGATTTTGATAAATTGTATACAGATTTTTCACTGAAAACTGTTTTTAGGTGATATTAGTTCTCCCAAGTTCCTCCCCCCCCCCCTTTTTCACTGAATAGCCTTAAAGCCTAAAATCGAATATATTTATGTGACTCGAGGGCCTAAATTGGTTTTAGTTTTAGATACCACAATAAAGTAACATGAACTATTACAATGCACGCTCTCTTTGGGGTCATGCGTAGCTCCGTGTGAAGGCCATAAAACCTTCGCTTCAATATACCAAAAGCCTGCTCCACAACAACTCGGGTGCTGCAGAGAGCATCATTGAATGTCTGCTCTGCCTGGTTCCTTGGGGCTAGAAATGGCGTCATCAGAAAAGGCAGGCATGGATAGCCACTATCCCCAATCATCCACCCTTGGAGCTCCCCTGCAAAATAGTACAAGAATTAACAAATTTGGACTATTATGAAAATGATGTGTAGCATTCTCAGCTATTGTGTTTGTGTGTATATATTACATACACTATGTAACATGTTTTGCGAGTGGAAAAAATTTGACGTATTAATTTTAGGGTATTTATCATATTTGTATTTTCATGATGTATAATATTTTAAGTTGACCTGTTGCCAGTCGCTGATACAGCGCACTTCTTCGGAAGATTCTGGCATCATGTACACTGCCTGGCCATTCTGCACAGATATCTAGAATTCGAAATTCTGGGTCTGCAACAACCTGTGAACAAAACATAAAGACAACTGATCAAACTGCACTTTGTCTCCCTGCCAGGCAGATTTGAAAGATTTCAGATATTAAACAAGGTAAATATAAACAGTAAATTTCAAGATGTGATATGCATGTGTACCTGGATGTTCAGGGCATGGTGGCCCTTCCGGTTCACAAAAGTGTGCTCCTCCATTGTAGGCCTCATTATTCTAATTTCAGTTCCATCGACTGCTCCAATGGTATTTGGGAAACCTATAATAATTATTCATTTCAACATTTTGATAGTCACATTGCCATATCTTTGCTATGTTTTACACAATTGTTATAAACAAATTTTTTCTTAGTTTCCGGAGCAGAACATGCTAATAACCATTTTACGCCCAAGCTTATCGATCCCGATAACCCCACCCCCACCCCCCCCCCCCAACCAAAAATTTCTGGATCCACCCCTGATAGTATCTCCAATTAACTTGAACGATTTAAGTAAAATTTATTAATTTAAACATTTCCCATCCTCGAAAGCCAGGATGATATTTCCTTGAAGTAGCAATCCGAGCCAAATGCATGTGATGAATTAAAAAAAATTAGCCCTCTGTTATTCTAATTTAGTTAAATGAGTAAATTAAGAGACTAAATATTAGCAATATTTCTGATATTTACAAATTATTTACATATATTTATATATAATTATACATGATTGGTAATGCATACATTTTGGTTTTATTTTATATCATGTCTCATTATTTGTATTCATTAAATATTATGTAATTGGAATTACACCTATGCCATATAAGGACATATGATAAAAGCTATAGTTGGATTTAAAATAAATATACACTTTTTATTTTGTGAATAATTATCCTTAAAATACGTAGATCAGAATAAAATGGACAGAAATGCTAGCAAGAAGTCCAACCCAGTTTCTAATTGTATAGTCTTTATGCATCTTGTAATAATACATTCTCCATAGGCCTAGTATGTGATTTACAAATTTACTATGGATCCTAATTGTTTTTCCATACTAAAATTAACATGTGTTACTGGACTAGGCTACTCCAATAATGTGGCGCCATCTATAAATTATACCTTATGTAGTTGACGCTGCATTGTCTGTCCTCTGGTGGATAAAGTGAGAAGTATAATACTAAACCATATTCTAATTGACTGTTGACAGTTGGCGAAAAAAATTATAGTCACCTCTTTTGCTGAAGAATGATTGTTTCAGAGCCCTCAAATCTTCGGGGAACTTCACATAATTTCGTATGCGAAGGACAAGGGCAGCACAGACCTTGTGCACCACTCTCCACACTGTGCTCTTTGGAAAACCCCCCAGGGTGTCGCCGACAACCGAGAGGAAGGTACCAGTGGCTAAAAATCTCAGGGTCACACACACACATAACAATGATGGCAGGGGTAATCCCTTGTTGTTGGGGAAGTCCAGATCGTTTTGTAGTACATCTGTGATTATCACAATTGTTTGTGGCCGAAATCTGTACATGCGATATGCCATTTTATCACTGATGTTATCAAGTGGATTAAGCCTATCCCTTAAACGACGCAACACAGGCCTATCCCTTATCTGTCTACGCAAATTTCGCCGATATGCCTCCATTTTCAATGTCTTGATCCTACCCAGGGAGTAGACTCAAGATTTTGCTTGATCCAGACTCAAAATTGAGTCTGGATCAACGGGAAAAGTTCTAAAAAACCGGACTCAAGGGAAAATAGACTCAGACTCAAGAAATTGGACTCAAGACTCACTTTGAGCCAGACTCAAAGCTCTATGAAACCGGGGCCTGGACCAACATTGGCCGAGTCTTGCGCGGAGCTGATGTGGTAGGATATCTGGGAATTGCAAACATCAACACAACATTGGGCCTGATTTGGCATATTTCAGGGTTGTATTTTCCATTTCTGAATGTAGTGATAGATAGATAGATTTGGGAAGTGCAGCCCTCTAAGGCAAGTTCTTGCCACTATTGAGGGTTGATTGATGAGGTGAGAGAGGAGTCTACCCATGTTACACATTTACCCCATGGGTTCGATCTTTTACCTGCCTCAGCATAGCCACTAAGTACAAGGGATCGCCAATTTAACGTCTCATTCGAACGACATCCAGCTGGGATGATGCTCGTGAAACAAAGATAGGCCACATGTATAGTGGAATTTTACTTGCTGACAAAATTTAACTTAACACAAGAACTACCTTGCTTTCAAATTTTTCTATTTTATTTTATTTTTATTTTAAAAATATTTAAGCTTTAGTAACATGAGATTTAGATCACGTGGGAATCATGTGACCTAATTTTTTAGGGTAATTCCAATATTACTTTTAGTAGAGGGGGGTGATAATACATAGAAAAAAAATGATTTCAGAATTTCAAATGGAAACCGCCCAGGTTTTGTTAATGCTGAAATACCATTTTCCAAAAGGGTATAACACATGCCTGTTTCTTTATGTTTAGTCAATTTGAAAGAATTTTTAGCATTTGTGGAAGTCGCAGTTCGTCATATTTCCTTTATTATGGAACATAGAAAGTTATTATGCTCATGACTGTATTCAATGAAAAATAAGCTTCACTTTGAATACCAATATTGCCGTATTTAAACATTTATACAAGTTATAATAATTCAATTTTGAGACTAAATGAGCCTGAATAGACATATATATCGCTTTCTTTATTTCCGTGCTTTTACAGGCCTAAAATTATGCAGTCATTTAGTTTGAAATATGGTGTAAACCAGAATATTATAAGCACTGAATAGACATAGCTACAAATATTTCTCTGGATCAAAGATAATATGCAAATATTATATGTGCATGGATTGTTTTTTTATTAAGACAATTATATTTTAACAAATTCTAAATTATTCAGACACCCTGGACCCTCCAGCTTGAGAGCAAATGTTTTAAGTACTTTCTTAGGCTTTTATAAAAGCTATCATTTAAGGTCATTTAAGTATTACATCAATGCTACTGGTCAGAAGCTTAGTCGGCTTACATGATCAGCTATCAGAGTCAGATGTAATGAGGGGATGATATGAATTGAGTCCATACCATTTTACACATTCACCTCAGGGGTGGGTCTTCAACTTACTCAAGCCACTGTAGTTAACGTCTCGCGATACTGACATCCAGCTATCAACAATGATCAAGCTCATGAAGAGTGCCTGTGCCAGGGATCAAACCTGGGACCTTCAGAGTAGTTGGTTAGTGTTCTAACAGGCTAATGCCTGAACCACTAGGCTACCCAACAAAAAAAATTGCATTCATTAAAATTTACAATAATATTCATAGCACCATCCGAGACTACATTGGTTTTCGTGTCAATTCTCAGTGGATTCAATTGCTGATGACTATTCCATTATTTGGTAGACCCCTTAAATTGGTATTCATCTTAAAGCTCTTTACCAGAGCAATCCAAATAACTCACTATAACAGAGATATATGGAGTTAACATCAATATCGCTGACCTTTAAAGTTGCGGAAATCTCTTAATTTCTTCGTAAAGGACCAAATTTTCAACGAGGCTTGGGAGGGATCAAAAATAAAGGTACAGCTATGTGTAATACATCATTAGAAAGGGTTTTTGAACCTTAACAAAGTTAGGATAGTTTCCCATTAAAATTCTGACATTCATGATTATCACCCCCCTTTACTTTTAGCTTGGGAGAGGGTTGTCCAGTCCGCCTACTGAACAGATCTCCTTACTTTCCTATACGTGTGAACCTGTTACTTCAAACAGCTGGGTGTTTGTCAAGGTATAGTGTAGAACAAGCTCTCCCCTACAGTCTGTACAATGGACCATTGCAGTTGAACACCAGACAATAATGTACTGATGATAGGAATATGATAAATGCTAATTTCAGGTAAAGAGCAAAATGAGCCAATTAGTCATTCTAGACCTTCTATAGTTGCTGTTATCAAAGCAAACAACTGTCTGATGCATCGACAGGAATATGTGACCCAATTCTCCACCGCTTATGAAGCCCATAAGTCATTGCGGATGATACCATGCATTGTAGAATTTGACTTTTAGGTGATGTCAGATCAGGCACTCTCCAGTTGTTCTAGGTCAGATCTTGGATAAGCAGTAAGTTCTATAGAATATGGTTGACTCTAGACATCAACACTGCAGCAGTCTTGCAATATAGTGGATCTTTTGAAAACGCATTTATTGGTTTTTTCCCCATTATATTGCTGGTTTTTTTCGAAAGGCTTAAATTCAGAAACGCTACTTTGATCCATTATGAAAATAGCTGTAATATAATAATGCCCATTATTTTACAATTCAAAACTGAAGGTCAAATTGAGTCACGATTTCAGATTGATTTACTAAATATGCATGACACAGATCCACCCAGTTGTTTGGGAAGAAGACAGGTGGTAGTAGTAGTAGTAGTAGTAGTAGTAGTTGTAGTAGTAGTAGTAGTAGTATTAGTAAAAGTAGTAGTAGTGGTAGTGGTAGTAGTAGTAGTAATTTTAGTAATTAGTAGTTGTAGTAGTAAAAGTAGTAGTAGTAGTAGTAGTAGTGGTAGTGGTGGTGGTGGTAGCATATGGTGGAAAACAGGAGTTTTTATGCTGCGTCAGGATTATTCATACTGTGACGTAACCATTGTTTATATTTGTGTCGTGTTTTAACAGAAATAAAGGCAGCTAAAGCATAGATCTCATATAGCTAGAAAGGGCGACAGAAAGTAACGGAACGTTGGCTTCCATAAGATCATGTGGGCATACGTGGGTTTACTTCACTTTCTGTTGTTGACGTGGTTGAACCGTCGAGTTCCAGCTGTTTTGACGGAATTTTCATGCATGCATTAAATTTCTGTGAGATCGAGCCGGAAAGATTTTTACATGGTTCTTACGTGGATTATACGCCAACGTCGGCGGCTCATTCCTGGCATACGCCAAAGCTTCAGTGAGTCTAACGTAGCCTTCCGTCGGCCTTCTGTCGTTGAAGTTGTCTTAATTTTTCTGGTTGATCAGCCAGTTAAGCCATGGGAGCACCCAAGTAAGCCACGTAAGGTTCTATGTAAGCGAAGTGTAGCGACATAAGGGAAAATCAATTCGATTTAAGGTACGCGAGGGTTACCTTCCAGAGTAAGAACCACGTAATAACGAAAGAAAACACATCACGTGACATGGCCCTGGACTATATTAGCACCGCTTGTGTTGCAAACTTAATTCACACCTTTATGGCTTTGCTGGCCATGGACCTTTACCTATTCTTCGCCTATTCTTTGCCTAGTCTTCATTTTAAAGTATAGCCAGTCAACATGAGTATGAAAAAGAGACGGAATATTGCAAAGAAAATGCATCCTCCTCCTCGTTAGTCTTAAGGCATATACGTTGTTCTTCCGTGGATTTTCCGTCTCTCTTTCGGCGTAAAGTCCACGTATATGACAAGTGATACAGCGGAAACGCGTGACTCTTACATGGCATACCTCAAAGCTTACGTAGTCTTCTGTCAACGCCTAGCCACGTCCCTATTATGTAACAATTATGTGGTCATTCCGTCAACTTAGGGTCTACGTATCAACCACAGATTTTCCGTTGCTTTCCGGCTATGTGAGATCTACATTGTAGGCTTATTGTTAGATAAGCCAGAAGTGAAATTCCATGTAACAGTTTTGAATGTTTTTTAAGTTTTGTGAATACCAGAAATTTTTATCCCAAATCAGTCTTCTGGGCTGGATTTTGTTTTAGGGTGTCAGAACTCAGAACTCAGAATTTTTATTCTGAAGACAAGTCTTCAGAAGAGTCCCTCTAAAACTTATCAGAATTTGCTTTCCAGGGCTCCCTCTTGATGACATTCTACATCAATATTGCAGCTTAAAGTTTAAAAAAGCCTTAAATGATGACTGAATAATATCTTATTGTCATTAATTGAAGATGAATTGTGGTGGTAAAAAGTAGGGTAAGTTTGGAATGTTATCATGAAATTTTATGGTAAAAAAAAAATTGCAATTTGAAATGTTGTAATTTTGACACATATAACAGTCTTGGATGCATGTTGTTGAATATTGTGAAATACCAAAAAATTGAACCTCAAGAAAAACCTCGATAAATTTGTGTCAAAAAAAAAATCTTTTATCTGCGAGGATGCATTATCGTAAGCCACAGGAATGACATACTGAATACTGTATTTAGCAAACTAATGTCTCACTCTTGGCAAGTGCAGATCACTGCTATTTCTGACATTTTAATTATGTCTATCAGATATCCTTTGAAATACGTTGGCATAGAAATATAACGGTAACAGTTTTTTTTCCAATTTATAACAACATTTTAGCTCATGCAGTGCACATATATCTTTCTTTTGTAATTTAAATATAGTATTCCTTTTTGGTTTCCAACAAAGTATCCCATAATTATTATATGGTTCAATTTGGGTATTGTATAAGATTAAAAGTATCTCTTTGGGCAAGCAATGCTTCCCCTTTGCCATAATTATTATAGTTCTTGATCTTTTCAACATTTGCATTCCAGGTAAGATGTTTGTCTAACGTAATTCTGAGAAAATTGAAAGTATTTACAAATTCTATTTCGCTGTTATCTATTTGTATTTTTGGAGGATTTACTGATCTTGACTTAGAATAAAATAACATTGCTTTATTTTTTGACAATTTATTCAGTTTTAACTAAGTAGTGACATTCGTGAGTTTATTATTTAAGGCATCTGTCTGGGTAATGACATTTATTGAAAAGTCTAATGAAAGCTGCATTGTCCGACAGTTTTACGAACCGACGACGTTAATGACGTTCGTTTATGCCTCGTTTTCATTTCATTGGCCATAAAAGCACTTGCAATGTAAATAAATCGGCAATTTTTGATGGCATGAAAAATTACATGATAGGGTATGTTTATTAATTTTATAGAGATATAGTGAACCTAACAAGGCCCTGATGACATTCAATAAGGTTTTTAGAAGAAAATGAAATGAATGCAACCGATTTTGGTCTCTGTCATATTGAGTGACAATGTAGCTTGAAGCAGAGAGAGTTGTATCATCTGCATAGATGGCATGGTGGAAATTTGAGGTGGATAAGTGAAAATCATTCATGTTTATTATGAAAAGAAGGGGGGAAAGAAAAGATCTCCAAGGGACACCTGTTTTAATACATAATACCTCTGATTTACAGGTACCAGTGTCGACTAATTTTTTTCTGTCAAATAAATAACTTTTAAAAAAGTTAAGCGATTATTTTCGAATTCCATGCATAATATTGTAGTTCAATATGTTAATGCCTAAGCATGAAGCCAAGAACGGTTTTTCATGTGAAACATGACATTGTAAACGCATACAAAATGTAAATATGCCAAAGCATAAGTGGACTTTTTAAATTTTTTATATCTACCTCCCCCATTTAGGTCTACCTGTTTACTGACAAATGGTAAACCTTCCTGCCTGTTCAACTCCTGTACAGATATATCATTTGAAAGTGTACATATCTTATTTCCCACAATGTAATCATGTGTAATTGTTTTGTACCACTGAACCCAATGTCGGTGTTTTATTTTCATTTTCATTGATTATGATGCACATGCTCTAGATCGTCATTTTTCTGAATTCTACAATAATCGTGGGTCACGTGACCTCCTGCCAACTTGATCATATGGCCTACGACCTCTGGATCTTCGGCTATAAAGCAAGATCGAATGATCAAATTAAATGTTCATGGGAATTTTATTTCTATCCATCATTTCGATATTCCTACTTATTAACTCTAGGGCCGCTAAATTCCGTTGAGTGTAATATTTAAAAACCTTCAAAATATGTTTTAAAACCTTCAATCTTTTAAAACCTTCAGAATATATTTTAAAACCTTCAGAATATGCCAAAAAATGGGTGTTAACCATATAGAATGCCTAGAAACCTTATATTAAAATGCCACTGTACAACGATGTGATGTTATCTTAAATGATGAACACAATGTACGCTCATGTTTGTCTGTGACACGTGTACGTATGTCTGTGTGAATGTGTCTCAGTGTGTATGAGTTTTTTCTGTATATGCACAACGAATTCCAACATCTTGAAATAAAGTATTATCTATCTATCTATCTATCTATCTACCTATCTTAAATGCATGCACACACTGTGTACAGAAATTCAAGAGGAGCCAGACCCCTCCAGGATATAATCTCTTAATACCTATTTTGTATTTTAGCTAATTTACCTATTTTAATTTTAGCTATAAATTCCGGGGAATGAATTTCAATTTTCATTGTGATTCCTTGTCACTGTACCCAAGGCTCCACCGCGTCGACCCTACTTGTTATTGCTCTAGACCTCTTTAAGTCTCTCAATGTTGTCTTACCATTAATATATATGGTGGAGAATCCGGTCCACAGTATCAATATAGTTGGATTGAATTCAATGCCTATACATTTTCTGGTCATATTTACTCTATGTTTCCATTCTTTCCATCACCACCTTGTCACCATAATGGCCATTTGTCACGGTCAGAGAAATACCAGAAATTACAATAGAAATATAGCAGACTCAAAGCGTCATTTTTAAGCTTTCTGTCACTAAAAAGTTGGTGGTTGACTCTAAAATGCTAACATTTCTCTCCATTTTGTACTACGCAATATCTGCATTTTCATTTTTTAATCCTAAAGTACCGTAAACCGAAGTATCTTTTGCCGCTTTGGCCATTCTTGGCTCTATCAAAACACGTAGAAGAACTAATGCATTTTATGCCTCTTAAAAGGACCAGATATGGGAAAATATAAATACAGCTTATTGGAACTCACTATCATACGTTTTTTAAGAAAATAATGGGCGGTGAAAATTACCCATGCAGCTTTGCAATGATGCAGTTAAAGTTTTTGCTTATGATTTGGACAGCCATTGGTGGAACAGCAGAAAATTACATATTAAGAGTTTCCTTACCTATTGATGGGTTATCAAAATGCGAAAAATACAGCATTGTGAAGTCTGGAAGAAAGCAAAATGCAACCACGTTACTTTAATAAACATATATTTGCACATACTGTATGCAGACTTCAGTTTTTTTTTTTACTTTTTTGTTTCTTTTCAAGTTCACGCAGGCCTGCATTAAAAAATTGGACTGAAATTAATCTGAAGTCGCTGGTAGCATTCGATGTTTTATCCTATAACCAAAAGAATGTTTCTTCCCACCTTTTACTCGACTTTTAAATACTCAAAAGAAGGAAAACGAGTAAATTTTACCCATATTTGTTCCATTTATGTCGTGTTATTAGTAGCATATCTCCTCGGGAATTACATGCAATGTGCAGCAGATGTCTTTCATGAGACATTAATAGGTATTCAGCCTCCCAGCTAATTAAGAACACCTGGTCCTAGTTTCAAACAAAAGTGTAGTCTTTATATGGATGAATGGCATGTGTGTCTCTTGGGAGATGTGAATTCTAAAATTGCAAGAGCACAGTATTTGGTATGCCAGCTTGTTTGTAAGCAACTGTTGGTGTCATAAAAATAAGCAATTATTTGCATAAAGCTACACAATGAAAACAATCTTTATTTTGTATAGCTAGCAGTCTTACCCACAATGCCACATTGGCTTCACATTGGACTGAAGTTGGCATCAGCAACTCAGTCTTGTCAAACCCGGCAGACTGGCATGCTAGCAAGGTAATCACAATCTGCTTACAGTCAATTTCATAGAGTTGGAAACAAACCTCATCGACATGAAAGTTAAACTCCAGAGGACGTCACGTGAGTCCAGGAATCTTATTGGGTGAGGGACTGCTTTGGTTTCGATGGAAATTCGAATCACTTCCTGTTAGTAGAAAGCAATAAGTAAGGAATCATTTTAAAGCTAAGACTTATGCCAATGTGTTCTGTCTAATTTTAGTGAATATTCTCCAAAAGGGAACAAGCCATGAAAAACTATTAGAAGTAATGTTGGAAAATATCAACTAAATTTGTTTGAAAATATTCCATATGCAAATGAAGTTTACACCTGATCTAAAAATAGGCCATTTATTTGAAAAGGCCACACATGATAACATATGAATCGACACTTATTTCATTCCTATATGATAAGCAGTTCAGATAATAGCAAGTTTTGTAAATTTTTTAAGTTGAACTTTTCATTAATTTTGTTGTCATGGAAACAGAGCTGGAAAATTTTCCCCAGGGTGGTCAACTAAAAAATTATCATTCTGCGAAACGAAAAAATCCGGGCTATCGAGATAGTCCAGGGTTTTCGTACATGTTTACTGGTCTATAAGTCAATGGGAGTCTGGATTCACATGACGTCATCTGGAGATTAGCCTCCAAGTATACACGTATGAGATTTGTTTCCAACTCTATGAAATTGGCTGTAAACAGTTGCTAAGGTAACTGTAATGAGATGAAAAGAGAAGCCATAGATCAGGTCATATATTTATTTGGAACACCACATACATGACCCTGATAGCATACAAAATTAGGCCAATAATGAGCCAACATCAGGACAACCCTATGCCAACATTGAGGAGGACATTGAGCACTACATTGAGCACGATTCATTAATAAGCAACTTTTAATTGGCGAGGTCACCTGTAGTGTTACCACCCTTGCCACTAGGAGGCCCAGAAATTTCAAAGGCATCAGACTGAAGGATGTGACACAATACCTGAGAACTTTCAACAGAACATCAGCTTCACATGACATACAATCTGATGTATACAGCTGAGACTGAACTCATGTTATAAAAACTCAAAGAATGAAAAGAAGAGAAAAAAATTGAGAGTATGGTATAGGCTAACATCAGTGTAAAATGCATCCGGTGCTTTTACTCAAATATCATCAGTACTGCAAAAAGCAGCACTACTTTTTTCTCACCTGTATGTTTTAACACATATATAATACTCCTGTAACAGTGAATACACGAAAATCGTCCCATTTATCTTTCAAAAGAAAACAGGAATATTTGTATATACTTTTATATAATATTTTTTCTTGGCAAGACTAGTAACTGTTATTTATATGTTATAAAGAGATAAAAACTAATGGATTGGAAACAATGCATAGATATTATTTCTAAGTCTATAGTCAAGGCTTTTTAGGTGTCTGTTATCAAAGCTGTTTAACTAATCACCATTTATTTTACAGAATGCAGAGCACTTAGATAATATCTAGGTGAGCCGATTTGCCTTCAGAAACTTTCGCAGTAGTTCTTTTTTCAAAGTGCAACTGAAGGATGTTGAAATCACGTTTTCTAATAAAAGTGGACGCACTTAGACTATTTGTAATATTTTGAGAAATTGTTGTCAGCAGTCATAATAACGAACCTGAGGCAGTTTTAATCTTTAAATCCATACTTGTCGACAGCGCCATTTTTTTTTATGATGCATTCAGGGAGGATGAAAAAATGAAAACGAGTAGCTAGCAATGACGTCATAAACCAACAATGTCACTTTAAGTGTTGTGACGTCATCAGTATCTACTCTCCCATAATTCTCAATGCAAAAAGGCGATGAAGTTTCATTGAGAACAAGTAACAATTGTCAGCTTATTGCCTTCATTTTTGTTCAAAAACAAGACCATGAAGCCTTAAAGAGAAGACAGGGAAGGTCAGTGTAGCGCTGCATTGTGACGTCATTATCATAGTTTGACTGCGAACGTTTTTAGTGGGCAATTGGTCCATCCTCTACAGAGGATAGATACTCCATCTAGATTGCACTCAAAACAAAACATCATCATAACGACTACAGGTACTCAAATACACTGAAGACCTTTTTGACCTTTGACTCTGGTATTAGCATTTTATTGTGTCTAGAATGGCTTCTCAAACAGTAACCATTTTATCTTACAATTAATGTCAGAATATATTTGACCAAGATAGGCCTTTTAGTCAATGGGGCGAAAAAGTAACAGTGCCTACCAAGGGCACTACAACTGTAGCAGATAAAAGACAATATGATGACGTCACTACATAATTGTTACATTGATGACGTTACAATATAGATGACGTCATTAAACCATACTTATCTGCTATGGTGTCATTGACCTCTGGTGGTACTTTTCCTCTTCATAAGAGGACATAATATTGTGACACTAACTTGTTGGATACAAATAAATCATCTGGCATGTTCCAGGAGAGTCATTAACTTTAATATAATATAATAATTCCTGTGATAATTTACTACCTACTGTAAAGGGCGTATTGTTCTTTTAATTTAATCATTGCCTGGTTGGCTTTGATCGTGTAATAATTAAAGGCAAGTGGAAAGATATAATTAAATGAGTATAACAGACATAAAAAAATTAAAAATTTTCTGAAATATTCTTGAAATTCTAATCTAGGCATTAGTAATGTCAATAGAAAAGTAAATGTAATGTAACAATAGTGACTGTCTTGATACATGAAAAACTATACACAACCATTGAAAATGAATATTTAATATTATATTTATCACTTGTGCATGACTTGATGTATCCAATTATTGTATGTTTAAGTATCCTAATGCAGGTAATAATTTGGAATAATTCTTTTGCAGCAGCTGATGTAATAGCTCAATGCATTTAATACTGAATGAGAGGTAAAGCTCATATTAAGACCTCCTAATAATATTCACTCCAGGCAAACATCCTCTCTTTTTTCCGAAGAGAGTTTTCATATTTTAGTTGTGCATGCGAGAGCCCGGCCAAAAATGTTTTCCTAGTTTCTCCACCCGCTCATCATTCATACATTGTGTGTAGCTTACGTGTCTTAGTCTCAGTCTAGGTATTCCTGCAATCTTTACTTGCCCATGATATAAGATTTGCCTGCACACATCCTGAAGAGTTGAGGACCTGAATATGTTACTCTGGGGTTCACTTTGCCAAAGGGTGCACTCTCTGAGGTTTGGTGACATGATCGGATTAAAAAACTGCTAGGGATTTCTGAACCTGGTCATGTAATATTGCATTTTGGGTTGAATTTCCAATCTGGGCTATGGGAATGGTTTTCCACTTCAAGAACGGTGCAAATTTTGACCTTTTTGCAGTTTTCCTGTTAGAAATCCAAATTGTTGCAGGGAGCAAAGATTGCATCAACCACTTGGCTATACTAGTGTGCCCTCATCTCTTGCATGCAGTTTAATGTCATGTGATCTACATTTAATACCAGACAGAGCCCGAAGGTTTACTACAGGTTTTCATTCTGCGCAAACAGAAGAACTTTGCATTAGTGTTATTAGTCCCCAGGTGCTGTTGGAAACTAAATATATTCCAACAAAAACCCTCAAGACTAGCAACAATAGTGACGTGACACTGATAGCTAGGTGCATCGGTAAAGCGATGTACCCACGTCCTGGAGGGTTCACCTACGCACCTGTACAGTCAACAAAGAAGATTACCAAGAAGCACTACTCCTTATACTTCACATTGTAAACGCTGCACCTACTCCCCCCAGAATTCCCAGCAGGCCGAGAATTCTGGGAGTAGTAGGCGCAAACTTCATGGCCCCTAGTGGATAAAAAATTTAATTTTGAAATAGCTCTATCCAGTCCGTTTCTTCAATTTGACAGTTAATATAATAAGACCCAATGGTTATGTGGTATATTTTTATATTTCGCACGAGTGGACAGATTGAATTCTGAAGCCAATCTGTCCACGAGTGAGGGAATATAAAAATATACCACACATCCACTTGGGTCTTATTTATATGAACCCACAATTTTCACTTTTAGTTGAGCTGCCTGGATATGCATTCATGTAGTATAGAAAAACTTCATGAATATTAATTTTTGCCATTGACTAATCAGAGCATTGCATAACTGTCAACAACGTCATCACCTCAAAACTTTCTGGGACATTTTCAGGTTCATAAAGGAATTTACGAATGATATTTAAAAGCAGTTGTTAAATATTTCTTGTCAAAATTTGTTTTTATACTAGATTTGGATAAAAAATGTTTTATTATTTGGTTTTGATCAATTGTTTTACCGAAGCGATGATGCTACTTTGACGTTGCCCTTAGCAACGCACATATACAATGGCTTGTATCTGTGGACTGAACAGACCATTGACTTTCTGTTACGTTTTTTGGTCCTAGAATCGTTAATTCTGGTCCGATTTCAAAATTTTAAACTTTCTTAGAGAGCTGACAATTTTATTTGTTGAATAGGGGTAAAACTCCGAGACTCCGAATATTGTTTTGAAGCGGCGGCGCTAGTTTAAATGGCGAAGCGCTTAGCTGCAAAATGTGAATTTTGTCATTGGCCTGCCAAACATATATGTATGTGGTATACATTTCCATCCTTGTAAGGTAAACCATGTAGTATAGACATGTTACCACATAGGCTATACCACATGGCTTTTCTATGTGGTATACAGGTTATTGTGGGATATAATACATTTCCAAATGATTTCAGTGTCCTAGTGTGCAATTAAAGCAGATTATCACCAATTTTAAATGCTGAGCAACCTGAACGTAGGATCAATGTCCAATGATGTCATAATTTGCCAATGTGATGCCACTCAATAGTCGCCGATTGTTCTCTGTTCTTGACATCATTTAGACCTTAAATCTACCTACTAAATATTGAACCATATGTGGTCTTATTGGTAAGATTCCACAGTACTTAATGATATTATGTCTTGAAGTACATTTTCTTGGTTTCGTGAAATAATCGCTGACTTAGATATAATTTGAAAAGTTCTGCTGGCTATCTTAACGCTACGTTAGTATTTTTGAGCTCCGAATGACATTTTTTCCTCTATTTGAGTATACAATATGTAGCTCTGCTTAATAGAATCTAAAACCTTGCCTAATTTCAAACATCTATCTTTTGCCATATGATATTCTGTGACTGTATGGTTCAGTTGACACTAGCCGATGCCAGGCCAAATAAAGTTTGTGTGATCATTCACTATGACTTTGATTTATTGAAAAAGTTTGCAGTAAATGGGTATATGTAGCAAAAAAAGAAGAAGAAAAAGACTCAGGTTACAGGGGACCGGATTCTGCACCATTTCGTGTGGGAACTTTACAATGGCTTTTCACTTCCATAGGCCATGAACACAGTTGTAGCTGGGAAGAGGACTGAGCAAACTTCAGTCAGCTGCTTCAAAGTTGTACCAGGATAAAAGCCCAGTGCATTGGAGATGAGAATTTATGGTAAATCAATATTTGAGAACTTTCAGAAACATATGGTACAAAAGGTTACAAGGTTCCATTTAATTTGGCAACTACTCTTTTGTGTGTACATATGAAATCTTTTATTATTGTCTCGATGCTACTGAGCCTGAAGTTTGACCAATTGACCAATTGCCAGAGGCAGACATAATGATGAGATGATGAGGCTTGGAATCCACACCAAAATTAGCTATAAACACAATTTTGATCTGAGACATCCTCTACAGAATACATAGATTCCAAGTTGCTTGCATGTTTACGACCTGGTTTCCTAGACTAAAGTATAAAGCAACTGCTGTGTCATTGAAAACCACATGCCCATATCTGTCCCTAGAGCAGCATAGACTGCGTTAGTGGTCATGCCTTCGTATTTTTAGGAAGCTAATAGGTTATAGATCTTAATTATGCAGAAGTAAGTTACCGATATTAAGCGAATTCAGAGTGAGACTTAAAAAAAAAATAAAAAACTTTTTAACAGGTGGCCAAAGATACCCCTGTTTGCAGTATTAATTATTGTTTTTGTCAAAAGTAGGAATTGTATAAACCAATAACACAACTATAAATCAAAGTATTTCATGTGAGATATATGTTTCTAAATAGGCTCATAAAAAATCAAGTAGTCGACCAACCACAACATTACATTATCAATTTCATTATTACAGTAACTTTATTTCTATTAAATAAGAATACAATTTACAATGTTGAAAATTTTAAAATAACAAGTAGGTCAGAACTGACCTCTCTCTGTCAATAAAATCTATCTATCTATCTATCTATTAATGTAAGAAAATGAGACAAATGGGTAGCACATGGTAGGGGATAGTTTCTGTTTTAAAATCTTGTTGTCACAGTAACTAGATAGTTTTGCAGATGATGGAGGTTATTTTGCATAGACCCAGACCGGAAGTGGGGGGGGGGGGAGCATTTAATTCAGAAATTCAGATGTTTCCAATATGAATTGAGATTAGGTGAGACTAACCACATGTCGTGTTTCCAATGCATATCACCAAGAGAAGGCATATTCTGCATTATGGTATGAATATTACTTGCAGGAATGCTTGAAAAATATCACAGTCAAGCAGTATTAAATGAAGATATTTATGTCATCAGTTTCAAGAACTGAACAAATTTGGCTGATCCACTTCCACAATATTAAGGATAGAAATGTATCGCCGATAGAAATGTATCACAGATAGGCAAAGGTAGTTGATTTCATAAATTATATAAGTTTCATTTTTTTTGGATTTACCAAAAGCTACAAACATGAAAATCCCTGTAAAATCATATATATACATATCCACACATATTTCCAAAATAATGACAATATCCATTTTCTGTTTTTATATATATGATGAATAAACGCTTGAACTTGAACTTGTAAAATGTAATGATTATGATAAAGTTCAGAATTCAGAAATTGAAAAAATTCAATAAATAATGTGACCTATACATGTTTTATGGTAAATGAGGTGCAGAAAGGCACATTGAATATTCTTAGTTGTATTTCATGAAACATGTGAGCCACGAGTCAGGCTTATTCAATCATTGCTCTTGACTGATTCAAAGAACATGAAATCCTGAAAAAGAGAAAATATAAGGAATTACAATTTCTGTGTACAACACTGTAGCATAAAATTGATTCCTCCTAAGAAACTATACCGCGTCATAAAAAAGTAAGTACATTTGTATACTCTAATCAGCAACCATCAAAGTAATTTCAATTTCAAATGCTGTATTTAACAGACCATGGAAATGGTGTAAATTAAACTGAAGGTTATTACTGAACTATAATAAGCAGAGCTTACGTCACCAATAAAGGAATGAAGAATCTATTAGATGTATATGCAATAGAAACTGTAAAAACTGGATATGTGCTTGAATCTATGATTGTACATGGCCAAATTTACCATGTGCGTTTTTCATGAGATGGATAAACGCATAGGAAACGCATGCTTTTCGCCTGAATATAATCAGGCAAAAACCATGCATTTTCCATGCGTTTATCCAAATGCATGGAAAACGCACATGACACAGTTTGCCATGTATATGAACTAGCAGATGTCAGGGATAAGCTTTCTGATATGCAATCACCACTATTAATCATACTTACGATAAGGAATGTAGCAGCCATAACAGTGGCTTTGGTTGATACACTAAGATCCATTGGAAATGTGATTCCAAAATTGTCAGAATCTGTGAAAACCTCCTTCGCTAAACCTGAGAACTGTTTAGTAATCTGACCACACGGAGTTTCTCCATCTCTTGTGTACACCTATTAAAAAAGCAAAATGTGACATTTATATTGAGGTATCTAGTGTTTTTATTCACCTGTAACAAATATAGATGTATGGAATCAGAGAAGAATTTTGCGAACATGCAATTAAAACTTTGAGAACAGAGGACAGAAAGACTATCCCTGATAGCATTCCAAATCGTTTCAATGTCAGCATGATGTCGGCGATGTCAAAACGATGTTGTAACGACGGCGGTCGATATAGAAATGATGCTGGCCCGATTTGGAGTGCTTTCTGATATAAATTTAATATATAAATTTTTGTTTTTGGAAATGGCATATAACATGACATGTTTTATTTGCCATTACAACCCAGATGTTATTGATGAAACCTTTCTTTTGAATTAATATACAGTTCATTGAATTAAATCCTTTTGATTACCATTTTCTTGATGATATTTGGGACATCCAATCCACATTTCTTCTTGTTCCATTGAGTATGACTTTATTTGCATATATGACAATAATGTGAATCCAATGAGCCTATTCACATAATTTGCTGTTAATCGAAATATATTTACCTGAAATATTCTTTCTCCACAGACTTCGCACTCAGGCAGACAAGGTCCTTCAATTTTAAGAACAACTTCGCCACTCTCATCACAAATTCTGAAACTGGGCTTACACAAGCTCCATGCCTGCTCCACTTTCCCAATTACCTTCCCAGGGGGCGCTTGCACTTCTACTTCCTGTGTGATAAATTGATTATGGGCTACATTTAATTTGTATCATAACGTAATAACGTAAAAGTCAATCTCTATCAAAAACAACAAGAAAAGATACTTGCAGAAATGAATGACTCAACGCAATGTTCAACCAAAGCTAAGAACCTACAAACTCATTAACTAAACATGAATAGAAACATGCAGTAAGATAGCGAATCAGTTCACATAACCTCTGTACAGCAACAGGTAGACATGAAAACTGAATATTCCAGCTGAGCCTGAGAACTGACTTAAAGCATTACAGCGGTAAATCAGCATGGATTATTTTCATCACAACATAGTCAACCTAGAAGAGACAAAATATTCCAGTAAAAATGTAATCAGAATAATTCAGCTACTCAGGTATAGTGAAAGTTCGTTACTTCAAAATAAACGAATATAATTGCTTGGGGAAAGTTCAAACAGCAATTGCATAATTGATTGACATGATCTCTCATTGAGGTATACCTTGGAATGTAATATTGGGAAAACCCAATTAAATGCATTATTGTCTCAATCTGTAGTGAATAATATATTTGGTGTGTAACTCCCTAACTCTCTTTAAAAATGTTTGACACATACATTTTGCCAATCTTAGAATACAAAAGTGAAAACAATGGCTGGCGAATACCTGTAAATGATTTATAAAAGTTACAATAGAAAAAAGCATCCTCTGTGTATAGTGAGACAGATGAATTTCCACTACATGTAAGAAAAAGAGTAAGAATTATAAATTATAGGACAAAATTGAAGCTGCCAGATGATAAATTGCCTTAATGTTCGAAAAGATCTGTATAGACATGGTAAAATTAGTCACATATTCAACATCTTTGTTACATCCTTTAATGACAATAGCATCGGTAATCTTCACAAGTCTGTAAAAGTCAATCTCTACCAATAACAACAAGAAAAGATACTTGCAGAAATAAATGACACAACGCAATGTTCAACCAAAGCTAAGAACCTACAAACTCATTAAAGTAAAGATGAACAGAAACATGCAGTAAGATAGCGAATCAGCACGTAACCTCTGTACAGAAACAGGTAGACATAAAAAACCTAATATTCCAGCTGATCCTGAGGACTGCCTGAAATCTGCTTGAAATGTGATCTAAATGAAGTTGAAGATGAAATACACAGTCTTGTGACCTATCCAAGCAATTCTTTACTTTGAGATAACCATGACCAAAATTTGGTAGCTAGGAAATATATTGATAACTATGACATAGCAACATAGGAAGATTTAAGGCCATAGTGACATCCAAGAAGCCTGAGGTGCAGATAAACCTCTGAAATTTCTTTACAAGGTGATGTGTAAGTTAAACATTCACTCACTCCTAAAATTACACAGTCACATGCTGAGTATAGCTAGGAGATGATAAAAACACAATGATTTGATGTTATTTGTACACCGTCTGGAACCGTCTGGAACCGTCTGGAACTTTAGTTTAATTTACTGACATTGTTATTTCTCTTTTATTTATGACATACATGTCTTGTCTGACATCTATATGTCAATAAAATTATATATATATATATATATATATATATGGTGAATCTCTATACCAATCAAAAACTATGTGTCAAATGGAATGGTTACAAATCACAGCTAAAAATGGGGGTGAAGCAGGGGGAATTCTCTCCCCATTGCTCTTTGGAACATATATGGATGATCTGCTATCTCAGTTACGATCATGCGGAGGTGGCTGCTACATCGGACCATATTTCTGTGGTGCACTATCCTATGCCGATGACATTTGTCTTATCTCTCCCTCAATAGATGGTCTGAAACTCATGATTAATGTTTGTGAAAAGTTCTCTGAACAATTCAATGTATCCTTTAATGGTGACAAGAGCCAGTTGATTAAATTTTCTGGTGGACGACAAAGCCATGACTTTGCAAGGGAGCACATTTACGTGAAAGGTTGCCAAGTGAATTACACAGACTCTGTGGTGCACCTAGGTCACAAACTTTTCTCAAATCCGCGTCAAGATAACCTGGAGAGCATAGTGAGAAAGTTCAACAGACAATTTAACATGTTCAGGGCCAAATTTCAATGCATTCCAGCAAAAGTGAAAAATACTTTGTTTGTGGTGTATTGCACATCATTGTATGGAATACAACTGTGTGACCTTCAGAAGGGTCACAAACTACATGTGACATACAGGAAGAGCATCAGAACATTGTGGGGTCTTCCTTACAGAACCCACTGCAGTCTACTACCTTGTATTACCAAAAGCAATTGTTCAGTGCACATGTGCATTGAACAGTTCATCAAATTTGCAAATAGTGTACTGCAACATAAATTCCCAGTTGTCAGATATATATTTAAGGTGGCCCTCAGCCATAGCAACTCTGTGTTCCCCCGTAACCTTCACTATGCTAGTAACTTATGTGGTCTCAACACTGGTGAATTTGGATGTAGCAGAATTATCTCATATAGTGAACAGAGACTGTGAAGCCAATTGCTACACACAAGAAGATACTGTCACAGGAACAGCTATTAGAGACTTAGTTCTTGTCTCACAAGGACAGTTGTTTTCAATTATGGACAGACAAGATGCTTTACAACTTCTAAATATTTTATGTACAACTTGATTTTTATTTATTTTTTGTTGATTTTCTTTATATTGATGCTTCCATAAACTGTTTTATTTAATTTTTCCATAATTTTGTACTATGTAGGTATGAATAAGCATAATGATAATAATAATAATATAATACACTTTTTCCGAAGACTTTTGTTTTAGCTTGAAAAAGATATGACATATTATAGATTACCGGAGTCGGAATCAAATCTCCAGTGTAGTGATTTTTTTATTTTCTATTTTTATTTTATTTGCAATTGAACTATTCCTTTAGGAAAAGCTAAAACTAAAAAATCAGTATTTCTTGACATTTAAGCGATTTGATACGTTTGTAGAAATCTTTTGGCAACACAAACCAGTTTTATGGTTTTAACAGCACAATAACAAAAAATAAAGACGCAATAAATACTATAATTCATTGAATATTTTGACATACTTTTAAACAACAGCAACAGCAGCAGCAGTCACATCTGCATGGGGACTCCAGCTGCATCACTTGCCTCCCCAGGTTGTCCATAACGTTGATGGTGAAGGATCGCCCACTACCACAGCAACTTCTAGTGCAGCAACAAGTGTCTAGAATTTAATTAAAAGTAATAAGGTTTCACCTAGTAACCATAGTTGAAGCATATTGTTTTTGTCAGAGTTGTTATATTTCCCAGAAAAATGTGTCATTTTTAGGCTTATTGACAGCCCTGAGCACTTTCCAGTTCATATGACGGTAGGTGAAGCCTACAAACTGTTCAGCAATTTCTGCTTTCTAGTTTATTTGGCATTTATTATGAAGATAACGGTTCTCTATCATTTGAAAATAACTTATTTGGCATTTCGTCAAGAGAATTTAAACAACCAAAACCAAAAAAGAGACAAGTATAATTAAATGGAAACTTTAAAAGCAGAAGTAGTGCGGCAGTGTTACTATAAATCAAAATGGAATTACTTTTTTCATTGGATGGAAAAAATATGACCGAATATTATCATCAAGGGCTGCATATACCACCATTGTGGGTTTAAGACTTTTAGCTGATAGCCTATAACATGGATATTTACATTTTGTATGACCAATGGGGTATTGTATAGTATAGTAGTTTGGTTTAATCCACATGGTCCATCTGTGGCAACAATTCACAATTCACCTGCATTAAGGTGATGGATGGGTACGTGGCATGTGCGGGATGGAAATGGGACTAAGCTGTGTCTCATATCCATTGTAGCCAGTTGTGTAACCAACACACCTCAAAATATAAATACAAAGCCTGACTTGGTTGGATTAACTTCAACATATCCAGAATTTGAAATAGTATATGAAAATTTAGAACTCAGGATAGAATAAGATCAGAATAAGAGCAGACATATTACATGTATCAGCATTACAAAGCTTAAGTATCAGTTACAAGTACATAGCAAGCTGCTTATATGGATAAGCCAAGGAATTAGATTGAAATTCTCATATAATTTCTTTTAATGATTTAATATCAAATTCTGGATATTTAACTTGTCACTACCATGGAAGTAAGCCATGCTTATCACGTGGTTACTCACTCATTACATTCTAATGTAAATGTTTTAGTGTCACTAGCCAGCTTATACGATCAGTTGCCAGAGGCAGACGTGATGATGATTGAGGTTATGAAGCTAGGAGTCTACATTAAATCACGTGGTAGGGTCTTTTAATTGCCTCGGCATCCCCGAAAGCATTCAAAATCGGGCCAGCATCGTTTCTACATCGTTTTGATGTTGCCTACATTGCGCAGATGCCTTGATCATTATATTAGCCCATCCAGCCAACAAGACATAAATATATTTATTTACTCACCTTCTGCTGCCAGGTAAATCTTTTGGCCTGATGGTCCCAAGACAACATATTTGTTGTTGGTCTCATAACCTGCAAATGCTGGAAGTGCAACGAGAAATTAATGTGAATGAGAAATCTATACCAGGTTATATTAACTTTACTTTTGTTCTATGCACCTTATAGAACTTGTTTTTGTCCGTTTTGAGAAATGCATGTATTCATCATTACAAAAAAGGACTGTATTGACACAAGACCCTCGATCACACCTTTCCGCAGGAGAGGGTCTTGTAGAATTCAGGTAAGCAAGGATCCCAGTGGGGGAGCAAGCAATTTGACAGTGTAGAAAGGTTGATATTAATCATAAGATAACAATAGGCCAAGCCCCTGTACCAAATAAGACGATGTAACATCGTATCGGACAAATTTTAAAGAACTACTTTGTTCGCCGCTTAATTTTTAACGCGCATAGTGATTGACCTATTTTCGTCGCCTATCTCGCAAAGCTTTGATATCGACTAGACCCACGTCTATGACGCGGCATGAGGGTCTAGGCCTAGACTGAAGAAATGAATAATTTTCCATTACCCTCAAATAGTTCGATTTGCTGTTTAATCAAAATGTGGTCGACTCTTGTGAGAACTTCTAAACCTGGTGGACATTGGGCTGCTCCTGGTGGAGGTGCCTGCATCCAGTTTTGTTGACCTTTAGGATGATAATGAAACACGACAATGAAAGACACCAGTATTAGACTTGATGCATTATATCACTTGTAATTAATCATGTTCTGTCCAGATAACATGCTAAATTGACTCAACATCAGCACGACATCGGCCCCTGGTGGTCGATGTTGAAACAATGTTATGCTGATTTGGTATGCTATCTTGGTGGTGTCTTTGCATGTTGCAATCTGTATCAAAATTGTAGAAATTGTTCACAATTTCTTGTAACCTGACATATCTGTACATATTGTCTTGTGCCTGTATATATACCTTATTAATATATTTTATGCATTTTTATTAACAAAAAAAATAAAAAGGCTTATAAAATACTGATATTTGCTTGTTGTGTTCTTGTAACATATTACCTGATATGATGGTATTAGTCTCTGTGTAGTGATACTCTGTAAATTATTATTACTAATTATTTATTTGGTGACATATAGGTCCGTTGGGAAATTCATTCATTCTTTCGTTATTTCCCATGAGGTGAGAAAGATTTGTCTTGATTGATTGATTGCTTTTTTTTAGATCTTTCATTTGGAAGTTACAGATATGTATACAAAATGTCACAATATAAGTAACTAATAAATGAAGGACCTAGGATAGCACACAAAGTCAGAAACAGACTTAATTGCAGTGTGGTCCTAATCTTACTGCTTATCTTGTTTTTGTCTGAATATTATCATTTGATATTATCTTACCAGCTGGTTGGTTCATCACAGGTCCTCCCGGGTTGGCATATCCGCCAGATGGTTGCTCATAGCCAGGTTGTTGGGGGCCAATATAGCCAGGTTGCTGGGGGCCACCATAGCCAGGCTGTGAGGAAAATGAATAGAAGGTAGAATCATCTGGTCAACACGGATAATGTTTGAGTTACGTATGATAACCGATAGTAGAATTAAACATAGGCTGCGCTGCAGCTAAGTCCTCAGCAAATCGCACATAGCACACAGGCATCATTAAAATTGTTAAGTGTTCATCTGACAGGCAGAAGGGCGGTTGACACTTTCATTTCCAGAGCAGAACTCTAACACACACTTATGTTTCTAGAGCTGAACACTAATGCACTTACCCTAATGAAATTGTATACAGTAACACTCTATATGGCCTAGTGGTGCCTTTAATAATTGTAAGCACATGAATTGTACAATATTTATGGCTGTCTTTGCTAAGTGTGGAATGCTAAGGAATATGAAGGAAGCATCACAATTTTTTGCATTTTCTTCCTGATTTTCCATTATTATGAAAAAAAAGAAAGAAAGAAGGATGAAACAAAAATGAAGCCTTAAAGTGAAAGTACTATTATCATTTATATGATAATCTAGATATATCATTGGCAAAATGTTACTTATGTAATGATCATAGAGTCATTGATATGAGGGTTTGAAAGAGTACCAAATTTTCATATTTTCCGTATTACATAAAATTATCTGTCATGAAACCCCAAACATGTATATCTACACTATTTTAGACATATTCGTATTAAGTTTTGTATGCATGTAAGTGCAGTAGTGTGTGAAAAAGTAGGAATTTTCCCTTTTTAGCCCTTATTTTGAAAATTCTATAGTATTTATGACCTATAGGGAACAACTACACTATTTTAGACATATTATGAGTTTTAAGCATGTAGGTGCAGCAGCTTCAGGGTTCTGCTCCGGAAACGAAAACATTAATTTATTTCAATTTTTTCCAAATTTTGTAAAACATAGCCAACATATGTCAATGTGACTATGAAAAGGCACCACATTACTGTACAAAATGTTGTTGGGTAAATGCATAAGTGTTAGAGTTCTGCTCTAGAAATGAAAGTGTGTGTTAGAGTTCTGCTCTGGAAATGAAAGTGTAACACCCACCCTCCTGCCTGTCGGACCAACACATAACAATTTTAATGACTATGTAGGATTCGCTGAGGGTTTAGCTGCAGCTCAGCCTATGTTTTTCATACCACACATTGAGGAGCATAATACCAGTATTCTAACTACCATAATGACACTGCTGTTACAATTGATTTGCTGTTTGGTATTATTTTTCATTGTAATGTTTGTCTGTTTTTTGGTGACAAGTGACCAATGATTGAAGTAAAAGCAAAAAAACTGTCGTTGGAAAGTTCACTTGAAAATTGTCACAGAGAGGTGCGTTTTTATCTGTTGGGAGGTTGAGGCTGAATTACTGCTAATGTTTCTGTCCCATTTTTTAAGTACAACGTCAAAAATGAGTTGGTAACCGAAAAACCTGTTTACGTTCAGTTTCAATCCTCTAGTATTAACCAGGCAACAGACAGAAATACAAATTTAAAAAAAATTCTGAACTTTTTTTGTCAGATTTATGTGATAGACAATATGGCATTTTGTATTTGCTAATGCAAGGTAAACCTACACATGTTTGCCCATAGGTAACATACAGCTGTAGGGCAGGGGGCAGGTGCAATATGTATATATGGTATTACTTTTTTCATGAAGTGGAAAATTGATGTGGAGCATATCAAGTTTTTGGCAAGAATTAGACAATTAGATAATGGAACCAATAAAATCATCCACACAAAACCTAAACGTTTATAGATATACCTGATATTAGATAATACTTTTACCTGGAATTATGCCAAGCTATTCTATGATCTAAAACAATATTTTTTATCACCTTACCTGTTGAGTGTGAACTGTAGATGGATGACCTGACATTTTCTGCTCGAGAAACAACAAAAAACTCCAATAAATGAAAAAATTAAAAAAACTATAACATCCTAAATATAAAAATGATGCCTTCAATGTCAATGATCAACATAACGTTTACAGATATATGTCCATACTACTCAATATGGTGGCGATGCTACAGGAACAGTTTATTATCAGACATATTGACAGTAACCAAGCTACATCTACGCACATCATAGAAAAAGTCAATAAAAACTAAGATTGGCCATGTTATTCCTATAGTCCTATAGCAGCTAGACGATCAATTACATTATACTCGATTATTAATTCATGATCTATTATAGTTACGTGTAAGTAAAATGCAGTTGACCTGTATTGGATGAAGCAAAATGTGATGCATGGGGCATAACAAATCAAAAGGGACGTACCACACAATCCCTGGGTTCTAGTTTTTGATCAAGTGAATTTGAATAATGTCTCAATCTAAACTTCCTAAAATATCATTTCTATGTCAGATATCATGTAAGCCAAGGTGGCATGTTTTCTAGGATTATTCAGTGATCCTGTGATTCCTGAATATATCTGATAAAGGTTGCATTTCATGTTCATAATATCATATAGATAGAAGTAATAATGAGGACTTTAATAAAAGACCATTATCACATATCAATTGCAATAATTATTAATTTTAAGTTGTTTAGTACGTTTTTAGCACTGTTTTTATGAGGACAAATAACAAAATATAAATTTAATATCTTATATGAATCATTAAAGATACGTTATTTCATTGAGTAATTAACCTAATAATTTTTATAAATTGTTTGATTGATTTATTAGTTAATTTATTAACTGTACAATATGTATAATTCATCCAATATGGGCCACATATCTTTGAGAAGCCAAATATTTAGTGGTGTCATCTTTTATTTCAAATTATAACTAATGATATCAATAACAATATTATTTCCAATAACAAATACACTTACCTTTTATTTAAGTCTATACCCTGTTCTGAGTTGTTTAAAATCCTACATTTAAAATCCTTCCCTACATTCCTCAAAAATGGCAAATTTCCATCATTTTCCTATTTATTTTGCTAATGCAGTTCCATCTATGTGCTTACACCTTTGACCAATGTCTGCAGCTCTGTCAATGGCGTTCGTATAAATAGAGACTGTTATTGCTTTGTAACCAAGGGAGGATGTTTTAGCCCTTAAAACCTAGCATGGGATCAGTTGATGGGAGGTCATTAAATAATAATAGACTGCAAACTCAGAATCCATTATGAAGCTTTGGTATTTGCTTTATTTTTGTTTGCATTAGCTAGTGATTGGTGATGAATCTGCATCGTGAGCATTTTATTCTTTATTTATTTTGGCCACGTCATACAATAAACATTAACATACCAATCTTATTTGTCTGTATTTAATATCTAATCAGCATGTAGTATGTACAGAGTAACAGTAGTTTCCATGAGATATCACACACATAAATAAAAAAACAAATGTGTCTGTTGATTTGTTTTGAAAATAAAATTACTATATTTTACTGAAAAAATGTTCTTCAAGGATCTTTGTTGACATTTACTGATGTTGAACAAATTGTTAGACCACAGTCAGCTCTGCTGAAGGTCCTAAGTTTGATCCCTAGCCTGTTCACTCAAAATTAGAAGTGCTTTCTACTTGGGTGTCTATGCTGATGCAAGTGAAAGACCCCACCCATGGGGTAGAGTAGATGTGTAACATAGTGTGGACTCCAAGCCTTATCATCTAATCATTACGTCTGCCGCTGGTAGCTGGTTATATAAGCTGACTTAGCTTCAAACCCAGTAGCATTGAAACAATGGTATAGTATAATGTGATCTTAAAGCAAGGTTCTGCTGTATACTACAGGTATACATATATTGACATAGCAACGTGCAAAACATTGCTTGTCAGCATCAAAGATATTGATTTTTCGCATTGTGTCTATATATGCACTGAAGAGCACTTCGTGTATTTAAACTCAGGTGCAGGCATTTAGATGTGAGGATACAGGTGATACATATACGTGTATTAAAATAATAATATATTTTAGACCGGTCTCAAATTTTTGGATAAGCCTACACTCTGAAGCCTATAGTGATATAATATATTAAGATATATCGTAACAACTTAAAATATTTCTAAAAACTATTTATTACTCTATTATTTCAATGATGTTACAAGGCATTTACCCTTTACAATTATTTTCATCAACAGTGCAAACGGGGGTCTAATGGTTGAATTATAGGCCAGCTCTTCCGAAGATGTGGTGTTCGAATCCCTGATCGTGAGGAAAGCTTAATTATATAATCAATCAGTCATCGTGAATCATGAGTGCAAAGAACTTTCCAGAGAACCAAGTAGGGCGCACATTATTCATCCTAGTTTGGTAATATGAATAAATTAGTGCATCACACTTCAATTTTTTTTTACTACGAAACGTTCTGTTATGTGTCATTATATAGTCAAATCTAACTTTTAATCTTTTCATACTAATTTTCTATATAAGACTTTTTTTTTTTGGATTGTGCTAAATAATAAAACTGCAGAACCTCTGTATATAAAGAAGGTACAATTGTGAAAACATTTTTGCCCTGTGTGGCTGAATTAATTTCTGTTGATTAAACCTACATGGAAAATATGACTAATATATCAGAATCTCGTTGTAAATATTTTTTATGGCTGACACTATTGCATTAAATTATATAAGTATTTTTTTAGTGGACTGCAACCTTCAAAATCACTGACAACCACACTGCAATGTGCACGAGAGGGCGCGTAAGGTCTAAATGCACCGGCCACCTGTTGTTCTGCAGTTGAACGAACAAAACCAGTGAAGCACTACCTATATTTGCTACAAAGCAATATATATAACAATTTATACACAAGCTATGAGATGGAAACATATCTTTGACTGTAACTTAGCGGAAAGATTTTTTTGGCTTTTTTTTTTTTTTACTTTCAGAGGAGTTTCAAAATAAATGCAATAAGAGTAAATTATGCAAAATCCAGGTCGAGAATTCTTGCTATATGCCATTGGTTTTAGGTCACAGAAAACAAACATTTCATGCATGACACCCCAGATACATGAAAGACACCAAAACACACATAGCCTTCTTCATAGATGTTTTAAGTCCGCTGTACATGCCACTTGAAATACAATACACAAAAACAAGATATTGAACCAAACAGACTGAGTTGACAATATATGCAGTTATCTGTGTTCAACGGAATGTGAAAGTCTGAGACCAGAGAAATATGAGAATACTAGCAGATTGTCCACGCCTACAACAACACTGTTGCTAGCTCCATTTTGCCTGCAATAATAACAGAAAATTGATGCAAAAAATCCACACACTCAACATGGAAAAGGAGGTTACTAGAGCTACCAAAAAGCTCAGCAAACTCCCCAGCCTACCAGGTTAGTGAATGAGTCATAGTTACACACTTGGATAGTACTTTGTTATCTATATTATGTTTGTTGTCTGTGTTGATATGAGTGTACAGGTGCCTTGATGTGAGTGTGTTGTGAAATTGTATGTTCTACATCAGGTAATTCTGAGTATACTATATCTGGTTGTAGATATATATGGTAGGTGGCTTAATTTAGAAGCATTGTTATTCATTCATAGAAGTTGTAATATTCAATTACACTCATGACCATTCATTCATTCATTCATTCATTCATTCATTCATTCATTCATTCACAAACATGCACTTGACTTTCTGATTGGATGAATAGCTGAATGATTGACTGATTAACAGTACGTGTGACTGACTGACGTTTGGTTGAATTATTGACTTAATTATGGCTTGATTTGCTGTCCTATGCTGCATTCATGACTGATTGACTTATTGTCTTACTGACTAACCCACAGGCAGTTACTGGACTGATTCAGTATCACTGACTAACTGACTGACTGACTGACTGGCTGGCTGTCTGAATATATTATTGACTGATTAATTGAATGGATGGCTTGGTTTTTGCTTGGCTGGCTGGCTGACTGACAGACTAATTGACTGAATGAATGAATAAATTACTGACTGATTGACTGAATGGCTTAGTTTTTGCTTGGTTGGCTGACTGACTGACAGACTAATGGACTGAATGAATGAATGAATTACTGACTGATTGACTGATTGACTGACTGGCCAATTGACTGATTGACTCCCTGTGAGTCTAATATAATCACGTCACAGGACTTGTTTAAAATATACATTAACATTACACTTGAGGTGCATCGAATTAACATTGAAAATAATTTATTAATAATTGTCAGTGTATTGTTACAGTTTCAATGGCTATTAATTGAATACAAGTGCAATGTTTAAAATTTGAATTTTGAGCTTGTTTTTTCCCCATAGATTTGACTTTACAATGACTTATTATAAAATAGTTTTCCATTGAAACTATATAAAAAAAACCAAGTTCCATAATTTAAAAATACAAATTCCATGTCTGTCAAAAACATCCTGTGGAATTTGTATTTTTTAAATAATGGAACTTCCAGATTTTTTAAAAGTGGTCTTAGTGCCTAATAATACGTCATACCAGCTCACACCACTGGAGGGCACCACAGTAGCACCGTGGGGCCATTGTTTAGGTGAATATACCTTGGGCTAGCCTAATGCAGCTCTCATATCTAAGATGCTTAAAGCTAACTCCAAACCTATCATTCAGTTGTCAAGATAGAAGATATGAAAAAGGAGCAAATTGACATTGAACGAGTTATTCAGAATTACGTCCGAGATCTGTACAGAAAAGCTGCATGGACAACCAGAACTATAGGAGTGGGTAAGAATATTTAGTATTTTGTTTATTAATGATGATATGAATTGATAATAATACGATGATACATATTTGAGTTGCTTGTATATTGGACCTTGCCTTTTAAAAAATCACCTTATCATTAAGGTCACATTGAAATAAAGACCACTATCTATCTATCTATCTATCAATCTGTTTATCTATCCATCCATCTATCTATCTATCTATCTATCCCATCTGACATCGTTTTGACGTCGGGCCAACATTGAGCCGACATTTGGCCGACGTAGCATGTTATCAGGGATCTATCTATCTATCTATCTATCTATCTATCTATCTATCTATCTATTACGAGGTAAAAGGAAAATATTGTACATTCAATTAAATTTTGAATTGTATAATCTTACATCTGTTCCAATTACAGTGCAAGCTTCCTAAAACGACCACCTCACTATTAAGACCACCTTAACACCCATGCATTGTATTTTGCTCCGTTAATAAGACCACCTAGCCAGTAAGGAAATATATTATTGTAGTCCTATGAGTGGTCTTATTAGGCGAAATATTATCATCAATATTGACACTTCGCCATTGAAGTCACTTAACATTTTGAACTAAATATATAGTCTTTTAATGGTAAAGCATCAATATATACCATTTAGATGTATATGCAATGAGGCATGAATATATAAAGGTGTTTTTGACAATAGGGCGCATTTTTCAATATCACCTGTGACCCACTAGTCTAAAAACTGCAATTCTCGTCTTTCAAGAGTATCATCATAAAGTATCATAGAATAAAGGCGTTTCAACAGTTCAAACTTCACATCAAAGTAAACACAATGGACCATTGCATATATGTTTATTTCTACAATTTAATTTACATGAAGGACCTCAAAATACAATGCCATTTAGCTTAAGGCAATTTTGGAAAATTTAGACCGAAATAAAAAAACGCTTTCTATGTTGTATTGATATTGCTCTGAGCTTTGTTGCATCAATCAATCAATCAATCAATCAATCAATCAATAAATCAATCAATAAATCATTGAATCATTGAATCAATCAATCAATCAATCAGTGAATGAACGAATCAATCAATCAATCAACCAATGAATCAAATGAATGAATGAATGGTTAAATGAGTGAGTCAATCCAGCAATCAATCAATCAATGAATCAATCAATCAATCATTAAATGAATAAATGAATCAATCAACCAATGAATCAGTGAATAAATGAATAAATGAATCAATCTTTCTTTCTCTTTGTGGAATTTCATATTAGATGTAGCCATATACCTTAGGTATATAGGATAGAGTGCAGTATAATATACATCCAAAGAAACTTCCACTAGCTAGATCATTTTTGTGCATAGAAGCATGTAGCATGAATGTATCATATTCTGCTGAGTAAGCAGTATTCAAAATCTCGTGACCTCATGTTTAACACGGTAGCATGCATGACCTTTGAACTATAACCTTTGACCTGTATGGGCTTGCTATTCTGTTGTCTGTGTACATTGGGACTACTTACAAATTGAGTCATATCATCGCTATATTCACTATATTATTGATATGTTAGAATAACTAATATCATTCTACTGTTTTAATATCATTCTACTGTTTTGTGAATGAATATTACTTACATATTCAATTAGGCCCTATTAATGAATGTGAATATTAAAACCTTCTTTTTAAAGAACATACCTCACTATTAAGACCACTTAATAATTCAGACTCGTGGACTTAGAAAATGTCCAAAATTCCACAATAACCAAGTAAACAATATAATTTATGTGATTTTCAGTTTAATTACATTTTCGTGAATATATATATGCTCTTTCCACCTGTTCACATTTTCTTGACCTAGAAATTTGTGTAAAATTATTACTGAGTAAAAAAATATTTATAGTGATTTACAGATATGAGATTTTCTCACTATCATAATTTTTCAATGTCTTTTATATTTTGTGAACATATGCTATTTCTCATAATTTATCTTTGCAAAAAACATTACTGATATCTATATTATTTATCTTGAACACATTACACAAACATGTTTTATTGCACTGCAACCCAGGCTGGTTGATTTATCATATTAATTGGTACTTATCAGAGAATTAATTGCTCTTTAAGAGTATACTCGAAAATAATTGAGATAAGAATGGTGTGATTGTGAATTATAAAAAATAAGAAAAAATGGATTATGGAGAAATAGAAAGTATATTGTTAATAGAATAGAATAGAATTCTGGTTATATAAAGAAAACTACACAATTTTCAATATAGAATAGAATTCTGGTTTTATGATAATATAACCTATAAGTTTTCATGGCAATATAGAATAGAATTCTGGTTAATTATGAAATATAACTGATAATTTATGTGGCAATAGAAGAGAATAATAGACCAGACAGAATAGAATAGAATATAATAGAATAAAATTCTGGCGGAATCAGAAAATACGACGAAAACATTTTCATTTGATAATTCAGTCGAATAAAATAGAATACATTAGAACCTTACTTAGATCAAGACTGACGCTAACTTTTTGGTTTAAAATGATAACCCTCTATATATATATAGGTCCTACACTGCTATAAACAATTTGTATTTCACAATATATTTTTAACACGTATTTGTTACATTGTTGTTTTTGTAATAAACAGACTACATTACTATGGATTTAATTTCCTTTTTATTTACACCAGCAGCCATGCAAATTGAACATAATTTGCACAGAACAAAATGGAAAGTATGACTGAATATTTTGTAAATATGCGAAGACGTTCTCTTTCAGCTCTGAAATGGATTGAAGTCCCCAAAAAGGAGGATGTTGTGTCCCAGGGTAAATCGCTCTTCCAGCATTATATCTACATTAGACTTAAGGTGAGTGATACTTATTATTTACAGCAATTTTGCAGACTTGGAAACTAAACTCTAGAGGATGTCATGTGAATCCAAGATTGCTTTAAACAATGGGAGCCTGGATTGGCATGACGTCATCTTGAGCTCAGTTTACACGTTTATGAAATCTGCTGTAACTGATGCAACTAAATTGAAAAAGGCAACTTGCTATAAAAATAAAAATAAAAAAGAGAGAAGAAGATTTAAATTTTATAATTGCAATTGATAGCATGCCAGATTGGGTCAACATCATTGGAAAGTTGGACGTCGGCAGCCATTACAACTAATCTATCTCCCAAACAGGATTGGCAGATTTTAAATTAAGCAATTTGAATCACTGATTTAAGTCATAAAGCGAAATATATATTTTTTAATTTACCAAGTTTATTCAGTTTATTAGATTTTTTTTACAACAAAACATGATTTCTTTGAATACAACTTGATATTTTTAGGTTTTTTTTTATTTTTTTTTAACCCAAATTGTAAAATAAGTCAAAGTTTAGTTCATTTTCGAACACAATTTTGTTGGTTTCCAAAGAAATTTTGGAAAAATTGTCAAAATTGGCTGATGCTAGACCGTTAATTAAGTTGACTTTATTTGCACTTGCATCTTTAAAAAAAAATCATGATTTTTACCAACCCTGTTCCCAAACGGCATGTCAGATCGGCATCGCCCCGCCCCTTATTTGCCGACTTTGCACCGAGTTCACCCGATGTGGCATCTGGTTTGGGATAGTGAAGTGCTCTTAAAAGGAATTCCCACTGTAATAACTCAGACATATTTTCTTGCATTTTCAGAAAGAGAAGTTATTATCCACCAAAGTCTTACACCTAGGTAGCTATGGCAAGCCCTCGGATGTTGCCAGTGAAATTGTTTTTGTCGGTTCAGAACTGGAAAGGATGTATCCTGAGTTATACAGCAGTGTGGTCAACCAAATCAAACTTTCGTATTTAGATGAAAATGTTGTAAGGAAAGCCTACCACACTCTAGCGGGTAAGATATTTGAATTACATACATCTGATTTATCATGAGGTGTTCACTTTATCGTTTAAAATGGTAATCTGATATATCACGAGGTGCCATATTAAGTTTACTTTATCATTTAAAATGGTAATCTGATATATCACGAGGTGCCATATTAAGTTCACTTTATCATTTAAAATGGTAATCTGATATATCACGAGGTGCCATATTAAGTTCACTTTATCATTTAAAATGATAATCTGATATATCACGAGGTGCCATATTTAGTTCACTTTATCATTTAAAATGGTAATCTGATATATCACGAGGTGCCATATTAAGTTCACTTTATCATTTAAAATGGTAATCTGATATATCACGAGTTGCCATCCTGGGGTATTAACCCACCCCTAAATAACATCCCTTTACTCGGTTCTTTCTACATAGAAGATAGAAGTAATCATGCATAAGTAGTTATTCTAACACAACCAAATGTAAATTTATGACACCAAAGATGCTAACCAAGCGATGACAATACCTCATCTCTTAGTCAAACAGACAACTAAAGATAAGTGCAATTCTTGTTTATTGCAAGAAGACTTGGTATGAGAGCATTTGAATTGCCATCGTAGAAATTAGGAATTTCTCTGTCTGCCATTAGACTACATCAACGGTATTACCACTTTGCTAGATTCCTATTAGTACATATTAAAAACATAGGCTGCTGCAGCAGCATACCCTCGGCAAATCAGAAAAGTATTAAACAAAGAATATTTGCATACAAGTTTAAAATTGACTATTGACCTGTGAACTTATATATGGGCACACAAAATGAAAAGTGTACTGCAATATAATTTTGAGGCACCATTGTATAGGCAGTATCAGTGAATGCCAACTGCTTTTTCTGAGGGTTAAAACAATTAACTTTAAAGACAAGGTGAGAGTCTACCATATTCCTGATCTCTTTATATTATTTCTCTCAATTATTGCAGAAGACCTATGCAAGACGAAAACCACATGGGGGCGCATTGTGGCTCTTATGTCACTAGGGGGAGCTTTAGCTCAAGACTGTTGCCGCAAGGGGCAGTCTGAGTTGGTGTCTTTCATTGTTGACACTTTTGTTAAGTTCACCCAGAGACATCTGGCGGCTTGGATTATCAAACAAGGAGGCTGGGTGAGATATATGTGTATATCGTTTGTGAGATGTACAGTTTTGGATTGACGATTATTTTTATTTATCTTTAAGCTATTTGTAGAAAATATTTTAATTGCTAAAAAACTGGCCTGTAGCTTAGTCAGCTTCTATGATCAATTGTCAGAGGCAGATGTAATGATGAGATGATAAAGTTTGGAGTCCACGCCATGTTAAACATTTGCCCTCATGGGTGGGGTATTTCGCCTGCCCAGCTTAGACAGTACAATGCACTAATAATTGTGGTTTTGAGTGAAATTGAGCTACAGTTAGTTTACTGTCTACTCCAAGCTTATAGTCGGCCTACACCTACCACTACTGAAAAAATACTGCATGCACTTTTATATATATAGGTAGCATCGTATAGCAGTGGTTATCTAGCTTTGTTTAGGTTTAATTTGAAAGGCCGTATTTAATGAAACTAACTTTATATATTGTGGAGGAAAACAAGTGTGATACGATTTTAAACACTTGTAGTTAGCATGCCAACAGATGGTCCAGTGGCTAAGGTTCCAACCAGCTTTGCTGAAGGTCCTGGATTCAATTCTGTGTACTTTCTATGTGTACTTTTTTTGGAAAAAAATTCCTATAAATGATAGAAATATAACTTTGTATATCTATCATTGTAAATATACTTTTATTTCTTATATAACTTTTGATTGTTATTTATTTATTTTCAGAATAATGTTTTGAAAGCTTTCACTGCACCGGAAACTATGCCTGGGGTCTGGACTGTTGGCTTTATTGTGGCAACCGCTGGTTTCCTGGCAACGGTTCCTATGTTTATTCAACTCAGCTGAACAATACTCATGACGTTCAAAATTCGAATGTGCCTTGATTGAAAATGAACCCATATTTTTGTACATATTCCATGTTGTATAAATTTTTCATGCTTGAATAATTATGACAAGAGCCTGTGATTAAATTCAATATTGCAATTGATATTAAATGTGTTACTTTATTTATGTTTTAGTTTATTTATTTAAAATACTGGCTGGGCATTGGGCCACAATCTGGACCACGCTCATTGAAGGTTTCTTCTGCCCAGTGAAGTAATATTTCCTGTATATTCTTATTACTGGCAACACAATTCTGCTGCAAATATAAAATCGGTGCTTTTGAAACTAATGTATACATGAATGAAGACCATTTCAATTTATCACATGTACCCAGATAGCATTCCAAATCGTTTCAGCGTTGGCGCGACTTTTGCGACGTCAAAACGATGCTGTACCGACTGTGACCTATATAGAAACGACGCTGGCCCGATTTGGAATGCTATCTGGGAAGTATCAATGTTAATCATTTGAACACAATTTTGTTTTGGTCAAAGTTCTCAGAACAATATTAACCAATCTTATCAACCTAACCTTTTGCACAACATTAGCACTGGTAAGGTTAGGACAACTTCTCCAGGTAAAACGCATCCCAGATAGCGTTTCAAATTGGGCCAGCGTCGTTTCTACGTCGCCAACATTGCGCCAACGTCAATACGATTTGGAATGCTATCTGGGATAACCAATGATAATATTAACAAATAATGGGTTGCAACAAAACCTTTATATATAATGTATATAATATTTGTATTTTAATTTTGATGTAAGATAGTCATATTACAATTAATCAGGTATTTTTCCTACAGAGAGTAGTTCTAACATTACTCTATGATATTACATTTATTGACATATTATAGCTGTTGTTTCCTAATTTGTGATATTTTTCAGTAAAATCATTACAAAGACAAATAATAATCTCAGGAAAATTAAATCAGAAAGGCGGAAAAACATGATGATTTCAAATTTGATTAAATTTGTAATAATTATAATGTTTTGATGACTGGGGAAGTAAACAATTATAACTTTGGGCTGACAGCATCAAAGCTTACAACATTTATAACATTACTATTATCTTGGGGTTTCACTGCCAATCACGAGCTTAAACTTCCTCAACCCATTTCACCGAATTCAGTCACCGTAGTCTGAATATCAATGGAGTCATGCTTCATTTACCTGTCATTTTGTACGAAATCAACATCATTGAAAACTTTGGAAATGACCTTAGAATAGAATAGTTGAATCCGAAAATATCATAAGCCTAATTTTAGGGAAGTTTGGACAAATTACTAGTAGCCCAGGTTTCTGTAGCATGAATGATGATTTCATAGAATGGCTGACGAAACGTGATCCTCATTAAATTTGTCTATTCATTATCATTACTTCAAGAAAATACGTTCGGGAATATTCTCAGTCATTGAGATGCAATGATGCTAACATGTATGAATTACAATTGTATAATTCATAGATTATCATGATAAAATTAAAGTCACAGCACTGAAGATTAAGAGACCATACATTATAACCAGACTTATACTCCACCAAGATAGTCTTCCTAAATGGTTCTGAAAGGAACATAACCAGTGAAAATGTTAATTAACTCCCTCCTATTCGGGATATGAACACCAACTATTAGTTATAAGATCTTTCTGTTCTCTTGAGATGGTACAGGAACCTCATCATTGTGACCACCTCCTTCTTAAGACCACCTCACTATTGTGACCATCTCACTATTTTAAGGTCACCTCACTATTAAGACCACCTCAATATTAAGACCACCTCAATATTAAAACCACCTTACTATTAAGACCACCTTACTATTAAGACCACCTTACTATAAAGACCACCTCACTATTGTGACCACCTCACTATTAAGACCACATTACTATTAAGATTACCTCACTATTAAATCCATCTCACTATTAAGACCATCAGAGGTTTAAATCCAGTGCAATCCTGAACAAGGGTGGTCTTAATTGTGCGGTTCTTCTGTATATTTATTATCATCAATATCATATTGGTCAGGTTAAGAATCTATATTTGAATATGCATCAATACGCATCAATACTTAGTCAAACCCATATTTTCTTAAAGGATAATATGAAACATATTTAATATGATTTTAATTGATAATACCAGGTAATTTAAACCTATCAATCAATCAATCAATCAATCAATCAGTCAATAAATCATTCAATCAATTGCTTGCTATATATATTTACCCCTTGAAATGTATGGTTTTCCCTGTTAAACATGCATGGAAATAATGAGAGAAAGTCTACCCAACTTGGGAAGATATTTGAAATCCAATATTATAAGCTTGGTCTTCATGACAAAGTTTTGCTACAAATAAATCATGAATGGGATGCAGTTATATGCTATAAATATGAATATTAGTGTGAATATTGTCTCAATGCCATATTGGTATGTCCCCATTTTAGACTATGTGTCCGATCTTTCAACACCCACTATTGTGAATATAAATGGAATCTAGTCATGAAATGTGATTCAAAATAAAATCTCCACCCAGTGCCAACCTCTATACATAGTCATGGCATTTAAATAAAGGCCCCCATTAGCTGTTGTGTACCCTTTATTAAGATGTCAAAGCCCATGAAATTCATTCATGGAAGCCAAGATAAATATTCTTCAAAACTACCTAAATCAAAGAGGGTAAATAAATGTAATGTTACTAGTGATATATAGTGTATTCCCATATAAGATTTCACTATAGTATGGCCATGGAATTAAGACCATATTTTGCACTCTATTCGATACTTATTACTGTAGTTTACCTCACCCTTAAAAACACCTCACTATTAAGTCAGTGAAATTAACACCAGGGGTTGTCTTAATAGCTAGGCTCCATTGAATGTTTGTAAGTTTGCTAATGATGATTGTTTTTGTACCACATCTCAATCTATAGAATACCTCATACTAAGATATCTTACTGCTAAAGAGTACTTTTAAGATCAGTTTTAACATTTTTGAGGACATGCCTGGTGAAGTTTTGTCATCACCTTTTGTGCATGCCCATATTAGGATGGACCTTATAGGGAATACTAGCCCTGTTTGGGGGAGTGTGCTGTATGACCATAGTTTCAGCTAATTTTGTCATTCATGTTTAAGGCATAATTGAACTTGTAACAATGGAATTTTAGTGTAAAACAACATGGTTCCTCCATTTGATGCAGCACATGACCTTCATACACTCAGAACATTTCCATAAACATTGGGCTATTTATAGCCTGCAACAGTGGCTGAGTGGTCTAAGCATTGGTCTGCTATATAAATGGCTGGGGGTACGCATCCAACCCTGGGGACTTTTTTGATTTTCTTTTTGTTATGTATATATATAATTTATAAGATATATCATCATAAGAGAAGAGTATAATTTCTTCTTATTAATGAGAGCTTTTCTTTATATAAAGTGGTACAATGGCATTAAGTGTTAAGAAAAGGACCTACACATCAGCATATACCACATAACACTAATGCATAAAAATTGGCAGCAACACAATTACATTATATTGATACACGATATATAATCAACACATTTATATATTTGGGATATATATATATAAATATACTTAGATTTTGTCTGCCTACAAGTATTAAAGTTTTCTATCTCGCTGATATAAAATATCGCATTGAATCGAATGGTCTGATAGACATAACTTGCATTGAATTACAAAAGGTTACTGAGAGAAAAAAGTCTTCTAAGATGCTATGTCGAAGGTCTTTCAAAACGTTTTTCATATTGCAAATTATAATTTTGGCATATAAGCATAACATGCCAGAAAATACAGTGTGCATGTTATAGACATTATTACGATCTTAGAACTTCCATACACGTCAATCTATCAGCTAATCAATCAATCAATCAATCAATCAATCGTCTAAAATAACTGTTGTTCCTTGAATGGTAAACTCCATAAAAAAATTCTGAAATATATGCAGCCAATCTTATTTTCACTGATTTCACATGTAGATTGATATTAAGGAAGTACATATTTACTTGTGATTCAATTAGTAATACATTGCACATGCACCGCTAGCTAAGGTCAAGTCTGATAGTATACTTGTTTATTTGTGCTGGTAGAGACTGTGACAGTGTTAATTTTGTTGACATGCATGGCTTAGCTTGTGTGTTCTGCTTGGCTGGAAGGTCGGTTGGCCAGCCAGCCAACCTGATACACTTATTTCAACAGTATAATACATTTTCACCCTATGTCAACATTGACTAATGTATAAATCAGTATTGTTCAGTAAATACAGCACTGTTTTAAGTTGAAGACATAAGAGTCTCATCTACATATCTCTCAAAAATTGGATTAATACACAAATCTGGTTTATAAGGAATAAGTACAACCACAAAAAAGGTAAGTTATATCACGCCCTGTTTTATGAGTGGTTTGTGCCTGATTTCTTTGAAGAAAAGAAACTTCTACAGTCAACAACTTATGCTGCTGTATAAATTCTGAAGGTTTGTTAAGCTGACAATATAT
This sequence comes from Alitta virens, assembly GCA_932294295.1. Classification (NCBI taxonomy): domain Eukaryota; kingdom Metazoa; phylum Annelida; class Polychaeta; order Phyllodocida; family Nereididae; genus Alitta; species Alitta virens. Next base: position 29,530,393 of record OW028579.1, read on the forward strand.
TTACAACAACAATAATTAGTATTATGAATCATAATCAAAGCACTATGAATTTCAAAATAGAGAATTTTTGTGACACTAATTATGAATCACGTACATTCGCAGACGACACTGGTATTAAGGATTTTCAGTGCGAAACAAAAATGAAAAACACTTTAATAAAGACAAATTTTCGAACTCATACATTATCTAAAGTATCTACGTAGGTAACATGGTGATATATTGACCAAAGCTCTGTATTGCTATTTTTAATTCATTAAAAGTTATCCACGTAGCAAAAAATACTTCCTTAAATATTTTCTACCACGAGGCTACCTCACTAAAGTGTGTCATATATATATGGTGTGTCATATATATATATGCCAAAGAGATACTATTTTTATTGTCACACCCAGATAGCATTCTAAATCGTGTCGACGTCAGCGCTTTGTTGGCGACGTCAAAACGATGTAGGAACGACGCTGGCCCGATTTGGAATGCTATCTGGGTAATACATTACACGATAGTTTTCAGGTCGTAATGTTGAACTGTAGTGATATTACATAGAGCATAAAGGATTCTTATATAAGTGTCTTGGACTTTGCAACACACTGCATGCAAGTCAAGATTAGTAATAGCATGTGCACTCATTTTTTTTTAGCACACAATTGATTCGGATCAGTTAAAATGATGTATAACTGTGTGCAAATAGAATCCCACAAAAAAATATAAAGACTGCTGCATGCTTACTTGGCTAAATGGAATCTGAGAATTGTGTCCTGAACAGCACAACAACATAGACAAGCTATACTATGGAGCTATTGTGACATTTCTTCCATTTTCACTGTCACTGTCAGTTAGGCAGTTTCAATTGGTCAGTCAAGCAATTAGTCTAAGCATTATGCTAAAATCTTAGGTGTTAACCTTATAATGTACGGAAGGTTTTATGAAAAAAAAGAATAAAATTTGAAAAAAAGTACTATAATTAGGGGTTCCCCAAGTTAAATCAAATATACTGGCAGCAGAAGGGATATAAAGTACTTGTAGAAGCCATTATAGCAGCAAATTATTATAAATTAATCTGTTATTTTCATGGAAGTCAACAAAAATGGACTGCTTTCTTTCCCTGTAACGTAAAGTAGAAATTGACACTTAATTTGGAATTATGCTGTTTTATGCCTTCATTTGGTTGCCACAAAATCACTTATGGCTTAGCAAACCCATGCTAAAACCCAAAAGTGTCACTGAGTTTATTCTTAAGTTTTAAGCACGTTTACACACACCTGGAAACCAACGTAATACAACACCTCTGAGAATCTCTGTAACAATTGAAAGTTAAAAATAACTGAACTACAATAGAAAATATAAAAAATGGTCAATACATAACTTCAGAAAACAATCCAGCAAAAATGACATTATTAGCAGCAAGCCAAATCCCAACATTGTAACTGATAATCACTTAGTTGTTGCTCTCAGGAAAAAACCACAACAACATACAGGTGGAAATTCAGGTAGACATTTTTGGAATTATATCCTAGATAACATTCTAAATTGGCACAACATTGACACGATGGCAGTGATGTCGATACCATGTTGTTCCGATGTTGTTCCGATGTCGATACGATGTTTTTCCGAGGTTGTTCCGAGGTTGTGCTGATGTTGTTCCGATGTTGTTCCGATATTGAAACCATGCTGGGCCAGCTTGGAATGCTATCAGTGATAGACTCTTAAGCCACTATCTCACATAGCCGAGTGACGAAGCAGAGTAAAGACGATCGCTGGAAATCAATCAATTGGCTTCACTCTTGGTCATTTGATGACTAGAAAAGCAAGTCAGCAAGGTCTCGCCGATCGCTCGCAGATCACTCGCAGATCACTCTCCGATCGCTCGCCGATCACTCGCAGATCGCTCGCCGATCGCTTGCCGATTGCTCGCCTTCTTCACACGCCGAGGAAATCACGTCCACACAGCCATCTATCTGACCAAGTGTACTCCCAGAGTGACCAAGTGTACTCCCAGAGTGACTAAGTGTACTCCCAGAGTGACCAAGTGTACTCTCAGAGTGCACGGCGTGTTAACCCCTAAGTGTGGTGCATGCATCCTAATATATAACTGATCACGCTATTATAATCAATCCTACAAATAAGTACATTTTCCCCTAATAAGGGAGTACTTGGTGAAGAGATTCCACTGAATAAGGGATTATAACCGAAAAATTACTTTACCATGCACTTTTTCATACACAGAGTGTGAATTAAAGAGTGAGTGTAAAAATTGCTACTTAGAAATACCATTGCATGCACCACACTTAACTATACCAACCAGTCACCAGTTGGCACAAAATCTTGAAATTCCATAAATTTACAAAAACATCACAAAAAAACCACTGACACGTTCTGTACGAGCGAAAATCTTTTCAATGAACGACAGTAAACAGGTTTTCTGTGTTACAGTTAGGAGAGTCTAGAATGATATTGCTAGACACTACATATGTGATGAATATATATCCAAAAAATAAAAATTATTAAAAATTAGCCTTATATCTTCAAAGAAAAAAATGTCACGTAATGGTTAAATATTATTTTTTTAAAAGACAATGGATACTAAAAATAATAAAAATCTTTATCTAAAGTTACTATAAAATACTTATATCGAGGAAAGTGTTGTTCCGATTTGTTATTCTAGTAATTTAATATATCTTCCATATATTAATGTGTTGCCAAAATAAGTTTTATTTCCTATCTTGAGAGCCCATATATGTTTATATTATACTACCCATAATCAATCTAGTCAGAAGTGCAGACATAACATGCATGTAATCATAATAAATTAACGCTGTATGCAATAAATAAATGCATATTTATGGAACAGAGTAATATACTGGACATCATACTGCACACTTTGTGTGGTGCAAGTATTTGACTTGATGTCAATATTGATTTACTTTCAAATTTAATGTATTTCAATTACAGATCAAAAATGAATTTATTAACAAGTCTCTTTCTGTTGGTTGGACTTACATACGCAAGTGCTCAAGGTAATTTTAATCAATTATATTTTGTTATTTTCTTTCCCACAAAACGGTTTTGAGGAATTGTTGTATCATAACTGTTGTTGTTTATATTTTGAAAACACGGTAAAATTGTAAGAATTATATATTTGTGTTTGTCTCATGTACATATTTTGCACAACTTATAGTAACAAAATCAGTACAGGGTTCGTAGTAATCACCAATATATCAGTGCATTACAAGTATTTACCTCTCTTGGAGTTTGCATGTTAATATGCCACCTATAATTCTACCCAAGACAAAAATGGGTCACGCGAGCATCACATTTTCAAGGAGGTGCTAATCTATCATATTTGGACAATTTTAAATCCACTTCGCAACTGTTATGTAATGTTACATAACCTGTTCAAGTGCAAACTCATACACATGTCATTCTAGGGTAGGGGCACATTGTGGTCTAAAGTCTCATAACTAGTGTTGATCTGACTTTCTTTTTATTCAAATGTTCTTTTATAGTTAGCAGTTGGTTAGCTGCAGAGAACATTGCAATAATTTTAAACTACAAAAACTAAAGATTGGCTTTTGAAGAATCAGATGCAATTTTCATTCATTTTTACCAATTGCTCTTCTAAAGTCCCTCATATTTTCAACCTGCCAGTCGATATTCCATTATATTTTATATAAAATATTTTTCTGTGTAAATTTCAGCAACAATGAAAATAGTCACTATTTCATGCCCCTACTCTATACAAAATCTTACATTTATGAGTTTGTATTTGGACAGACAAAATAACTTTAGCCCATACATTACATAATACTTGCAAAGTGGCTTAAAGATGTACAAAATATGGTAAACCATCACCTCCAAAAAAATTGTGATGATGGCGTGTACCATGTTATTCCTGTAAAGAATTATAGCTAGTATATAGGCATGCAAACTGCAAGAGGAATGAATACTTTTGCAACCCACTGTATATACAACTTTTAGCATGTACAATGTACATTGGTGCTGAAATGTTTAATCCTTCCTCAATATGTTGCCATTGCATTCAGCAAAGAAGTGTCTCTAAAATAATGCTTAGGGACAGCCAAATTGTTCACCTGCAGTTTAATTTGCCTAGGGGTCATATATATATATATTCTTTTAACAACGCAATATCAGTGCATAGATGTGTCAAAAGTCTACAAACCCCATCCCTCATTGGAATAGCAAAGTGTGTTAAGCCCAGTTCACACCTTCACGATTTGGCGACGATCTTAATAGGTCGTAGATATTCCTTGGGTGTCAGAGGTCGTGGAGTGCAAAACATTTTTAAGGCCGACTCAAAACCCTCTTTTTTCCCGGCCCTACGACTTTTTGGTCATAGTTTGAAATCGTAGGGCTGTAGGGTGTCGTAGGGCTCTCGTACATGGCCAAATGTGCCACGTGCATTTTCCATGAGAAGGATAAACTCATGGAAAACGCATGGTTTTTAGCTGATCATAATGAGGCAAAAACCATGCGTTTTCCATGCGTTTATCCAAACACATGGAAAAGCACAATTGGCCATGGCACAATTGGCCATGTATGAAGTCGTAGCATGTCGTATATTTTAAGTTATGCAATAACTGAAGTTATGCAATAACTTAAAATATACACTGGAAGCTCATGATCAGAAGTTTACCAAATTAGTTTGAAAATGATCCTCTTGAAAAAAAAGGAATATTGTGTTATTTCACGTTTTAAATATTCTGATTTTCTACGACATTTTTATCTCAGAATGAAATTCTTCGAGTTTTACTGATAATGCCATAAGCATTTAATTTAGAGACAATCCTTGCAACTAAGGGTGGTGTAAACTTTCAGCACCCCTGTATAGTGTAAATACAATGTATGTATCAATTTGAATGATTTTCTGGTGCTTGTATGTATTAATATGAATTTTCTTTTCTTAAATTGTCTTTTTCTGAATGCCTTGTCACGTACCTACAGTGTAGTACAGTCCAACACTTATGTAAATAATTGCACCAATAAACATCAATATAATTCATGTAAATTTTTAAGAGTAGTATATATTGCAGTGGTGCAGCTGCCCCCTTTCCCTGACAGTGGGGCGAGAGGAAAAAAATATGCCCTTGAAGATAAATTACAATACAGTTATAATCTATAATCTGATTTATCTTTTCCGTACTTATTCATAAGAAATTATCCCAGAACTCTGTCTTCCTGAATACCATTTTCAGCTAAGGAAAAGTTGAAAAGGAAGCGATGCTAGGATAGATATATTGAATGAAACCAAGCATAAGTCACCTAGTATAATACTGTATGCTGGTCTAGAGACCTCTATACTAAGATTTAAGTCATGCAAGGATATTTAATCTGTAAAGACATGTACAATTAATTAGAGTCCAAACTGGATTTCATGTAAATCAAATTGTGTAACTAAAATGTGATTGTGTTGTCATATTTGCTGACCAGTGTACACAACAAATGGTGAGCAGTGTTCATTGCCCTTCATCTATCAGACAAGAACATACTACTCCTGCGTTACCATAAACAATAATGGCATTCCATGGTGCTCACTCACCAACAATTTCGACAGGGATCGCAGATCTGGACAATGCGTGGGTGGTAAGACATTTTGATTGCAATCTGCAGGCTGACTTTTGCTTGACGACTTTGATTGCCATTAACAAGCGTGTTTGGATTTACAGCTTCAACTGCAATTAGAAAGCTTGTTTTGATCAACTATTGATCCCAATTGCAATCAATATATTCTGTTTGACAGCTTCAACTGCAATTTATGAAGTTGTTTTGGTCAACCACTTCAATTGCAGTTGACCTGCAAGCTTATTTACCAGATAGCTTCAGTTGCAGTAAGCATGTTCAACCTCTTTAACTACGAGTTACTCATTGTCAATAATATTGTCAAAATAATACAATGCTTTAATGGCAATTTACAGGTGAATATTTGCTTGTTTGATTTTTTCCTGAAACATAGCTACTGACTGTGTGTTCCTGTGCTAAATACAACTTGCATAACAACAGTCTGGCATATTACTATATTTCATAAGTTAGTTTGCTTGCTTGACGATGCTTGTGAGCAATGCCTAGGTCCCACATATAATATAATAATTTCATTATTGTAACATTAATTACCATCTATTATTATATCATGATGAAGTATTAATAATTATATTAGGAGCTGATGCAGCTCCTTCATAGTTTGCAGAATCTGCCAACATTGACCACAGTGAATAAATTTCAGCATATTCTACCATTTTATGGAGTAAACATATAGTTTCAGTTTCCTAACCTCAGTTACCATAAAGTATACTCTGGGGTGTGATAAACCAAAAACTTGAAGATCTTAACATTTTCTCAACAGAATGTTTTACTTGTTGCATTCAAATGAAAGTTAGACTATCACCATATACTGACAAGCTGCATTGGCAGAATTTTTGTTCACTTTTTTTAACCCTGAAGTTTATCCAGGAGCTATGTGACCGATTAGTGTCGATACCTTTCATGGGGTAAATGTGTGGACGCCTCCTCGCTCCTTCATCTCATCAATCAACCCTTGATAGCAGCAAGAACCTGCCTTAGAGGGCTGAATTTTCCATATCTATCTATCTAGCATAATTAAAAACTCTCACTTTTACACACATACCTTGGCTCCAGTTTGTTGTAACATAATTTGGTGGAAGGTGATACTGGTAGAACTAGGCACTAATTGCAACAAGGGCAGCATAACTAACATACTTTGGGAAGTTGGCATGGTGTGATTTCATTGCTGCAACTATTATATCATATAAATTTATATTCATTATTATAATATGTATTTCTTGATTTGGTCTGCAGTCTAATGCGCTAGGAGTTTTATTTATTTAAATATCAGATAGTATCAATAAGATTTTGTCAGAGTGGAAGAAAAAGGCATTTTGAAATTAGGTTTCACATACAACAAAATCATCTTAAAGAATATTTATGTCATGTAACTCATTTGCAATTTAAACTTTGCAAATCGATGCAAGATTTTGGTATTATCCCAGAAATATATAGTATGCCGAATTAGGCCAACAATCTGGCCAACAATCATCTCCACAACATACCAACATAAAGTCAAAATAGCAATTTCTAAAATTTTAAGATGAGAAAAAGAAAATGTCTGTTGCAAGGTTCAAATGCAAATATTAGTAAAAATTCTAACTGGTTTCTATAACATTTTCAGTAATTGAAACATACAGTGGGAAAAACTGTTATACCCCATTCTGGACATATCTCGGGAACACTTTTGTCGGATGCACCACCATGTTTATGGGCCCTGCCTGGTGCGGAACTAAGGCTAATGTTCCACGGGAGTTTTCTGTAGGTTCTTGGGGATATTGTAAAGGAGTTTCAACCCGTAAGTATGAATTCGATTTTTCTTATGCACTTTGCAGATATAAGCTGGGAAAAAGTGTAGTATATAGCGGACCCAAATTTATGATCATATTTAGCGAGTCCCCATTGCCTGGCCTATGACGTCAAATGCTTGAATTCAATATGTGACGTCACAAACAAATGGCAGCTTCAAGGCAACAACGAAGCTTACTATTGTTTATTTTATTTTTTCTTGGGGGGGGGGGGGGGCCATCCCTGCTACTCTACAAAAGTATTCTTATTCATTACCAGTACGAAATTTGGAAATTTGTTTTGATTATTTTCATATTTTATGGGTGCCAAACATGCAATTGACCTCTGTTGTCAATTGCATGGGCGTCAAAAATAAAACTCCCCTATTTCTATCGATGGTGTTACACTTCAGGGTGTAAAAATTTGATTATACAAATTGAGATTAAAGTTATGCGTCATCATTACACCCTAAATGAAGCGGGTAATTCCCTGGAATGATGTCATCGCCACACAAATGGCGCCAGATAAACTATTTGACCATTAGGCTAGTAATATGTTCTAAATCTAAATAGATTAGGGTCAATGTTGGGCCAAAATAAGGCCAACAGTGTCAACACCGTCCTAAATCGGAGTCGATTTGGCATGTCATCTCGGGTTTGTATTGAAATACACTTTCTATGGCAGCATTTATATGCGAATATGAGCTTTTTCTGTTGTTGCACTTCAGGAAAATCAAGAACCAATATACTCGAAATTTACTCAGAACGAAATTTCTTATGGAAAATATGTTTCTTCAAACGAAAGAGCAGAAATAATTTCTTAAAGAGAGATTTTAAGAAATGATTTATTCATTATTGATTATTCCTACCACACAGCTCAAGAGAAATAAACCTCATTAATGTTATGAATTAAACTGATATTGTAGAATGACATATTCGAATGTAATCACATACAATTGGTAACTTACAGGCCTGACAGGTTGGCTGTATAATTTGTTTTCTTAATCTATGTACTACTGTAATAAAATCTGCAAGTCACAGGAATAAAGGTATTTTGACTTCTTAAAATATTAGGAACTGCAATATGAACTGAGAGATTATGGTTAATTTTCCTTTTTCTATTTCAGCGGCTCCACCCGTTCCACCAAATGTACCAGCAGACTGCGATGGTAAGAACATCTATCTATCTGTCTATCTATCTGTCTATCTATCTATCTATCTGTCTATCTATCTATCTATCTATCTATCTATCTAACTATCTTTCCACCTATCCACCCATCTATCTATGCATCTATGCATCTATCATTATTCTCAGAAATCTATCATTATTCTTTTTCAGTGTTAACAACTTCTGGTACAGCTATTGAGGGAAGCAATTGCATCTTTCCATTTAATTACAAAGGAGTGAACTACAACACATGCACTGGAATTGAATCACAAGGAGCTTGGTGTGCTATTACTTCTAATTTCCAAGGAGGCTGGGGTTACTGTGTTTACCAAAGATGTAAGTTTTGCACTCTATACATTTTTGTGTTACCACTACATGGCCACGTGCGTTTTCCATGCATTTGGATAAACGCATGGAAAACACATGGTTTTCGCCTGATTATATTTAGGCGAAAACCATGAGTTTGTCCTTCTCATGGAAAATGCACATGGCACATTTGGCCAGGTATAAATGCCAGAAATTCCCGCAGGAAAAGTTTAAGACTTGGATTAGCTGCGCATAGGGTGGCATAGGCGTATGTGATCTTTTAGGGGAGTTTAATATAAATTAATGAATTAGTCACCAATGGAGCCTTGGAAATGAGGAACAGCTCCAGTAAACCCAACTTCGCATAAGTGCAGTTTAACAAAAAATGTTTGCACTGAAGCCAGCACACAAAACCCCTTTACTATTTTACTATTTACTATTTACTTATTTCCAGAACATAAACATTTTGATTTCTTTTGAGGAATAACCATTGGGTTGTTTTATAATAAAATTATGATTATATCTATTTCAATAAAGCTTCATATCTACAAAAGTATTTTTTGTCCTTGGTAACGGAAAAAACTTGTACCACCAAAAAAAAAAAAAACGGAATCTGTTTGCTGCAGCTTTATTTTTGGTTAAATCACAAACTGAAAAAGAAGTGAATATTAGTCCCTGTATCCATTTTATGTGTGCATATAGATAAGGCTTTATTCTTTATCAACATTTTTAGCCACTCTCTGTGACATGTTATAATTTAAGATTGAAAGATTTATTTATAGCTGCCTGGGAATTTGCATTGCACACCCTAGGCAGTTGTATTTCTATTGGAATTTAGGAGGATACTTTCTTACACAAGAAAACTGGTATTGTGACTTACAATTGCTTGTGATTATTGAAGTACACACCAGGTGACACAGCTATGCAATGACTGCTTCAAACCCTAAAATTCTTTACTGGGAACAAATCATGTTTAAATAAATATAAAATGTAAGTCTCTAAGAAACTGCAAGGTCTCCGGTTGTCGTGTCATGTGGAATATGAATCTCTGCAACCAGCCCGCAGGGCTAAAAATAAATCACGCTTTAATCATTATACTTTCAGCCACGATCCCCACTTCCAATGGCAACAATTGCGTATTTCCATACCGGTATAGAGGACAAGTATACAACTACTGCACGACTGTCTTCAATAACTTTGTTCCATGGTGTCCTACGACTGACAATTACGACAGAGATGGTCAATGGGGAAATTGCTTGTGTAAGTGTCAAGAATTTGAAGCCGCATGAATAATAGTAGTAAGAGCAGTGCTATGATCAGTTTTGGTTTTATTGCTGCTATGCGGCTTTACTTGGTGACCATAAAATGAAGTATATTTCTTGTCTAACATCTTAATTGGTACAAGGCAAGTATCTGGTGTAACATGCCGCTTCATCTAATTTGAGATTGGAGTTGGTGCTATCTGCTCTGTATGCACCCTTTTTTCATGCGGCAGCCATGTTGGCATTTTTGCCTCATTGACGTCATTTTGATAACGTCATATATCATGACATTATAACTTCTCCATTGTTCTTGCACTCTGTGACCTCATCATGGCCCTTGTCTACTGATGATATCACAATACTATATCTGAGTGCAAAGAGAGGTCAATGAGGCAAAAATGCAAACATGGCTGCCGTGTGAAAAGAGTGTATTGGCTCAGCATTGGCACTCTTAGCATAATGTTCAGTGTCCTGGATTCAATCCTGGCACTGTGCACTCTTCATGAGCTACATCTCAGTGGGTGCTGGTCGCATGAGATGTTTAATTTGTGGTGCCTTGCGCTCATTGTCTATGCTGGCACTTGTCATGTGAGCTACATCTCAGCTGCATGAGATGTTAAATCATTGGTGCCTTGTACATAGACACTGCGTACACAGCATCACCAAAATGTATCATGCGACCTGAATTCTGCAGAGACATAGCTAATGAAGAGCGCCTGTCCCAGGACTGGTATGTTCGTAGAATGCTATAAAGGAATTTTTGCAGAGGACAGTGTCAGAACATAATTTGCACATTCTTAAAATTTGAAGTGTAAATTTATAATAACAAATAAAATACATTGTGTATGAATGAATTTTGCAGTTATATCATCATTCTTGATACTGTTTTATTTTTTATTTCAGTACCTACATGTACTCAACCAACAGGATAATATAGAATGACACTGAAGGTAAAGTATCATTATTTGATATCAAATAAAAACAAAAGTTTATATCTTCAAAAAAATATTTTGTATTTCCAAATTAAAGATATATCACAATAATAACAATAATGCATTTTTTCCTTTCTTTCAGAGTTTCTGAAATCCGCAATATTTAATGAATTACCTACCGTAGAAAAGCACTTTAAACACTTATTAATGTATAAGTAATATTATGTACATGCATTTCATATAAAATGTATATATCGACACCATTCAAATTTAATTGTTAATGTTAATCTTGCCATAATGCAGAATAAAGTTGAATTTTGAACGAACACAATTAGTTTAACTGTAATTAAGATAAATGTATTACTGTGACCTCTAGTTGCAGCTAGGAACTGAAAAGGAAGAAAATAAAAGATGTATATAAATGATATTGTTATTACACAACCCTTAGTATATTGATGAAATAAATTTTCATCGCTGAAAAAGGAATATCAAAGTGCTTAGTGTTTTTATCATTTCTAGGCATCTATATCACTCATGGAGTATGGTTCATAGGCCTTGAGTACTACCAGTTTCCCTGATTTTTCCTTGATATTTCCCTGAAATATCCTTTAACTTTTCTGGGAATATCCGGACATTTTGACAGTCAATCTTTCAGCAACAAAACGGATATTCAAAACTGAAATCCTGTCTCAAAAAAATTCCCTTAGTTAGATTTCATGAGGTTTTGTTAAGATTGCTACGTTTTCATTGTCTGGAAGAACCAACAAAAAGTTTCAAGGTGTTTCTGATTTCCAGAGTGAATCAAAAACAAGCCTTTAATGTGCTTATAGCTCAAACAATGAATGTGCAATTCCTGATCTGGCCATTTAAATGTTTGTCATTGATATCTGTTATTTAAAAATACACTGATGATGTTAATACATTAATAGTTCAATTTATTTGGATTATGATATTTGTACACAAAATCGCAATAATTCTACAATACTAAGAATATCCAAAATACCAAAAATATCAGTCTCACTGGCATTAATTTGACATGTTTGTCACACATCTAAACATTTGCAAATTTCTCATTGGCAATAATTTGACATATATTTTCACACATCTGGAATAAACTTGCACAAATTTCTCATTGGCAGTAATTTGACATATATTTTTCACACATCTGGACTAAACTTTCACAAATTTCTCATTGGCAATAATTTGACATATGTTTTCACACATCTGGACTAATCTTGCACAAATTTCTCATTGGCAATAACTTGACATATGTTTGTCACACATCTGACTAAACATTCACAAATTTGTAAGTTGTAAAAATGTTTATCCCATGGTTCTTCGTGTACATACAGTCAAACCTGTGTTAAGCGGTCACCCAAGGAAATGGATAAATTTGGCTTTTATTTAATAGGAAAAAAACATTTGGACGTTGAAAAGTGGTCACAGGATGGTCACAAATCAGTCAGTCCAGATTTTCATTCACTTCATCAACATCTGGCTCTTGCTGGATAGGTCTTTGAATCTTCAGAGTGGGTGGGTGAGACGGGCTTACGTCCCATATTTTTGGCACCAGACAGGGCTGTTTGGGACAGGCAGATGCAAAGGCAATGAGGTGAATGATGAAACAACTTTCCAATGTTGGTTGAATTTGAACCCCAGACCCAGTGGTTGGCAGCCCAGCGTGCTACCACTGAGCTAAACCCATATACGAAGTAGGGTGGCAATAATTTGACAAGTATTTGTCACACATCTGACCTAAACATTATTAACTGAATATATCACCATTATCTTGGTCATACTCACAGTCACATGCTCCCCAGAGCTGATCTCTACTGTAATTGTCTGTTGTAGCACACCAAGGGATGTAATTGTTGTCTGCTGTTGAGCAGAAGGTGTAGTTGAAGCCCTGGTATTCAAATGGAAAATGGCATGGGGCACCATTCGAATTGCCTCGAACTGTTGGTATAGTTGCTGGAAAAAATATATGACAAGTTTGCTCTTAACACTGTGTGTCGTCACCTCACAGCCCAGCGACCTAATTATGTACATGTTTTGCATGTTTACTCATCTAAAGGAAATAGATACATTTCTCTTATAGTCTATAGGCTAGCTTATGGTATTAAAGGTATAAAAATAAAATTACAGAATAATTTGATGTTCCTGTGCTGAGTTTACGCAATTCTTGTTCTGACAAGTAGGCAATTCTGAAAAATTGCCTCAACTAAAAATATATGAATCCATTTCTCTTGTATTTTTTAGAAAAGATTTCTGAAGTCTATTCCTAGCCTATTGTTTGCATAGTTTACCCAATCATTTTGTTTAACTAGGTAAACTAACAAAGAATGTCCATAATTAGGTCGCTTGGTGACGACACACAGTGTTAAAGGCAGCAGACATAACGATGAGATGATAAGGTCCGGAGCAAACACAATGATACACATTTACCACATCAATGAGGTCATCTACTTGCCTCAGAAAAGCCAGTACAAGATGCCCTGATGTCATCATTGGACCAATACTAGGTCAATATATTAGACCAACATTGGACCAACAATATAAAAGCAATTACCAAAAATAAATGAATAAGATAGATCAATTGAAATAGATAGCTCTTGGAAAGTAATTTGGGATCCTGCTGTAGCACAACAATTGACAAGTGTCATTGAAAAGTATGATGGTTGCTTTCTAAATGATGACTGGAATGACACTCTAGTCACAGAGAGTTGGCATTTTTGCCTCATTGACCTCTCTTTGTACTCAGACATAGTATTGTGACATCATCAGTAGACAAGGGCCATGGTGAGGTCACAGAGTGCAAGAACAATGGAGAAGTATTGATGTCATAATATATGATGGAATGAAATGAGGTCAATGAGGCAAAAATGCCAACATGGCTGCTGTGTGAAAAGGGTGTCAGTGAATCATTAGCTGTTATCAGTAATTACAACAATGTTTGAACATGTCAAATACAGCTGTGAAACAGTAAATACAATAAATATACATAGTTTTATTGACAAACTGGATATCAGGAATTGATATATGTGTCATAATAAATCTAATCAAACATTTCAAATTTTAGATACATCTAAAATCACTCAAAAATCCACCAAGAAAGCTGATCACAAGACATCGATAACCAACTGAGTTTGAACAAGACTTGCTTATTTCTAGCTTTCTGGAGCGGAAGTTTGAGTCATCAACGACATCACACTAACATAAAAATGATATCATGCAATGTGCAATGATGTGGTATTTACTGCTCATGCAGTTAGTATTCTCAAACAAGAATGAAAAACTCTGACAAACATGTCCGTTTTACCAATCCATGAATGAAATTCTACCTGCTGTGTCACTGGCTTGTTAATCTGTAATAGTTATACACCATTACGAGGGATATAACATTCCAATGTGGGCAGTTATATCCCGAGGCGAAGCCGAGGGATTTAACTGCCCACGTTGGAATGTTATATCCTGAGTATAAGGTGTATAACTGACTTATACCCAATGCGCATTCAATAGTGGCTTTTTCACAATTTATAATGCCATATTTTAGCTGTAATTGTGGGACTATTTTCATGGATGATTTGATTTTGCGAAGATTGTGATATGGTTGAAACTATGCAACAACAACAGCAAACAAGAAACAACAAATTCTAAGGCAAACAATCCTAAAGAGGATTTACTCTTTGTTGTGTACTGGGTCAGGATTTGTTGTGATTGAACAATTTACCTTGTTTCACATTGTTTGTGTTTGTGTGTTTTTGCTAATCCCTATATTAGCAGTTGTTCATGAATGATATTACTGCTCCATAGCCGGGAGATAACATGCCAAACTTGCCAGTTATATCCTGGCAAACAACAATAGAAAAGGGTCTACTTTGGGTATAAGGTGAGTTTGCCATGCTCACCATCACTTTTCAGCTTCTGCATATCAATAATTTACACTATCTTAAGTACAAAAAAAAAAACAATGGCGAATTTGGTGGGAATGGTAACATCATAGACATCACAAACTGAGAACAATCAGCTCTGTTCCTCCCATGGACAGAGCTAATAATGTGTGGCTTTAAAAAAAGGTAATCTCGCGCATGTGCAGTGATATACAAACAAATTTAAGTTCATGTTTGGTAAGAATCTTATGAGAAAGGTAGTTGGTTAAAAGTGATTCCAAATAATTTCAGAAATATTCTTTCCAAAGTTCTATTTTATTTGACACACAATACATACCAGAATATACGCAATAACCCCATCTGCCATTGAAATCAGGGTCTATGGGGCACCAGGCCCCTCTAGAGTCAGACCCGGTGCATGTGGAGTAGGTGCCTCCTCTGTAGTTAAATGGCAGAATACAACGGGTGCCATTCGGAGCAGTTCCGCCTGTAGTCGTGACTGAAAGAACAACATTGTGATCAAGTCCAACGCTTTTTTAATGCAGCCTTATTGCCGGAGTGTTTGACCATTCAACTAAAACCTCAAAACCAAGTGGTTAACACGGGGCTCTGTACATTGCATGATACAGCCATCCCATACGTGAATGATCTCACTGGTGAATATGTCAGTAAAAATAATGTAACTCATTGACACCTGCACCACCTGACCAGCCATTTAAACCAATATTTTTTTTACCAGGGTAGGTCTTCATTTTGTTTTATAATTGTTTGGAGAGGGAGGCGGGGGGGGGGGGGGGAGGTGGCAGGTTAGCTTAGTGTATCTTGTTTGAAAGGCAAGGTAAGCTAGATTTATAAGGAAACTCCAATGCTGAGTATACGACCATGCAAGCTATGGGGTTTGAAAGGTGAGGTAATCATGTTAGGATGAAAGGTTATGTTAAGATAACGCTGAGTATAATGTAGAAAGGCAAGGTAAACGTGATTGCTAGAGTAATGATGAGTATATTCTAGAAAGGCAAGATAATCTTGATTCCTAAGGTACCTTGCAATGCTGAGTATAATCTAGAAAGGTAAGGTAAACATGATAGCTAAAGTAAGGCTGAGTATAATCTAGAAAGGCAAGGTAAACATGATTGCTAAAGTAATGATGAGTATGATCTAGAAAGGTGAGATAACCTTGATTGCTAAGGTAACTTGCAATACTGAGTATAATCTAGAAAGGCAAGTTAATCTTGATTGCTAAGGTAACCTGGAATGCTGAGTATTATCGAGAAAGGTAAGCTAATCGTGATTGTTAAGGTAACACTGAGTATAGTCTAGAGTGGTGAGGTAATCTTGATTGCTAAGGTAACTTGCAATGCTGAGTATGACCCAGATTAAAAGGCAAGATAATCTTGATTGGTGTCTAGTTTTAAGGGTAACTCCCAAGCCAATTTACATATTGGTAAGGTAAGCAAAAAAATAAAAGAAAAATTTAAAGTTACCTGAGCATGCTAATCCTCCTGCAAACATACAAAACAATATTTCATTCTACTTATGAACATAACAAAAAAGAAAATTATCAATTCCTTTGTCATAAGCGTGACATAACAAGATGATATAAGACATTTAATGGTAAAATCCAAAGGAGTGAAATTGTAAATGAATTACTGGACATTTAACGCGCAACATTTCATTGATAATCTAGAGAATAGACTTCTTCAGATGAACTTTGGCAATCAATAAGGTGTCAAGAGATACTGTGAAATCGATGGTGGTACAGAAATTGGTTACAGTACATTTCATGGACATGGAAACTTAACTCCAGATGGTGTTACGTCCTGTAATTCTGCACCTGTTGGCCTACTTAGGACAGGCAGGGACACTGGCAATGAGATGAAGGATGAAACAGCTATCCAACTTATAAATGGCGTCCTCAGGAGTTCAGTTTCCAAGTCTGTTGAAATTTGCTGTAAGAATTTCACTCTCAACAGACATTCACTCACCACTGTCAGGTCCCACACAAAACCCCCAGGAACCAGGAGACAAAGAATTGGGGACCTCCGCTTTGAGTCCACACCAGGAAATGCCGATGTAGTCTTTGGTGCAGCCGACATATGTCTTTCCATTGTATTTGTACATACTGACACATCTCTCACCAGTAACTGTAGCTATAAAAGAATGAAATACAATGCAATACAATAAAATACAATACAATACAGTGGAATGCAAGAATAAAATACAATACAATGTCAAAAATACAATATAGCAAATTTTTAACAAGTCACAGCAGCTATAAAAAAGATACATAGAACACAACTTAACTCAAACACAAACACAACACAAACACAATACAATACAATACATGCACAAAAAAATACAATACAATACAGAATCTCTGTCACCAGTAAATGTAGGTATTAAAAGAAAGGTTAAGTTAAAAAAAAAAACACAACCACACAATATAACAACACAACATAACTACACAACACAATACAAGATAATAAAAAGGAAATTATCAATTCCTAGTGCATAAGCTCACCAGTCACTGTATATATAAAGAAAGAATTATATAGATTGTAAGAGGGAAGAGTTGTTCAAAAAAATATATATTGCTATATTGTATTTTTGACATTGTATTGTATTTTATTCTTGCATTCCACTGTATTGAATTGTATTTTATTGTAGAATGTTCAGAAATCTGAGGGGTACTTTCCCGAATTTTAAAAATTGTCGGAATATTATGCGGTTCAATACATTTTTGAAAAAGAAAAAAATCATACCATTCTTTTATTATTTTTTTGTTAATTGGTGGGGGGGGGACCTTCAGCAATCTACTTCCCAATTTTTTATGAATGGTAAACTAGTCTACAGACAAAATTTATTAATGGATATGTAATGAAGAGTAACTGTACCCTACACTGCCACACATTAGTAGTACGCATTGGCTACATTTTACTCTCAACTTGAATGTAATTCATAATTAAGTATTAGCTATATCTCGAACAGGAGGGAATTAACTAACATTTTTGTTGGTTATATCCCGACGCTGAAGGGGAAGGGATATAACCAACAAAAATGTTAGATAATGTATACTCCATTAGGCATATTTACTAATTTGTTTGATTGTTTATTTTGTTTTAATGCCTTTATTACGCTAAGCAAATTCAGCTTGCACTTATTAGGAAGGAGCTAACTAACATTTTTGTTGGTTATATCCCGCAAAAGAACAATAGAAAAGGTCATGTGATAGAGTATATTTGAATATAATGCTGCAATATATATGACATTACATAGCATAATATTACTATTATCCTAATAGAATATGAAAAAATATGAAATCAGTGACTTACTTTGAGAATGAACATAGACAGCCTGGCAGATTGTAAATGTCCACAATAAACTTGCCCACATTTTAAAGAATTTACAGTTAAGGTAAATCTGCAATTATCCAAACCTTCA
Organism: Alitta virens; assembly: GCA_932294295.1. NCBI lineage: Eukaryota > Metazoa > Annelida > Polychaeta > Phyllodocida > Nereididae > Alitta > Alitta virens. The sequence continues at coordinate 29,548,753 of OW028579.1, forward strand.
AATCTTCCAAGTTTAAACCTGAGATAGCAAATGACACGTAAGATTTGAAACACTTCCTGACATCATGATACATACATGGTTTCCATGATCTAATGATTTCTTTGTAATGTTCAGCAAATATGATTATTTGCTGTGTAAACCCAATGTGAGTGCTACACGTGCAAAAACATGGGAAAACCATATTTAGACAGCAATATTTAGAACACTATGTGGCCACATGTATAATTTGCTTACCTCTAGATTGTGTTCATTCATTTGCAGCCTTGATTGATTAATTGATTGGGTTTTGAATGATTTTGTCTTTTGTAAAAACTACTGATTGAGAATTGATCACTGAAAAATATATTTACAGCTATAGATACGAAAAATACTGCATATCATAAACCTACTATATTGATGTAGATAATAATAATCATTGATAATGTCCAATAATCAATTTTGCATTAATTGTGGCCCATCCCATGAAAATAAATCCAGAAATAATATTTCCAATTAATCCCAACAGAAATAACATTTCCATGCGTGCTATAAGCATGATAAGAGGTAAATATTATTGAATATGACCCACAATTAGATATGTACTATATACAGTATTGTCAAACATACCTACATTATATTATATGCCAGATGCATATATTAAAGTAATTTATGATCACAATAGATAATGATTGTATATTAGAGTATTAATATATTCATATTAGAGCACTTACTTTTAAGTTGGAATTTTGTCAAATATGTCAATATGTACTGGCCTTAACAGTGAGATAGTCATAATTAGAGCTTTCAGCTATTAGTCACAGTTAATTGCACTTAACTGTTTAAATAGAACACATAACAGTTCACAATTAACTGATGAGATAACTGTCGGTACTACATACAATTTTATAAAAAAAAAATTATAAAAAAAACCTTAAAACAAGCTTTAAATTAGCAATTGAATGCTGAACTTGTTATATAAGATCCAGCAATGAAGCTTTAAAAAAAGTAATTATGTATGTTACGCATATATATTTACATCCCCAAATACATAGGCCTATGTACAGATTATGCAAGTATACTGCACATCTTGGAAAACCTATTTTAAAAAGAAGTCGCATTTTGGTTGACTGGCTAACAATCTGTTAAATTGTGGTTTGAAAAAGTTACAATTACTTGCGATTAATATTCAACTTACTCAGTATATTTCATAGTCAAATTTTCTAATAAATGCTTAATTTAATTTAGTGTAATTTGAAGGCGAGGTAATCTTAAGTGTTAGGGCAAATTGGAACAATGGTGGATATTATGATGTTTTAATGTAGTACAACCCCTTAAAATTGGTTACGCTTCACTGGTTTGATATAACCAGCAAATCAAATCATATAATATTGTTGCTCAACAATTAACTTTTTAAATTCATTTTTATATCACTGTGAGCTTTAATATCTTTTTGAACTTGGGTGAACAACTATTACATAATCAGTACCTAACCCATACAGTAGAACCCCGTAGTTATGCCACCCCACAATAAAGAACACTTAACAATCGAAGCCAAGCAAATTTGGACACTGTGTCACATCACAATACTAAAATAAATAAATTTAATAAAACGGTTTCATTTATTGAGTTCAAGTTGTTCATCATAAAATGTGATCGAATAATTTCAACAATGCAAACATTTGCTTTCTCATTTAAAGCTGCGTATGAGCTTCGTCAATTATTAATTGTATATGTCCTCCTCCTCCTCCTCCTCCTCCTCCTCCTCCTCCTCCTCCTCCTCGTCCTCCTCCTCCTCCTCCTCCTCCTCCTCCTCCTCCTCAATCGGTCAATTAAATAATCAATATCAATCAGTTCTCATGATCAACTATATTTCAGATGGTTTCGGATCAATCAATCAGTCAATCTGTCAATCTATCGATCAATCAATCAATCAATTATATTTCAGATGGTTTCTGATCAATCAGTCAATCAGACAATCAGTCAGTCAGACAATCAGTCAGTCAATCAATCAATCAATCAATCAGAAAATCAGTCAATCAATCAATCAATCAACCAACCAATCAATCAATCAATCAATTATTCAGCTTCTCATTAGCAATGTTCTCAATGCAACAGACATTAGCAATGTCCCGAGTCCAGTGATTACAGAAGATTTTCGCATGATGACAGAAACTGCCTCATTTCCAACTCCATGATTAGCATGACTCATGTGGATGAGAAATAGTGTTGGAATACCCATTGGCTGAAAAAAAAAAATAAACAAAAGTAGGGGTATCATAAAATTAATTAGCCAGTTAGAGAATAATATGCCTAATGATCCAATAAGAGTACTAAAAAATAAGCATAATATCCAGAGGAAAAATAAAAAGATAAATGGATATTTTTAGGTCACTTATAAGAGAATACACATAGAACGATAATAGAATAGGTTTAGGGACATAGAATGACAGGTAAAAAACACACCTAATTTTTTTACAAAAAAACATACATTTTGTAATTTAGGTCTATATGCCCCATTTGAAAATACAAAATATTGTGTGTGGCACCGTGTGCCTGTATTCAAAGTCGATGTTACTTTCAGGTAGGCCTAATTAATTAAGTTAATTTGAATGAAATACAACTATATAGATTGTATATACTTACATAATATACGGCGAAGGAAGACAGACAGAAAAATACACCCAAGACAGCCCAAACGTCCCAAAATTTTGCTGGTTTTTCTTCATACTGTTAAGATTAGATATGTCAAAAAAGCAAAAAAATACATAACAAATGAATATATTCCTGCATTTTATAGTTGTATCTGTGATCATGTGTGATTATTCTCATCTTAAATTACTACAGAGCAACGATATATTAGAAACCATTTTTAAATTGTAGATCTTTGGAAAACTGTTGTTATACCTCTTCAAACTCCATCTAAGGCTATTCATATGTAGTCAGTTTAAAAAAAAGATCTGAAATTGCCAGAAAGCTGCTATTGTGACGTAATAATGGGATTAGACCGTCATGTGACATCATATAAAGCCTCATGATCGGTCCAGTGCACATTTAACCTGATTGCATTTATGTGGACGGGAGCAAACCACCAAAAAATGGCATCACAATAATTATTAATCTTATTATTTTTTCAAATCAATCATGTCCAGTTTTTGAACATATATGGTCAAATGTGTCCACTTCTACAAAAGGGTACGTACACAAATGACCCCTCATTTTGACTATTTCCTACCCCACAGCACAGGCATCAACATATAAAATACAATTTTTTTACAAATAATGGGTCTATCTTTTCTGCAGTTATGTTCACTTTTATAACCATCAACATTATATAAATTAAAATTGCTGCAGCTTAACCAACTTCTGATAATCCAACAGCATAAAAGAAAAATCCATTGTATTTTTGGGAATACTTCTTATGTTTAAATGAAATACCGAGAAGCTGTCAGAATTATGATTGAGTTTTTCAATATATTCATTGCAGCTGTCTTGTGTGTAACACTGTAATAGTTACATATACATGAGAGGTTGATGTATGTCATGTCATTAAAGAACTGAAGGTCAGGGTCAATTTCTGTTGTATCATTAGTTTCAAATGAGTCAAACACCGAGTTACTCAACTTTTCAGCGTTAGATTCAGATTCAGATTCAGATACATTTATTTGCAATTTACATGAGAAAAATTGAATTTTCACTGTGGAGAGATTCTATTGCGTTATATAAGGAGAGTGTAAAAACTGCTCTCATCGGTGTTGGTTTTGAACATGACTAACTTCATTAAGTGCCTGTTCTGTGCAGGGTGTACGTACATCATTAAACTCACTGGCATCATTAAACATGCAGGACTAATCCATTGAGTCAGACTTACATCTTGACTAGTTTGCAGGGAGTTGCTTTGGGACACAAAGATACACCCATAATGCTATGAGCACTTACATAGCAATTCAAACCATACACATGACTCATTTGCATTTCAATTTTTTTATAATTGATCATTAGTGCAATATAACATAATGCAAATTAGTAATAAAGTATATATAAAGTAAGTAACTTTGAGATTATGTGCACAGCTCGATATATGCATTTCACCACAGTTTCAAATTATAAATGAAACTAGATAACATAGATAACGTCATAGACATGTTAATTTGAGTTCTTTCCAGAGCAGTAAATAAGCATTAGAAATAGTAAAGTCGAACAGACCACTGACAGACCACTGATCACATTTTCAAATAAAGTCGGTCAGACAAATAAGACATATTTGTTCAATATATGACAAAGAAAAGGAATACATTTATTCAAATAAGCGAAATAAATCAGCATTGATTGGCTTTAAGTGCTACATAGTACATACAATTGAAAGAATTATACAGAATATTTATGATGACACAAATTCTCACAGCAGTGGCCAGGATAGTTAAGAGTATATTGACGTTTGTCTCGATATATATCAACAGTGCTCCCAACCGATTTATGCCTTTCCATTTCTTAAAGCCTTTCCTGTACCAGTTTTCAATAGTGTCTCTACACTGGTTGGTTTGACTAAATTTAGAATATAATGCTTTCTTCATAACGAAAAAAGTCGCCTAGTGCCAGAACTTTTAGAAGCGGAGGATGCAAATTGCAGCACACCAACAGAAACCATTGTGCGAAAGGCTACTGATTTTTTTTTTCGGAATTTCTTGGAATGAAACTGAATGATGTCTTAAAACAAATAAGTAAAGTGTAAATTGTCATCATGCTTACATCAATGAGAACCTCATCATTGCCAAGGCTTAAGATGAAAAGACCCCCAATGCGACACTAGCAGAAAATCATCCATGGCTAGAGTGCAAACTGAGAATGGTAGGAAGTGTAGGGGAAATAAAATTGGACGCACTGATGAATATGATGTCCAGTTCATTTTCACTGTCATATCGACTCTTGAATTTCCATGATTCGATGAGGAAGTCAGTGCTTGATGGCAAAGATCTACAATTCAAGATCAAGTCTCATGCAGTCTCAATAGGGGAGCTACAAAGTAATTATGATGTAAAAGCTGTTGCAACAGGAAGACCCACGAGGATGGCAAAACTTGTTGCTTCTGATGTTGGTGACGATTGCTTCCATCCAATCAGGCTATCAGTGGGGATTTTTGTGAAGCTGGCACCAGTCATGAAACATAGTTTTTGTGACACGAACAGTCAAATAATCTAGGAACGAAAGTAAATTTTGAATCTTCTAGAATTGAAATAGACAAGGAACAAGTTTGATAAACCTGACTTACCAGTACCAACTGACCAGTCTGTACTGACCAGTACACAATGTCTCACTGAATCTGCCACATCCAAATGAAGACATGAAGCACACGACTGACAAGAGCAATGCTTTTTGGGCAATTGACATTGTTAAATTCCTAAAGCCCCAGTCACATTAGCCGGTTTTGCCGTGGTGAACCCGTAGTATTATGCAATTGTTATGCAACGCGCTTCCCGGCTCCAACCCGACGGCTACCAAACGGCTACCCGTGGATAGCCGGCGATACCCGCCCCCCTGGGACCCGTGGCCAAGCCTGGAGTTTTGGGCCCGGTAGCCGGTTGTGCCACGCACGAGTCACCCGTAAAACCCGCCAAGTCACCCGTAGAACCTGCTGAGTCACCCGTCGAACCCACCGAGTCTCCCGTAGAACCCCGCGAGTCACCCGTAGAACCCCGCGAGTCACCCATCGGGTGACCGCTCATTTTTGCCGCCAGAACCCGTCGCCAACCCGGCGAAAAAAGCTGTCACGTAACCGTTACGTCATTCTACGGGTTCACTATGGCAAAAACAGCTATGTGTGACTGGGGCTTTATTGATCAAACATATGAATGCTATGGACTTCCTACTTACGACAGTTCTGATGAAAAACCAGATTACTTGATTGATAAATGGAACAGACACAGCATTTGAAGAATGCGTGTTAAACTGCCAGGGTGTCTAGAATCTCTTGAATGATTGGTAAACAATTAATCCAAAAAAAAAATTAATTGGGAGGATAGGAATCACCAAAGGTCCCCCACAGAATCATTGTTTGAAGACCTCATCTATTCAGTGATGTCATTCATGTGTACATTAATTGATAACGTCATCTAATTATGCTTCATCTGCTTCGGTGGCAGTGCTGCCCTCTGGTGGTTTTTCCAGCATCTTTTGTATGCCAATTTTTAACCGTAAAATACTGTTGATTCACCCTATTGTAAAATAAATGCTAAACAGTAGCATTCTAAAATTAGTATTCGCTGTATTTTGTGGATGACATATTACTTCAACGCCATTGTTGATTTGGAACTTGGGTAATTATGAAGATAATTAATTTGTTTCTCCTATGAATTTCCTTGTGCTATACTCAAAAGTTCAATTCAGACTCACCATGACTACTAGTGTATTAATTTCGCTAAATTTCTAACAATGCTTTCATACAATCTAATCTACCATGGAAAGTCACCATTGGGAAGACCCTTAGGAAACGAGAGATATTCTAGTGACTATTGCAGCCTAATATGGCGATATTAATTGTTAGGTGGTCTTGATAGTGAAATGACCATAATATTAATCCCCACCACTGTAATTCTTTTAAAAACAGTATTGAGGGTGCAATTTACTGACATACTTTACTCGAAAGGTGAATGCAAGCATTTTGGTATTGATTCGCACTACTGAGTAGGTTAAAAAATTAATTTTTTTCAGTTTTTGTTTTCAATAAGATATCGAGTAATTTGTGATACACCTCTTAGTGATCACGTTACCATGGCAACAGCACGTTTAATTGTCTTAAGTCATGCTTCTGTTAGATGAAACCAACACAAGGGGCTTTTTAAAACAAATACTGAGAACTGCAACAAGATGGCTTGCAGTGGGACTGAATTTGTCATAAAGAAATGTTAGAGAATGAATACTGAATTAAGGTAAGACATTTCTGTACTTTGCAAAGCATATGCCTTTATCAAGTATAGAACTATCATACTATGTTCTATGACAGACCAGGTATATTTAAGCGAACGAACGGTCTGAGTCTGAAAATATATGGGTCAACGCAGCAGCAGCGTAGGCAGCGTACTGAGCGTAGGCAGCGTAGGCAGGGTGGGGGATAGCGCGGTTTTACATAATAGTGAAATTCTGCCAAAAATTTTGGGTGTACAGCTATAAATTGCACACCATTAGAACCGTGATACAAATGCGCAACTTACAAACCAAATCTGACGAAAGCGCAAGTTAAAACAGTTTTGGCAGGATTTCCCTATAGTCCTGCTGGCATTCTACACCAGGTATCTATTCTTTTTTTTTTAAAAGAATATTCTTGTTTAAAAGTAACTTGAAGAATTGTTCAGAGGGAGACTATGAATCACCTCTGATTGTTTATTGTGATATTCAAAAGGAAATTAATGAGGGAGGAGTATTTTGCTTTTATCGCCCATAACACCTCTTAATTATCACGTTACCATGGCAACATCACATTTAATGATCATTAATGATCATTAATCTATTAGTTAATGACTACCTTTGAGACAATAAAGTCCCAGCTTAAAATTTAAACCAAAAAGTAAAAAGATTCTGTAAATCCAATGAAATAAGTAACAATGACTGAGCTCTATGAATGTTAAAGATGGGATGGGAGTGCTTTCACAAAAATCAGAGCTGACCTCCAAACTCCGCTGGAAGATTCTCATTAAGTGTAGCATATAAAAGGGCATTTGAGGGTTAATCAAGCAAAGATGTTCACTAGTATCCTCTGTTCATCAGCTCATATACTGGCAAAAATCATTCAGTAACTTTCAATATGTAACTGAAGTACTCAGAGATATGACGATATTTGGATCTCCAGGATCATTACAGAGTTATATAGTGGAATGAGTTATAGAATAGAACAACTTCGCTATTTGTAAAAGATTAATAATACACTGCATGCATAAAGCTTATAGTGTCATTTGAAAAGTATAAACTACATTGCAGATGTTCGCTGGATCCACCAATGCAACAACATGGCGACAATGATCTGCCCTGTTGGAAAACAAGATCCAAGTCATCAAATCTGAGCATACAAAACCTGTGATTATTGTTATTATTCATCTTTATTGCAGACACACACACATACATTCCTTCTAATAACTACCTAACTACTGAGTATTGTTGTATATATGGCACTGTATAAAGGAATTCACAAAACAACAGTACAAAGCAACTCAACTGCTCGTCCAATACAAATATAACAATGAGTCCCACTGTCTTCTTATGTAAGAATGCCAAAAGGCGTCACTACTAATAACATTCATATTAATGCTAGTTTCAGACCTGTTGATCCTTTCACCAAATTTATAGACAAGATTTCTAATAACTGCTTCACAGGTGCTAACTCGATGACTAGTGAACATCAGACTAGCACTACAATACTTAGGATAGACCATCAGACCAAAAAATGTTATATGCCACCTTAGCTTTTTCAGGGTAGACATATTGTATCTGCACTACAAGTAACATGTGTAGAGGGATAACTTTAGGATTTAAATAAGATTTTAAGTTGGTGTTGCAAAGTCAACTAATGAGCTGTGTGAAAGATGTAACAACAGAGCTGGTGCCTTGTCAAGGTCAGAGGTCATGCACTCGTACTGGTTTACAGCTCTAATATGTCTTTCTTAATGTAGAAATCATGTATGCTTGTACTTAGATAATAAATATTGTGCTGCTATAATCATGCAGGCACATCACTGATAATTTTTCGTTTCTGCTTACAGTTCAAATGCATGAAATAAATTTAATTTGAAAGATTTTTTTAAAATACATTAGTCCGCTTAGCCAGTTCTCAATCTGACTCGCTGAATATTTTTTTTTTCTAATAATATATTTTTACATGTTGCAATAAGCAAATTCACAAGCAAACTACTGTACTAATATTGTGATTGCAATGTAATGACTATTGTGGTATTAACACAGTAAATCAGTGGAAAGGTCAAGCAGTGGGAATTTATGCATTCTTATTCATTATTTCTACTTACTGAGAGTATACAAACAGTAGAAATTAAGCATAAAACACCTGATAATAAATAAAGTCTGATCAATGAGTAATATCTATGTTGTGTGATTTGTGATTTACAATAGAAGTACCATGTTACGTGTTTTTTACTTCGTGCTTAATCAAATATGCAAGAAGATACTTCATTTGTTCAGAATGTCCTTGTATTATACTTCAAAGTTGAGTCACCATGGCAACTAAGTGCCTAACAAATGTTCTGTCATGCAAGCAGTAAACAATGCTTTCATAACATAATGTTCAATGACAGAGACTCAGAAAGAAAAGTGTGTATAGTAAAATTAACTGGCCTTGATAGCAAGGATGGTCCTTATGGATAACAGGTAAAATAGAAACTTAGTATCATTGTGATTTTATTGGTTATCATTAGTTTTGATTGCTGAAAGTTGAAATAATTTTGAAAAGAGAACAACAACATTTTTTTTATTGTTCAGTAAGTCATCTCCAATTAGTTAAGTAGCTCTTGTTGATGACATTGGCATGGCAACAATGAGTGTTAGCGCGGGAAGTCATGCCTATATCCTTGTAGATGCATTCAGTGCAACCAGATACAAAAAAGCTTGTTGTTTTCACTTGATGTTATGACTAGCAGTCAAACTTAATTTAAAAAAATATAAAGGAACTCTTTCAAATCAAGGTAAGAATATTTTTTATCATTTACAAAACTAAGATTTTTGCTTATTATCATTATGGTGGGCAGTAAGATATATTATATTAATACTATTGGAGATCAATATGCTTGTCAGCTTATCTATTATGTTTTATTATGTGAAATAGCTACGTCAAAATCAAAATTATCTCTAGAATTCTAGGAATCAATTAGTATTTCTCATTAAATGAAATTTACTCCACAAACAGTGAAGGACGAAGAAAGGATATGTTAAAATTTGTCTGCTATTTTTGCCAATTTTTCAATTGAAGGCAATATTTTTTTATATAGTATTTAAATTAATAAGCAAGTTTGTTCGTCAAAGCCACATTGTGCAGAGCATTCAATACCCTCTGGCTTGAGTGGTTTAGTTTGTAAAAAAATAAAATAAAAACGTAGTTATTATACAATTTTGAGGCCTCTTGCAAAAACCTTGAGAACCACATGGAGCACAAAGTTGAAATATTTTCACTTTTACAAGTAAACATTTTTTTTTATCAGTAAATGTTTAAAGACGTTCCTTATGTTAGGTTTGAGGTCTTTGACATGAATAAATATGTGCGAGTAGGGTGTTTATTAATTTTTCTTTGGGCACATTTAGCCAAAAATGAAGTTCCAATGAAACTTGATCTTGCTGAGTCGTGAAAATGAATATCAGCCACATGGTGCCATAAAGTCATCGTAATGTTGTCTTGCTTTGTTAAATTTCATCAAAATAAGCTAAAATAACACATGTACTAACTCTTGCTGCTAAATTTCATCAAAATAATCTGGAATAATACATGTAATAATACATGTATGTAACAATACACGTTTTCTTCTTTTACAGGATGTACGGTAAACATGAAATCAAAATTACACGCGCATTGTTATATTTGATGATACATGCCACACTCCCAACACAGATTCAGTGTACATCAAATGCCCACTTTTTACCCAACAGCTGGACAAATATACCCAGTGCTGTGAAACAAAGGCTTCACGTTCTGGACACGTTTCAGTTGGCAAAAAGTCCACTGAAGAATTGTGCCTTTGTTTGTGACAGACAAGGGGTCACAAAATGCCAGTTCTTTGTCCTGGATCAAAATCAAGGCAGCTGTATTCTCCTCAAATATGATTTCAGAGAATCGTCAAATCTTGATTTTTCACATAAAGTGTATAGGCGTACTGGTAAGTAATTTCTATAATACTGTATGCTTGTTTCCAGAGTTGGATTTAATTTGAGACATTGACAAAACAACTATTTAAACCAGTTCTGACTCAAAATGGATTTTTTAAGTTAATTTTACATACCTGTTTTCTTAATGTCTAGGGTTTTTTCGCTGCACAGAATGAAACCTTTTGTGAATAAATGCCAAATTTAATTAAATCAAAAATACTATATTGCACAGACCTCACATTATGGATGTTCTATCCATAGGCAAAAAAAGAATAAAATCATTTTTGAAGTTTTGATCCAGTTTTTTCGGAAAAGTTGGGTGTAACTGTTTTATCCAGGATGGTTTTAACTGTTTAAAACATTGGCTTAAACTATCCTGGCTTGTTTTGTTGGTATTTGTTTAAAGTTGAAAGTATCTGAATTAATATCAGAGTGATTTTAAGGCTATTTATTTCATTGCAGATGTTTACTGGATCTATCAATGTGGCCGAACTGTGACTATGATTTGCCCTGCTGGAAAACAGATCCAAGTCATAGACTCTCAGCATAGACGAACTGGCGGTTGTGGATTTTCTCTACCATCTCTGCTAGTGAAGTGTGTAAAAGATGTGACAACTGAATTAACACCTTGTCAAGGTCAAACTTCCTGCACTAGTACTCTTCAGCAGTTTTCTACATTGACTCTGGTCTTGTGTGTTTCTGATCTTTACAATTACGTAGAAATAATGTATTATTGTAACTAGATTATAAGCCAAATAGAGTGACAGCATAGGTAAGTGTCACTAAGTTGAAGACTTTGGCATACATATGATACGCCTTTTGTGACCTTATGTTCTGCTGAACATTAGACCACGACCTCGCATCCCAACTTATAGTGGCCACCTGATGACAAGCTCATTCCCCACAAACATAAACAGATTTCAACATATTGTACATGACATATTGGCAAAATATTTTGAAAAATTATACCAAAATATATCGTAGGTATGTTGCTACAATATTTTAAAATGAATTTCACATTGTGAAATTATGTTGAAAAGTTTGTTTGATAATATTATTAATAATATTTTGCAAGCTTTTCTAGGGTCCACACTTTCTCTATGTAACAATATGTTCGATTATGAAAATGTTGTATTGATATTTTGGTAATAACTGTGGGGAATATTGTCTCATATATTGCCGAAATGCTTTGAGAGTCCATGTTATCACCTCGTGACAGCGTGTTCTACAATATTGAAGGTTGTTAAGATGTTCTGGCAATCATTTTTGGGAATATTACTTGAAAATATGACTGGCAAGTTTTTGAGGGTCCACACTTTATTGTTGTGACAACATTAACTTAAATCCTTAAAATACCATGTAACATAGGAACCTTAGACAGCACTGTCACGAGACCACATGCATGACACCCTATTTTGTGAAGTGACTTCTGCTCACTGGAGCTCGGACTGAATCTATTATTAAAGAAAATTCTGAATGAAATTTGAGTTTAAAATGTCCTGCCTTATAAGGTCATCACTGGTGCAGCATAGTTTGATCAATATCTTCCAGTAGTTGATATTAGAGACAAGGTCCTGTGACTGAGAAGACTTCAGGTGGTTAATATAAAGATCTACCAGGCAGTAGTTTTTTTGTTCTTGCACAAATTATAGGTTGCATGGATCCTAATGTGGATAGATTCCTTTATGCCTCTCGGAAACCACATATTTTCTTCGAAATAAAATTGTCACCTTTTTTATGTTAACATGTGATGGTGAATCTTATTGATGACGTGACACTTCTGATGTACTAGAACTTGGTCTTAGTATTCTGCTGCTCTTGCCCTACGAGTGGTGGCATTCCCAAGTAAGGAGACAGGTCGGGTCTGTGAATGATAGTGCTAGACAGATCACAGAATCGCCAGACCCAACCTGAATGTGATCTTTGCATTTGATGTGAAAGATGGGGCCACAAGTGTCTAGGGGGTCGGAGTTATCCTGGGGTGAACCAATCATTTGTCGTAAGGCGTTTTAAGGTTGGAAATGTAATAGATGCAAGAAGTCGTAAGTTGGAAATTTCACAAAACCTCACTTTGGTTTCAGAAAAAGATAAAAGTTTACAGGAACCATCTAGATATTTGCGCAGCCATTGTAATCACTACATAATTGTGATGATGTCACAACTCATCCCGCCTAAAGTGTGTCACTCATGTTATTTTGCCCTTCTACGCTACAATCAATCTAAAACTTTCGTGATGGACATAGTACTAATCTTGCTCTAATAGCTTTAGTTGACAAAATAATATCAGCAATAAATAAAGGAGAAATTGTTGCGGGAAAAACTGTTGATGAAACGGTTAATTTGCTAAACAATGAATTACTAGATAGGCCTAGATATATCTATACATAAATGGTTTAGATGCTCCTTAAGTTTTTTCAGAACTCATTACATGATATTCAAATCTGCAAGAAAGCAAATGGTTCAAAATATATCCCTTCGTTTTAAGAAGCAGTCTGTAGAATGTGTTAACACCACTAAGTTTGTTGGGGTTCACCTTGACAACACATTAACCTGGATAAAACACATTCCAATTGTTAGGTCCATCTTGGGTTGGGGATAATCCATAAAGCAAAAAAAAGGCCTGCGTTCATCAACATTGTTGATATTATACTAGTTTCATTTATCCTCATCTAACATATGGTGCAGAAATTTGGAGTAAAGCAGCTGAAATTCACATGTCATCATTATACAAATTACAAAAAAATAATAATTAGATGTATAACTGCATGTACAGAAACCAAACCTTTATTTATGTCAATGAGGATATCAGTTTTAGCTGATATTCATAGATATGTGTGTTGATGTTTAAATATATGTAAGATATGCTTCCTGCAGTTACAAATCAACTATTTAAAAGAAATTTTATTTCACGGACAAATACAAGACCGAGACACAAACTTCAAGTACCATATTGTAGAACACAATTATTTCCAAACACAATCAGTTATCAGGGTGTAAAAAAGTGGCATAGTATATAATCCCGGACATTACCCAGATGTGGGACTGTATTATATAAACATTCACCATACTGTGATGGCAAATCCCTGATTGATGTAATACAGAGTAAGAAAGATACATTTACCATACTTAGCCTTAATTGTCAGTCTCTACATGTGAAGTTTGATTTATTAAAAAAAATTTACCTTGACAGTTTACTCTTTTCTGATTGTGAATTTAGTGTTGTAAGTCTCCAGGAAACTTGGTTGAATGAACAACATGATCTGTCTCTTTTAAAGCTTAATGGATACAACCTAGTGACAAAATTACCCTCATGCAGTGTACATGGTGCAGTTTGCTTTACCTTAATAGAGCTGATAATTCAGATATTTGGGATGGGCAGTTTATTGAAATATGCATTAATAATTAGGATGACAATAGCAATGTTTTGATACCTCATAAGAAACTAATCATAGGCAATAAATATCGATTGATATATAAATTGATATAAATCTTAAACACCTGGTGGATATCGCTGCAGTTAGTGCCTGAAGATTCTAAAAATACATTGTATTGCAGCTTGTATTGCAACAGCGATCTAAAATGAAAATAATCCTGTGGATCTCTGAGTTGGCGTTGCCAAAGGGGTTTATAGGTTTTAAACCCTTAACAGACACATGAGCAAGTTCTTAGAGCACACCCCTGGTGCTATCTGGCTCATTTGATAATGAATATATTTTCTTTATAACAATAAAGATAATATGTCTAAAAAATAGGCCCGCAGTAGGCATAGATATTCATATTTAATTCTAATATAGGCAATAAATAAAGAAATATTTAAATAACCATGCATTTTGAGGTCGTGGGTACAGATCCCCATGCTGATATAGTTAATATCTAAAGGATCAAATACTTATGATAGGTTATCGTGTGGTTTACAAAAGTCTCATAAAATATACATATAGGTAAATTCCACCATTTCAATGATCAGTGATGTGTCTGACATTGAAATATTATTTCTTAGACTCTTTCTGTTAGCATTTTCGCTGCTTATCACACAGTTGATTTAATTTCTTGCTTCAATGACAATCGGGAAATTCCCATTGATATATATCTCAATTTATCAAAAGCATTTAACACTTTAGATCATGACTATTATATAAGTTAAATTATTATGGAATTCGCGATAGCTCTTTGAAATTGTTTGAAAGTTATTTAAAAAATAGAACTCAATACACAGAAATCTAACACTACATCTGAGCCACAATTGATAACTACAGGTAAACCACAAGGTTCAATTTTAGGTCCACTTCTCTTTCTAATCTATATGAATGATATTTCATCTGCTAGTAATATTTTTTATCGAATAGTATATGCTGATGACACTACCCTCTTTGCAACCTTGAACACATTTGGCACTGGCCCCATGCAAGAAAATAACATAAATGAAGAACTAAATAAAGTTAGTAATTGGCTCAAACTTAACAAATTATCACTATACATAGACAGAACTAAGGTCATGGTCGTCTATACTCATTAGAGAATAGTACACCATCATGTTATAAGAATTGAAAATACTCCTGTTGAGTAACTTGATGAATTTAAATTTTTAGGTATTATTTTAGACAAGCATCTCTCATCAACCACATTCAAAACAAATAATCTAAAGTCACAGCAGTATTGAATAAATTAAAACACATGCTACCAAAATATACATTAATTACTGTATACAACATTATGTTTTTACCTTACTTGAATTATGGGCTTCTTTTGTGGGGATCTTGCAGTGAATCGATATTTAAAATACAGAAAAGGGTAGTAAGAATAATTAGCATATCAAAATAAAACTAAGGACAAAATTCTCACCAACAGCTTAAGACACTTTACCAAAACTATCAAAAACCATTTTCTGAAGTCATACAGCAATAGATGTATTATAAGAATTTGTTTTATTTGCCAAAATTAAATTTTCCTATATTCGATAGTAATCTGAACACCAGTACACATACATCCTCATCCCATTTCCTCCATCCCATGTCATTTATATCATCTTTCATTTTAATGGTGGCCCCTCTTAAACGCTAGCTCTGCCAGCTTGAGGGGTCGCCATCATCATAATTGCATCTTCTCATTTCATTAATATAATTTTACATGTCTCTTTAATGCAAATTGTGAAAATAAATTGATCTAAATCTTAAATCTAAGTCTATGAATTTGGCTGTAATGCAATTATTGTACATGTTTTAACTCTTCCTAAACATTTTTATTGTTATATCTATTGATTCTTGCTCATCTTACCTGTGGTCTCATTTCATCACAATGTCACTCTCTGCCCCCCCCCCCCCCCCCGAATCTCTTCCTTGTCCTATTTACTGTATTTTCTCAATTTCTCAATTAGGTACTGCAAGCCTAGCCTATTAGAGACCCAGCTAGCAATCAAGTAAATATTGTTATTTCTGCAATATCTGTTAATGCGCTAATAACACAGTAGGTGGATTCAATCACTGATATTTGGAGACACCTGGTGGATGTTGCTGCAGTTAGTGCCTGCAGATTCTTAAAATAGCTTGTATTGCAGCTTGTATTGCAACAGAGATCTAAACAGAATTAAGTCCTGTGGATCTCTGAGTCGGCGTTGCCAAAGGGGTTACTTCGTTGAACCCTTAACAGACACATAAGTTAGTTCTTAAATCAAACCCCTGGTGCTATCTGGCTCTTTTGATGAATATATTTTCTTTATAACAATTAAGATAATATGTCTAAAAATAGGCCCGCATTAGGATAGATATTCATATTTAATTGTAGTATAGGGAAAAATAAATAAATATCCATGTATTTTTAGGTCGTGGGTACGAATCCCCATCATGGTATAGTTAGTTAATATCTACTAAGGATAAAGGACCAACTATTTATTATAGGTTCGGGTGTTGTTTCACAAAAGTCTCACAAAATATACATATATAGGTAAATTCCACCAATTCAATGATCAATGATGCGTCTGACATGGAAATATTATTCCTCAGACTGTTTTGTTAGCATTTTCGTTGCTTATCACACAGTTTATTTAATTTCTTGATGCATCAATTAACGCTTTATTTGGATGCAAAAATGTGCCATTGTGAACCATACCACATTTAAGAAAAGGAAATATCAGTTAATCAGTAAATTGCAAGGAAATATTACTTCATAATCACCAGTTAACCCTTAAAGCATATATTATGTTATTATGTTACTTTTTGTTACTTTAGTCATTTTATTTATTATTTAATTAGGCTGTTATGATTTTATACAAATTATATGCAATAATTATACACGTCATTCTACCAGTAGATGTCGCCTGTGATCAGTTTATTGGTATGACATGCCATGCGTCTAAAAATAGAATTAGATCGAATCAATAGATTAGGTCTAATTCATCATACGAGCTCGTCTGTAACTTTGTAGCTAAATCAAATGCTTCGAATAATCATGATAGTATAGATATCATAGATATATATTAAGAACCATCAAAAGTTAAGCAAATCTTATGGTAATGTAGTAGGCCTGTAGGCATACCTGTTATTGCACCATAACATGTTGTGAGAATGACATGAAGAAATCTTACTGGACTATTCTGAGCCAGCATTGCCAAAGGGGTTACTTCGTCTCAAGAACCCTTAATCAAGCTTAAGATTGTTCAAATCTCCAACCCCTGGCGCCATCTGTAGAAATTTTTTGAAAATCTATACTATGTGCTGCTGCACTCGACTTGCAGTCCCATGTGAAGGTTGTGAGTTCGAACCCAGCTTCTTACATAAGTTGATAATTAAAGTATAATAAGTTTCTTATCAAACCAACTGTAAAAAAAAAAAAAAAAAAAAAAAAAAAAAAAAAAACAATATTTAAAATATAGAGCTGGCTTGAGCATTGCAAGCTCTATGTGAGTTATGTAACTGAGCAAATCCTTCTTGAACCACTGTTTCCTTGAGGGATTTGTAATTGTAATATTAACTGGTGAATGTTACTGCATTCCCGTCTTAAATTTACTCTATACTACCCAGGTGCAAATGGATACTCAATCATGTTGAAAAAGGCTCGTGCTTGAACAGCTCTGCCAAGGAATAAACTTGTATTTCATTAACCAAATGAAGAATAGATAAAAAACGAAAAGCAGTAGGAGAGTTCAATACTAAGTTTTAGAAATATCAGTCAATGTTTAAAGGTAATGAAATAAATTAAAAATTCGGAGATTATTGTCACTATAGCTGGAGTCAGCGTTGCCAAAGGGGTTCCTTCGTTTCCAACACTACGTTTAGGCCGTAGTTAGTTCAATACTAGCCACCCCTGGCGCTATCTGACTCCCTTTTAAGATGAAATTGCATAATATTTGAGTAAATTTCATTATAAAATATTGACTCTCTTCTTGAAATTCCATTTGTATTTATAATTCATAGTCCTATACTGGTTTGCCTGATCAGATTATTTGACCATTTGTTGACAGATGTAATGATGAGATCATTAGCCTTGGAGTCCACACCATAATCCTCATTAACACCATGTATGGGGTGTTTAACTTGACAGAGACAGAGCAGGAGGCACCCCAATAATAATGTGTGATTCAATAGGCCTATAGCTGAAGCTGGGTTACAGAGCTATTATGAATCAGACCCAGGACCTCAACAGAGCTATTTTTAAAAGAGTCTTTTAAAACCACTAGGCCAACTCAGCTGCATGCTTATACAGTGAATCTTGCATTGAGACCTCACTGGTATGACCACCTCTCTGTTTAGGCCACCCGTAATTAAGATTCAAGACTCAAGAATATTTTATTCAGACCATATATGTGAATGTGTATTACATAAGTACATCTGTCTGATGGTACAAATATATAAAATGCTATCATCACTGCCCCCTTGTGTTTCTTATAAAGACTACTTATTCAAAAAAGACCACATCACAATATGACCATTAGTACATTTTGACTGATGGTCTTAATTGTGCAGTCCCTCAGCTGCTGTGAGCCAATCAGATGCTTCATTGTCATCCAGCATGGATGTATGTTGGACGGGTTGAGTCAACTTGAGTGTATGTTGTTGATGGATACGTTGATGAAAGTAATGATGATGAATCACCTGTATTATATAACCATACTATGATGGCAAATCCCTGATTGATGTAATACAGAGTAAGAAAGATACATTTACCATACTTAACCTTGATTGTCAGTCTCTACATGCGAAATTTGATTTATTGAAAATTTACCTCGACAGTTTACTCTTTTCTGTTTGTGAATTTAGTGTTGTAAGTCTCCAGGAAACTTGGTTGAATAAACGAAATGATTTGTCTCTTTTAAAGCTTAATGGATACAACCTAGTGACAAAATTACCCTCATGCAGTGTACATGGTGCAGTTTGCTTTACCTTAATAGAGCTGATAATTCAGATATTTGGGATGGGCAGTTTATTGAAATATGCATTAATAATTAGGATGACAATAACAATGTTTTGATACCTCATAAGAAACTAATCATAGGCAATATATATCGATTGATATATAAATTGATATAAATCTTAAACACCTGGTGGATATCGCTGCAGTTAGTGCCTGAAGATTCTAAAAATAGCTTGTATTGCAGCTTGTATTGCAACAGCGATCTAAACAGAAAATAATCCTGTGGATCTCTGAGTTGGCGTTGCCAAAGGGGTTTATAGGTTTTAAACCCTTAACAGACACATGAGCAAGTTCTTAGAGCACACCCCTGGCGCTATCTGGCTCATTTGATAATGAATATATTTTCTTTATAACAATAAAGATAATATGTCTAAAAAATTGGCCCGCAGTAGGCATAGATATTCATATTTAATTCTAATATAGGCAATAAATAAAGAAATATTTAAATAACCATGCATTTTGAGGTCGTGGGTACAGATCCCCATGCTGATATAGTTAATATCTAAAGGATCAAATACTTATGATAGGTTATCGTGTGGTTTACAAAAGTCTCATAAAATATACATATAGGTAAATTCCACCATTTCAATGATCAGTGATGTGTCTGACATGGAAATATTATTTCCTAGACTCTTTCTGTTAGCATTTTCGCTGCTTATCACACAGTTGATTTAATTTCTTGCTTCAATGACAATCGGGAAATTCCCATTGATATATATCTCAATTTATCAAAAGCATTTAACACTTTAGATCATGACTATTATATAAGTTAAATTATTATGGAATTCGCGATAGCTCTTTGAAATTGTTTGAAAGTTATTTAAAAAATAGAACTCAATACACAGAAATCTAACACTACATCTGAGCCCCAATTGATAACTACAGGTAAACCACAAGGTTCAATTTTAGGTCCACTTCTCTTTCTAATCTATATGAATGATATTTCATCTGCCAGTAATATTTTTTATCGAATAGTATATGCTGATGACACTACCCTCTTTGCAACCTTGAACACATTTGGCACTGGCCCCATGCAAGAAAATAACATAAATGAAGAACTAAATAAAGTTAGTAATTGGCTCAAAATTAACAAATTATCACTATACATAGACAGAACTAAGGTCATGGTCTTCTATACTCATTAGAGAATAGTACACCATCATGTTATAAGAATTGAAAATACTCCTGTTGAGTAACTTGATGAATTTAAATTTTTAGGTATTATTTTAGACAAGCATCTCTCATCAACCACATTCAAAACAAATAATCTAAAGTCACAGCAGTATTGAATAAATTAAAACACATGCTACCAAAATATACATTAATTACTGTATACAACATTATGTTTTTACCTTACTTGAATTATGGGCTTCTTTTGTGGGGATCTTGCAGTGAATCGATATTTAAAATACAGAAAAGGGTAGTAAGAATAATTAGCATATCAAAATAAAACTAAGGACAAAATTTTCACCAACAGCTTAAGACACTTTACCAAAAATATCAAAAACCATTTTCTGAAGTCATACAGCAATAGATGTATTATAAGAATTTGTTTTATTTGCCAAAATTAATTTCTCCTATATTCTATAGTAATCTGAACACCAGTACACATACATCCTCATCCCATTTCCTCCATCCCATGTCATTTATATCATCTTTCATTTTAATGGTGGCCCCTCTTAAACGCTAGCTCTGCCAGCTTGAGGGGTCGCCATCATCATAATTGCATCTTCTCATTTCATTAATATAATTTTACATGTCTCTTTAATGCAAATTGTGAAAATAAATTGATCTTAATCTTAAATCTAAGTCTATGAATTTAGCTGTTATGCAATTATTGTACATGTTTTAACTCTTCCTAAACATTTTTATTGTTATATCTATTGATTCTTGCTCATCTTACCTGTGGTCTCATTTCATCACAATGTCACTCTCTGCCCCCCCCCCCCCCCCCGAATCTCTTCCTTGTCCTATTTACTGTATTTTCTCAATTTCTCAATTAGGTACTGCAAGCCTAGCCTATTAGAGACCCAGCTAGCAATCAAGTAAATATTGTTATTTCTGCAATATCTGTTAATGCGCTAATAACACAGTAGGTGGATTCAATCACTGATATTTGGAGACACCTGGTGGATGTTGCTGCAGTTAGTGCCTGCAGATTCTTAAAATAGCTTGTATTGCAGCTTGTATTGCAACAGAGATCTAAACAGAATTAAGTCCTGTGGATCTCTGAGTCGGCGTTGCCAAAGGGGTTACTTCGTTGAACCCTTAACAGACACATAAGTTAGTTCTTAAATCAAACCCCTGGTGCTATCTGGCTCTTTTGATGAATATATTTTCTTTATAACAATTAAGATAATATGTCTAAAAATAGGCCCGCATTAGGATAGATATTCATATTTAATTGTAGTATAGGGAAAAATAAATAAATATCCATGTATTTTTAGGTCGTGGGTACGAATCCCCATCATGGTATAGTTAGTTAATATCTACTAAGGATAAAGGACCAACTATTTATTATAGGTTCGGGTGTTGTTTCACAAAAGTCTCACAAAATATACATATATAGGTAAATTCCACCAATTCAATGATCAATGATACGTCTGACATGGAAATATTATTCCTCAGACTGTTTTGTTAGCATTTTCGTTGCTTATCACACAGTTTATTTAATTTCTTGATGTATCAATTAACGCTTTATTTGGATGCAAAAATGTGCCATTGTGAACTATACCACATTTAAGAAAAGGAAATATCAGTTAATCAGTAAATTGCAAGGAAATATTACTTCATAATCACCAGTTAACCCTTAAAGCATATATTATGTTATTATGTTACTTTTTGTTACTTTAGTCATTTTATTTATTATTTAATTAGGCTGTTATGATTTTATACAAATTATATGCAATAATTATACACGTCATTCTACCAGTAGATGTCACCTGTGATCAGTTTATTGGTATGACATGCCATGCGTCTAAGAATAGAATTAGATCGAATCAATAGATTAGGTATAATTCATCATACGAGCTCGTCTGTAACTTTGTGGCTAAATCAAATGCTTCGAATAATCATGCTTTATAGATATCGAAGATATATATTAAGAACCATCAAAAGTTAAGCAAATATTATGGTAATGTAGTAGGCCTGTAGGCATACCTGTTATTGCACCATAACATGTTGTGAGAATGACATGAAGAAATCTTACTGGACTATTCTGAGCCAGCATTGCCAAAGGGGTTACTTCGTCACAAGAACCCTTAATCAAGCTTAAGATTGTTCAAATCTCCAACCCCTGGCGCCATCTGGCTTTTTTCATCATCTTCTTCATATCCTATTTGTAGTATTTTTTGGGTAATTTAGTAATTTTTTGAAAATCTATACTATGTGCTGCTGCACTCGACTTGCAGTCCCATGTGAAGGTCGTGAGTTCGAACCCAGCTTCTTACATAAGTTGATAATTAAAGTATAATAAGTTTCTTATCAAACCAACTGTAAAAAAAAAAAAAAAAAAAAAAAAAAAAAAACAATATTTAAAATATAGAGCTGGCTTGAGCATTGCAAGCTCTATGTGAGTTATGTAACTGAGCAAATCCTTCTTGAACCACTGTTTCCTTGAGGGATTTGTAATTGTAATATTAACTGGTGAATGTTACTGCATTCCCGTCTTAAATTTACTCTATACTACCCAGGTGCAAATGGATACTCAATCATGTTGAAAAAGGCTCGTGCTTGAACAGCTCTGCCAAGGAATAAACTTGTATTTCATTAACCAAATGAAGAATAGATAAAAAACGAAAAGCAGTAGGAGAGTTCAATACTAAGTTTTAGAAATATCAGTCAATGTTTAAAGGTAATGAAATAAATTAAAAATTCGGAGATTATTGTCACTATAGCTGGAGTCAGCGTTGCCAAAGGGGTTCCTTCATTTCCAACGCTACGTTTAGGCCGTAGTTAGTTCAATACTAGCCACCCCTGGCGCTATCTGACTCCCTTTTAAGATGAAATTGCATAATATTTGAGTAAATTTCATTATAAAATATTGACTCTCTTCTTGAAATTCCATTTGTATTTATAATTCATAGTCCTATACTGGTTTGCCTGATCAGATTATTTGACCATTTGTTGACAGATGTAATGATGAGATCATTAGCCTTGGAGTCCACACCATAATCCTCATTAACACCATTTATGGGGTGTTTAACTTGACAGAGACAGAGCAGGAGGCACCCCAATATTAATGTGTGATTCAATAGGCCTATAGCTGAAGCTGGGTTACAGAGCTCTTATGAATCAGACCTTTTAAAAGAGTCTTTTAAAACCACTAGGCCAACTCAGCTGCATGCTTATACAGTGAATCTTGCATTGAGACCTCACTGGTATGACCACCTCTCTGTTTAGGCCACCCGTAATTAAGATTCAAGACTCAAGAATATTTTATTCAGACCATATATGTGAATGTGTATTACATAAGTACATCTGTCTGATGGTACAAATATATAAAATGCTATCATCACTGCCCCCTTGTGTTTCTTATAAAGACGACTTATTCAAAAAAGACCACATCACAATATGACCATTAGTACATTTTGACTGATGGTCTTAATTGTGCAGTCCCTCAGCTGCTGTGAGCCAATCAGATGCTTCATTGTCATCCAGCATGGATGTATGTTGGACGGGTTGAGTCAACTTGAGTGTATGTTGTTGATGGATACGTTGATGAAAGTAATGATGATGAATCACCTGTATTATATAACCATACTGTGATGGCAAATCCCTGATTGATGTAATACAGAGTAAGAAAGATACATTTACCATACTTAACCTTGATTGTCAGTCTCTACATGCGAAATTTGATTTATTGAAAATTTACCTCGACAGTTTACTCTTTTCTGTTTGTGAATTTAGTGTTGTAAGTCTCCAGGAAACTTGGTTGAATAAACGAAATGATTTGTCTCTTTTAAAGCTTAATGGATACAACCTAGTGACAAAATTACCCTCATGCAGTGTACATGGTGCAGTTTGCTTTACCTTAATAGAGCTGATAATTCAGATATTTGGGATGGGCAGTTTATTGAAATATGCATTAATAATTAGGATGACAATAGCAATGTTTTGATACCTCATAAGAAACTAATCATAGGCAATATATATAGATTGATATATAAATTGATATAAATCTTAAACACCTGGTGGATATCGCTGCAGTTAGTGCCTGAAGATTCTAAAAATAGCTTGTATTGCAGCTTGTATTGCAACAGCGATCTAAACAGAAAATAATCCTGTGGATCTCTGAGTTGGCGTTGCCAAAGGGGTTTATAGGTTTTAAACCCTTAACAGACACATGAGCAAGTTCTTAGAGCACACCCCTGGCGCTATCTGGCTCATTTGATAATGAATATATTTTCTTTATAACAATAAAGATAATATGTCTAAAAAATTGGCCCGCAGTAGGCATAGATATTCATATTTAATTCTAATATAGGCAATAAATAAAGAAATATTTAAATAACCATGCATTTTGAGGTCGTGGGTACAGATCCCCATGCTGATATAGTTAATATCTAAAGGATCAAATACTTATGATAGGTTATCGTGTGGTTTACAAAAGTCTCATAAAATATACATATAGGTAAATTCCACCATTTCAATGATCAGTGATGTGTCTGACATGGAAATATTATTTCTTAGACTCTTTCTGTTAGCATTTTCGCTGCTTATCACACAGTTGATTTAATTTCTTGCTTCAATGACAATCGGGAAATTCCCATTGATATATATCTCAATTTATCAAAAGCATTTAACACTTTAGATCATGACTATTATATAAGTTAAATTATTATGGAATTCGCGATAGCTCTTTGAAATTGTTTGAAAGTTATTTAAAAAATAGAACTCAATACACAGAAATCTAACACTACATCTGAGCCCCAATTGATAACTACAGGTAAACCACAAGGTTCAATTTTAGGTCCACTTCTCTTTCTAATCTATATGAATGATATTTCATCTGCCAGTAATATTTTTTATCGAATAGTATATGCTGATGACACTACCCTCTTTGCAACCTTGAACACATTTGGCACTGGCCCCATGCAAGAAAATAACATAAATGAAGAACTAAATAAAGTTAGTAATTGGCTCAAAATTAACAAATTATCACTATACATAGACAGAACTAAGGTCATGGTCTTCTATACTCATTAGAGAATAGTACACCATCATGTTATAAGAATTGAAAATACTCCTGTTGAGTAACTTGATGAATTTAAATTTTTAGGTATTATTTTAGACAAGCATCGTTCATCAACCACATTCAAAACAAATAATCTAAAGTCACAGCAGTATTGAATAAATTAAAACACATGCTACCAAAATATACATTAATTACTGTATACAACATTATGTTTTTACCTTACTTGAATTATGGGCTTCTTTTGTGGGGATCTTGCAGTGAATCGATATTTAAAATACAGAAAAGGGTAGTAAGAAAAATTAGCATATCAAAATAAAACTAAGGACAAAATTCTCACCCACAGCTAGACAAAACTAAGGCCATGGTCTTTCATACTCATCACAGAATAGTACACATTCCTGTAATAAGAATTGAAAATATCGATGAATTTCATTTTTTAGGCATTATTTTAGACAAGCATCTCTCTTAGAAGTCAACCACATTCGAAACACATTATCTAAAGTAACAGCAGTATTGAATAAATTAAAACATATTCTACCAAAATATATATTAATTACTATGTTTTTACCTTACTTGAATTATGGGATTCTTTTGTGGAGATCTAGAATCGAGGCTTCTTAAATCACATGAACACTGCATGAGTTAAAGTTGTGTCACAGGTTAGAAAACAATATGTTACTGATTTATTTCTACAACAATATTTTTATTAAAAATTCAGAGTCCCATAATGATTTAACTAGAGGAACAAATAACTATCAATTACCTGTATTCAAACATTCCTTCATTAAAAAGTCTTCCACAAACTTTCACTAGCGCACTAATCATGATGAAAGACTAAATTCTCACCCACAGCTTAAGACATTTTTCCAAAACTATCAAAAACCATTTCCTGGATTCATACAGCAATAGATGTTTTATAAGAATTTGTTTTATTTGCATATGTAATTTGTCCTATATTCTATAGCAATCTGAACACCAGTACATAATCACCCTCATCCAATTTCCTCAATCCCATTTCACTTATCTCATCCCTTATTTCAATGGTGGCCCCTCATAATCACTAGCACTGCTAGCTTGAGGGGTTGCCATCATTATAATTGCATCTTCTCATTTAATTAATATAACTTGACATGTCCCTCTAATGTAAATTGTGAAAATAAATTTATCTAAATCTTAATCTAAGTCTATGAAATTGGTTGTAATGCAATTATTGTACATATTTTAACTCTCCCTACAAATATTTAATGTTACATCTATTGATTCTCATTCTCTGCCCCCCCCCCCAATTCTCTGCCCCCCCCCCCTCCAAATCTCTCTCTTTCTTCCTTGTCCTATTTACTGTGTTTTTCGATTAGGTACTACAAGCCTGGCCTATTAGAGACCTGGCTAACAATCAAGTAAATATTGTTATGCACAGTAGGTGGATTCAATCACTGATATTTGGATATACCTGGTGGATGTTGCTGCAGTAAGTGCCTGAAGATTCTAAAAATAGCTTGCATTGTAGCTTGTATTGCAACAGAGATCTAAATAGAAATTAATCCTGTGGATCTCTGAGTCGGCGTGGCCAAAGGGGTTACCCCTGGCGCATTCTGACTCTTTTTCTGCATGATATTGATAAATTATAATTAAATGAATATGATTATATATAATGAAATACTTAGTTACAGCTGGGTCATAGGTTCAAATCCCACTGCAAGAGATAAGATAAAGATAAGATTTAAGACGTTTTTATTTACTTATAGTAACGAAAAAAGCTACAATCAGTGGTGTGGTATCATGAAGACAAATTGTGTCGCTTGCATGGTGCCACCCAGGAGTTACAGAGAGACCTATGCAAGCTCCATTCATCGTTAAATTTAACTATTATCAGGTGATAATGGTGCTGATGATGATACATGATATGTAAATGATATGCTGATGATTATACATGATATGTATACAGATATGACCTCGATTCGTTAGGATTATTATAAAAAATAACAGTATGACATGCAGAGTATCCCCCCCCCCCCCGCACCCCACGAAGAAGTTGACTTTAGTATGACCTGACACTGAGCTCAAAATATACTCACGGAGAGCTCACACGGAATACCTCAATGCAAGCTCATTTTGAAGCAACGAATTGAACTAACAAGGTGAGGTCACCCTGTGATTTCCCTATGAGTCTTCTGTGAGTTTGCAAAAGTCACATGAGCTCCCTTTTAGCTTTCTATGAGTTAACTAGGATCAAGTGAAACTCAGTGTGCGCTTTCTGTGACCTTTCTGTGAAGTAGTATATTCCAAAATTAGGACAAACACAAAACGTTCCATTCAACCTTTATTTTACACATCCATGATATGTTATTAAAAAAACACATTTACAAATACACAACAGTTATTGTATATAATGACATTGTACATGTATTTACTAAGTGCATCTAATTTTAATATCCAGTATGATGAATGACTCAAATAAGAATATGTTCATCAACTTAATAAACAATTTAAGTAAATTATATCAACAAACGTAGGTGGTTCTTATGGTGTTTGTGTGCACTCTGAAGGGGATCCTTGTCTGAAGGTTCATTGGTTTCAGTAGTTCATTAATGTAGATCCATGCATGCTGGACATTCTTGGTACTGTCATACACTAGGATGCCAAAGTAGCTGAAGCTCTACAGTCTCTCCTAGAGCAAGAAAAGTCAGGCTCACACTCATGCAAGGATGTTATATAACTTTCAAATGTGATCAACCTGTCATAAAACCTTACATATAAAGGCATCTGCATTAAATACTAACCATAACAAATTCAGTCCATACATGTGCAGTTCCTGTGATTTTAGGTTCTACAGCTGATAAAGTATTTAAAAGATTGGTAAGTACTTACCATTCTAATCCTGCATTATAAGAATCCTAGTTACTCCAAATCTCAAGTAAAAAACTGTAATCCATAGGCTTTTGTTGAAGTCTTCTTCCAAACAACTGACAGTTGAGTTCAAAATATTGGTACAGTTTCACCATGGGAAGGTCACAGCAAACTCACAGGGAGCTCACAGCATGAGTTCATGTGCAGAGGCTTTTGTGACCTTTCTATGAGGTTTTCTTAAGAACTCAAAATGTGGTATTCTTGTGACTTATCATGCCTACATCACAGTAACCTAACAAAAAGCTCAAAGTGTTCTGTTAGATCATCTCTTGTAACCTCACAGTGTGAGATTCATGTGAATCATCATGGAGTGGTCACAATGATCTCACAGTAAGCTCAGAGTATGAGTTCATGAGCTGATGTCATTGTATGAGTTCATGAGCTGATGTCATTGTGACTTGTTTGTGAGGTCATCTGTAGAGCTCACATCATGATGGGAGATGTCTTTCCAAATAATGACTTTCTTGGCAGGAAAATTCTTGGTATACATGGCATGGGAATTTCATACTAGATATTTTGGTGATTTTGCTACTTCATAAAGGTACAAGTGTTGAATTTCTGTGATAGAATATGCTGCTCTGGAAGATATCTAAGTTCTTTGCAGGAAAATGCTTGGTATATATAGCATGTGACTTTCATAGTACAGTTTTTGGTGGTCTTATTTTCAAACAAACACGTAATTGTTATATATTTTTGTAAGAGGATGTTATTCTTTTAAATGTCTTTCCAATTTCTTGGCAGGAAAATGCTTGGTATACATACTATGCCTAGCACATGACTTTCATACTTAAATTATTCATACCTTCAAATAACAATGCAACTGTTCCTTAAGCTTCATAACTATCATCATCATCTTCAATAATCATTTGAAAGAGATTTATCATACATAAATAACTATTATCATTCCCATGATCACATAATCATTTGCTGAGGTCTCTCTGGAACCTAGATTGGCACTCGCTAGCATTACCCTCTGGTTTCTTAGAGTGCTCTCCTGATCTGCCCATACATAATAATTGTATATGAAATTTGTATTGTGCAATGAGCAGCAAATAAAGTGTCTTGAGTCTATTTATGTGAGACACCATGGTGTGGTTACAGTGAGCTCAATGTGAGGTTTTATCATATGACATCACCAGGTGATCCCATTGTGATCTTTCTATGATGCAATCTGGTAAGACATCACTGTGTGAGATTCAAGTGAGCACAGTGTGACCCTTTCATTAGCTCATGTCTTCACTGGGCAGGTCTGCATCGAACAGCAAAAACATATAAACATATATATTTATAATGGCTCCCCAACTTCGTTGCAGGGGCATATTTCTATAGCATACTATTTATTATTGATTATTCTGGCAAATGCAACAATTTTGTATATCACAATCAGACTGATATGTGTCTAATAGAAAGTATTTGATTTATTTCATGAAACCATGAAGACTATGTGTATCTATTTTTTTTTCTTTTTTGCAAAGTGTGATGTGATAATAAATATACCGAATACGGAATCAAATGCTATTATTTATGAAGTCATGTCTACTTACAGGTGTCCTAAAGTCCCTAGCATGTCTGGTATTATAATTATGTACTTCACTATTTCTTACAAATAATAATAAGGATATGAAATACATTGGTAACAATTGTTTTTCTAACGTGTATAAACTTGTACTGCTGTACTAGATACATGTCACTTGGCATTTGAGATGAGTCTAAAGGTCGAGATAGGGATAAAGATGAAATAAGGTAAGATTTATTGAGAAAAGATAAGAATCATAAGATGCTCATCAAGAAGATACAATTTATAGAAGATACAATTTATAGAGATATTGAATCTTGCTAACTCATCTCCCCATTAATTTCTCATGCCACCTATTGTCTCATTTCATTATTATGTAATCTCATTTCTCACCTCATCTCTCTCCCTGGCTCTATGTACCATATTTTCTCTATCACAGCAATAGCTTTTAATGCTCTAATAAAACAGTAGGTGGGTTCAATCACTGATATTTGGAGACACCTGGTGGATATTGCTGCAGTTAGTGTCTGCAGATTCTATAAATAGCTTTTGTGTAGCAGATCCAGCAAGGATCTAACCAGACATTTGTCCCTTGGATCTCTGAGTCGGCGTGGCCAAAGGGGTTACTTCGTACAAAGAATCCTTGATTATCGCTCAAGTCTGTTCAACCTGAACCCCTGGCGCTATCCAGCTCTTTTATGCATGATATTGATAAATTATAATCATAAAATTTGCATGATTACCACTGATCTGTTAAATTGCAAGCATGAATCATGTTATCATGTGTGCACTTATAGCTCTACATCTGGGTCGCTGGTTCACATCCCACCTCAAGACGAGATAAGATAGATTTTTAAGATAAGAAACAATCATCATAAGATAAGATTCTTATGGTAAAAGAAGATATTTTAAGACAAGATAACATAAAATAAGATAAAATAATGTAACATATAACCTAACATATAACACTACATACATAATATAACAAACAAGGGGACAGTGATAACTAAAATTGATTAAACAACTTGTGAGAAAATGCTTTATTGTCTTAGAAATGAAATTCACCTCCGATGTATTGTACATTTGTGAATAAAGAATAAATAACATAAATAGTTCAACCATCATACACAGACACAAACATGCATTAACAATGGTTACATGTGAGACATGAAGATATGTACACCCGAAAATGTCAATGTACAATGAGGCCGAAAGCCAAGTTGTATATAACATTTATGTTGTACATAACATTTCTATTTCTCTCCACAGAAAATTCCTTGCCAAATGTCACTTACTTTTCAGGATATATATATATGTATTTCAAAAACTTAAGGGCATATCATTCCATCAATCCAAAATAATATGACAAAATTATAAGGTGGCCCCTCAGAAGCAACATATAATTGTCTTAGAGCAGTCTCCTTGCCTCTTTTTGTAACCGGCTTTCCCCATTGAGCTAATAAATTCATTGTCATCATTGTCATTATCATCATTGGATTCACATGACATCATCTGGAGCAGCTGTCTCTGCTCTTGAGTTTAGTCTTTGAATTTGGCTGTAACGCAATTATTGTACATGTTTTAACTCTCCCTACAAATTTTTTCATCTATTGATTCACGATCATCTCACCTGTTGTCTCGTTTCATCACACTGACACTCTCTGCCCCCCCCCCCAATCTCTTTCTCTCTTCCTGGTCCTATTTACAGTGCTTTCTCAATTAGGTGCTACAAGCCTGGCCTATTAGAAACCCGGCTATCTGTTAATGTGCTAATAACACAGTAGGTGGATTCAATCACTGAGATTTGGAGAAACCTGGTGGATATCGCTGCAGTTAGTGCCTGCAGATTCTTAAAATAGATGGTATTGCAGCGTGTATTGCAGCAGATTCCGCAAGGATCTAAACAGAAATTACTCCTGTGGATCTCTGAGTCAGCGTGGCCAAAGGGGTTACTTCGTACAAAGAACCCTTGATTTGCTTGCAAGTCTGTTCCCACTTGAACTCCTGGCGCTATCTGACTCTTTTTGTCTGCATGATATTGATAAATTATATGAAATGTATACATATGATTGCCACTAATTTGTTAAATTGTAAGCATGAAACAAATAATGATGCACTTAGCTACAGCTGGGTCATAGGTTCAAATCCCACTGTAAGAGGTAAGATAAAAATCGAGATAGAGATAAAGATAGAAAGATAAAATTAGATAAGATTGAGAAAGGTAAGGATCATAAGATACAGATAACATAAGATCGGAATAAGATAACATAAGAGCTCATAAAGTAGAGATAGGAAGAAGATACGATTTATAGATAATATAATTTAATCTAGCTAACTCATCTCCCCATTAATTTCTCATCCCACCTATTCATTTCATTGTGATCCCATTTCTCACCCTATCTCTCACCCTGGCTTAATTTACCATATTTTCTCAATCAAGAAAATACAGCAATAGCTTTTAATGCTCTAATAAAACAGTAGGTGGGTCCAATCACTGATATTTGGAGACACCTGGTGGATATTGCTGCAGTTAGTGTCTGCAGATTCTATAAATAGCTTTTGTGCAGCAGATCCAGCAAGGATCCAACCAGACAATTGTCCCCTTGGATGTCGGAGTTGGCGTGGCCAATGGGGGGTTACTTCGTACATAAGAATCCTTTGATAAGAATTCCAGTCAGTTCAACCTGAACCCCTGGCGCTATCTAGCTTTTTTTTTGCATGATATTGATAAATCATAATCATGAAATTTGCATGATTACCCTGATCTGTTAAATTGCAAGCATGAATCATGTTATCATGTGTGCACTTATAGCTCTACATCTGGGTCGTTGGTTCAAATCCAACCCCAAGACGAGATAAGATAGATTTTTAAGATAAAAAACAATCATTAAAAGATAAGATTCTTATCGTAAAAGAAGATATTTTAAGACAAGATAACATAAAATAAGATAACGTAATGTAACAAATAACCTAACATATAACATAACATAATATGAGACAGAAATAACTAACTAAAATTTATAAAAAAAAGCTTTATTGTCTTAGAAATGAAATTTGCCTCAGATGTATTGTAGCCCCCACCCCATCATTTATAAATAAAGAAATAAATAGTTCAACCATCATAC
Organism: Alitta virens; assembly: GCA_932294295.1. Classification (NCBI taxonomy): domain Eukaryota; kingdom Metazoa; phylum Annelida; class Polychaeta; order Phyllodocida; family Nereididae; genus Alitta; species Alitta virens. The sequence goes on from OW028579.1 coordinate 29,581,733, forward strand.
TCAGACACAAACATGCATATACAATGGTTACATGTTAGACATGAAGATATGTACATTCGAGAATGTCAAAGTACAACAAGGCCAACAGCCACTCCGACTCTGATATCCAAGGGGACAAATGTTTGAATACCGAGTTGTACATAACAAAATTTTGATCGGTCACATATTGGTGAAATATGAAGCTGGTCAATTTCTATGATATGCCAATGCAAAGCTGTATTCAAATACTGAATGTGTTGATAATATTCCATCATTCACAGTTGAACATTGCTATTATCCAGAGTTGAACATTATTGCCAGACACAAACTGCATGCTTGGTTGAGGAGCCATCAATTGCAAAGAAAACTAAATGAACTTTGCATGAGCCAGCAAGACTGGTTTTACCACAGCAATACAAATAGGAAGTAGGTAAATGCCATTTGATTCCGGAATAACTCCAATGCTGGACATTTTCTTATCACCATGGGTAACACAACTGTAGCTTTTATTGACACAGTAATACCATACATAATACATTTGTCAAAAATAACAGATAAAAACATGTATTAAGTCTACTTCTACTCACTATTCCTATATTCAATATATATATGCATGTTATAAAAGTTAAAGGTAAACATTATCAATAGATTATCTACACATCCATGGTCCCAATTGCTGAACAATAGCATGGTAATAAGAGCATTAAGTTTTGTTTACATACATTTGTTAAATATATATATATATATATATATATATATATATAGTCATATATAGCCATATATTACATGTATAGAGTAACCCTAAATACACATATTACACTGCAGTTAAAACTGTTCATTATCACAATGTTAATTTAAGTACAACATTTGAATTAAGAGTATACACAACACGGCGTAGTCAACATATGTATACATGAATGTAAAAGCACATAGATCAAAATATATAAAAATGTTTATAGTGCAGCAACTGCTGGTTTGGGGAGTGCTTGAACATGGATAATGACACAACATTTCATGATGGTCTTAAATTTTTCTTCATTGTTTAGTTGTGATTGCATTTTAGGCATAATCTCTCAACTGCTGGCAATATAGGGTTTTCATGTCTACCTATTTTAATTCGTAAATTATGTGAGCTTACTCTTAATCTGGCTATATTATTATACATTTTTCTGCAAAGGTTTAGTAGAAGGTAGGGTTCTAGCCTGTAATCATTCTTGATGCGTTTATACGTTCTAAGTTTTGGCTGTAGTATAGAGTCATTGATTTCAGCTAGTATAGTTTACTGACATTTCTCATAGATTTTAGATTTGAACGTTTGCAAGTCTTAATTGGTCTCTTTTTGGATAATGTTCATTGCACATATGAATAATTTTCCTATCCTAAGCATTATTACCAGAAGTGTGCATATCTTTTTGCTCATCTGTAACACTTTTGCCGTAAATGTAATGGGAATCTGCCATTCTCACATTACACAGCTTGTGATGAGGTCTGTTTCCTAACTCTTTTTTTTTTTATTTAGGTATCCTAATTGTACCTTCTCTAGTTCATTTACAGGTTTATTACTAGACCATAATTCACAATTTTACTCCAGGGTTTTGAGGGCAAGTTCATGAGTAATATGTCCTTGTGTCTGCTTGGTGTCACTTTGCAAAGCAAAAAGTGCTTTTTGTGCTTGTGTAACAAGATAAGCAGTCATTTTTTATGCAAGTTACGTTTGTTTGTTAACACATGGCCAAGATATTTAAAGGACTCAAAATTCTCAATTTCGTGGGTATCATAGTAAAATTAATTTTGTCTGTTATAGCCAAATTTCATTATTTTAGTTTTTCCTACATTCACAATTAGATGCCACATTTTGCAGAATTCATGGAGAGAATTTACTGTCTAGTAATTACTAACTAAGAGATTGCATAACCTTTCACCAGAAAGTTTGATTATTTTCAAGAGTAGAGGAACTCATTTTCCACACAAAGAAAGAGAGATAGAGGAAAAAAGACAATATAACAAATATATATTATGCTATTTTTTTTATAACTTCCCATCTTCCTTGATAATTATTCATATGTTAAATAAAAAATGGGAGTTCCAGAATTAACACAGGCAGCATCATAAGTCTTCAGATGAGTTCCTATACTACACCACAGATTTATATTTCACTTACCTGATATTTGAAGTATGAGTTCAATAGTTCTTTCTTGGGTTTTGTTGAAAGCACTGTAACGGTCTGTGACTTCTGGTAAATAGGGATTCAGTCCACTTTCTGAGGATAGCATCATAGTCTTCACTTCCCTGTCGAACCTGTTGAAATATTACACATGTCCTTTAATTCTTAAAAATCTACATTGACCATGCCTATTCATATAATGACTTCGCATTTTTCATGCATGATTGTTTTTGTACAAGAAATAACTTGATACTATGTAACAACAGGTTATATCACTTTAAAAAAAAGTTACCATGATATAATTATGATTGAAAAGTAGTAAATGGTATACTTTCAAAAGAAAAATTCACTCAAAGATACACTTACACAAAACCAGAACAATAATAATGAACCCATCTTGTTTTGTTTATTTCAAGATAGTAACCAGGTTGCAAGCCAGTAGCTCTGCAGAAATATTTACAAGTGTCACCTTGATCCAACACTTTACCTTCTTCCACACATGCATGTCTAAAGTTAAATCTAAAGGAAGTGCTATTAACATCAAATAAGATCTAACGAAAGTGAGTACAACTAGAAAAATATGAAAGGAATAATTATCATGTTTTTTGAAACTGTTCAAAAGGAGAATTTCCATGGGAATAAATCTTTCATAAACATTCATTTTGATGGAAATAAAAGTGGTTGTGAAACAAATCACATTTTTTAATATCGATGGGTTTTTCACTGTGCTTAACAGGAATTTGCAAAAGTTTGTAAATTCTGATTCAAATCATATATAGCATCCTAGTCCTGAAACATAAAAGACATGTCTGAAAATAATACTATTAATAATAAATTTATTGACCATGAATACAAATATAAACATTCTCGTTTATGATTTACAAAAATACTATGGCAGGCTGACATCAGTAAAGGCGTATTTGCCTTTATCAATTATGTAAATTAAAAACATGAAATCACATTAATAACATATCATAAACTAAATGTGTTTGATTACAGAAAAAGGAGATGTAAAAAATAGTTAATTAATTAGAAAGAAAGAATAAAAGTAGGTAGATTTAGGTAATCGGAAATAAGGAGAAGAATAATGAGAAAGAAATTAAATACAGCATGATGTTTGAGGAAAAGAAATGATAATTACAGTAAAGACATGTCTATTTTACATTATAATATGTACATGAAAAAGGTAGTGATGCATGGTTTCAAATGTCTTTGAATCTCAGTCACTGCATGAACACTACATTGTATGCACTCGATGTGATACTTTACCTGTGAGAAACAGGAAGAACAATGTTTAAAAATGATGAATTATCTTGTTTAAGATGTAATTAACAGACTCTTAACAAGTTAATGTTGCTATTCATTAGAGTTTTGTCATATATCAAATATGCACATAATTAGTTGCTGAGGTCACTCTTGACCCCAAGTGGATATGCACTGTGATGATACTTCCTGTGGTTTCCTGGTTGGTTCAGGCATAACGCATCATAATCAAATAAATATTTATAATCAAATTAATCTATTATAATAGTATGTTTATGTTATATTATATATAATAATGTGAGCATGGAATTGCAAGTAGCAAATAGATTGAGTCTGGAGTCTTGTACTCCCTGGACTAATTTAAAAACAGGAAACTCAAAGCAATGACCACAGCGTGTGCTTGCATGATGAATGCTTCTCCACCAAGACATACTCTGACTGTTAACCACTCTGGTTTATATATCATGTCATGACTCGACAACATAGTGTAGTGTATGGAGAACAGAATAGAGTCAAATCCAGGGAATAGGTTTAGAGAAGTGTTTCACCCAAACTGACTGTGGTGCAGTCTGACCTTGCTATATACAGTCAATTCCAACAATGGATTGTAGGGGACCAGTTGCACCCTCGATAAATATGCAAATGATGCAGGTGCACTGGCAAGACAATGGAATATACACCAAACAAACAAGGACTCAATTACCATTCAATTAACTCTGAGACATGATCTATAAACTGAGATATTAATACTTGACATACCCCTTGTATAATAGAAATTATTGATAAGGCATTATAGATTATTATCTATGATGAGACAAAATAATTTCATATTGTGCATTAATAAAAACGTAATGTCAGAACCAGAGTCTATGATTGGTTTTAAGTTCATAAAGATGGAACAATTTAGAGTTCAGTGAATTAGATTCCTTGTTGTCACAAGCTGGCTCATTTGAACTCAATGTAGTACACAAGTCATTGTGCTTATGATGGAGATATTGCGGTTTAATTAGTATGTGAAGACACAGTTTGAGATGTAGAGTGGTCATTGGTTTGGTCCACTGCCCTTTCATCTTTCACGTGAATACATAAGGTCCTCCTTGGATGTCAGTCAGGTGGATCTTCTTGGCCCAGTCTTGTTCTTCTTGGAGGCTCTATCATACTGGTGTTGATGAACACAATTACATTGTCAGTGAAGATGATTTCCCCCTATTAGATGATGATGATGCAGGATGGTATACAGCCCTTCTTGATCATGTTGATGACAATTTCATTGCTCAGGTGCTGGAACCCATTTTTGTTCAATCTATTTGTCATGGTTACAGTGAGAAGTTCTCCCAAAATCAGAACAATCAATGTGTCGTCACTAAATTTAATCAAATCCTACTTAAGATTTGAAATAATTGTGTTGTATTTATACTTATCTAAAATGTGTGATGTATTGATCATCAAACAGACCTGGCTTGTTAAAATTAAGATTATTTTATTTGTTGTTTATCAGTAATATTATCATTATATCAATCAAGAATAAGTGCATAATACTTTGAAAAGATATATGCAAACCTTAAGTGACTTAAATTTAGGGGATACATTTGTCATATGTACAACTTAAGACAATTACTGGATAAATGCTTGCAATGCTGCAAAGGTGTGAAGTAATTCTAATTTTACCCACATGAATGAAATGAGTTGTGAATGGTTTAAGCAATTAAACAATATACAAATGTTGGGCACCATCTGCCTTTGAAATAGGGGTGTCAGTTATATGGCACCTTAGAGCTATTAAGCTGCATTGACAGACCCACATTGTAAATGTTTCATGACTGTAGATAAAGATTTATCTTATCTTATCTTATGAATAAACCCCAATGCAAGCAATACAATTAAACAGTCCAATTAGTAGACTTAGCCCTAACATTAAACAATAGAACTGTGCATTTGACAGCTTGGTTGGAGAATTTAAATTTATAAATGTTTAGGAAAATTACATAAATACCATTTATTTTGTTGAAGCAGTAGCTTGACATTTCGTCCCTATTATGACAATGACAGATTATTTAACATATATGCATATCCAGGTACATAATAGTATCTAGTTTCATACTAATTTCATATATGCCTGACAAATACGCTTGACACGATAAAACCCTATTTGTCCATTAAGTGATAGGAAAACACTTTTACCCTAATGGGAATCATAACCAATTTAGGTTTTAGCTCTGCAATAAAGCTGCAAAAGCTACAGACACATTAAAATGGCCTATTCATTTGGCAGGTTTTGACACCTACGGCCATAATAGGAACAGTACTAGCTTCCATAATGGAAGAATGCCCTAAATTTAAATCTCATTGATATGAGATGACACTAGGGCTCATTTTGCCGGGGGTCCTTCTGTGAGTTTTGTAATCAAATAATAATAAATAATAAATTTATTTTCTATAGCGTAATATCCACAGGGTGCTCAAAACGCTGAACAATAAATATAGAACAATAAAAATAAAATATAAATCATTATAAAGTTAAAAGAAGACAGATTACATGTATATAAATTAAACTAAAAAAGATATATATATATAAAGTATATTAAAAATGTATCACATAAGAAAAATTGCACAAAAACAACGAAACAGTCTTTTTTAGAAAAGAAAGGTCTTTAGTTTTTTCTTAAAAAGTTCAATAGAGTCGACAGCCCTGTTTTCGAGAGGCAGCGCATTCCACAACTTTGGGCCAACTACACTAAATGCACGTGACTGGACAAGGGAAGATGATGTCCGTGGAACTTGTAGAAGATACTGACTAGAAGAACGAAGACTGCGTGATGGTGAATAGTGGATGACAAGATCATTGATGTAAACGGGGGCAAGACGGTGATAGGCCTTGTAAACAAACAGCAAGGTCTTGAATTTGACACGTTTCTCGACTGGCAGCCAGTGCAGTGTTCTCAGGACGGGAGTAATGTGTTCGAATTTTGGTGTACCAGTCAGGATTCTTGCTGCTGTATTTTGAATTCTCTGCAGACGATTCAGAAGAATATTCGGTAAGCCACACAGCAGTGAGTTGCAGTAGTCCAGCCTGGATGTTACAAAAGCATGGACTATGCATTCAAGTGAACTTTGGTCAAGGTATGTTCTGAGTTTGCTGATGTTTCTCAACTGCAGGTAGGCCCCTCTGCAGATTTTGTTAACATGGTCCTCCATTGTGGCGTACTTGTCGACAGCAACACCTAGACTGCGAACAGATGATAATGGTTCTATCTGGTTGTCGCCAAACATCAGAGGAGTTGGTGTCACTTTATTTGCCGTCTGTTTGCTGGAGATCACGATAAACTCTGTCTTGTCGTCATTCATTTTGAGTTCGTATTTGCACATCCATTTATTTACAAGTGATACACAGGTGGCTATTTGATCTGCGGCTTGTGTATAAAGTTCAAATATTACATGGTGTGAGGACACTCCACCTATTTTCCTTATGTTTAAATTATAAACGAATGCTAGGACAAGCATCCAATTTTGGTAGCCAAACATTTATATTGAAATAGCTCCCTGGCACCTTGGGTGCTTTAGTGTCTAGATGTGTAAATATCCATCAATATCATTTTGAGACAAAAAGGCAAACCATAGTCTAACAAATGGTTTAACCAAAACAGCAATGTAGCTGATTAATAAAAATAATGGAACTTGTGTGTATTAATGAAGTAAAGGTGAGGAATGAGAACCACATATATAGTTTTCTGTATTAACATTGTAAAGAAAGATTTATTGATAAATGCCTAATGATGTAGTTGAGTTATTAAAAATGTGAAGAAAATATGTATTTATTGCTAATTTGATTTACCAACCTTTTATTTATTTATTTATTTATTTAGAACCTAAATCCTAACATGGTAACTTTAACCAACACTTTATTCAAAATCTGACATTAAAGACAAGTTGTTTACAAATTAAATAGAATGATTTAAGCAAATTTTGAACATTTTAGAAGTCACATTTTCATGAACAGTGATATGGGAGAAGCACGAGCTCACTGTACCTTTTGTTGGTGATATTACATCTTCTCTGCTGAGATGGCTGGACTCCTTTGGCCTGGTGATGACACCAAAACCAGCAATTTTGATCTGACATGGGGCATGTCATGGGCGACAACATGCTAACATCAAGCCAATGTTTTCTGTTATTTGTGTATACAATTTTTACCACTTCTCACCACAAGCTATGGGGGTACAAGATATCATTGAAAGGCTTCAGAATGGCTCACAGCAGTGTCATCACAGAGTTTATGGAGAATAATGGTGTTTTTCATATCTTTTTCTTTTACATAGAGGAATTGTATACTTATTGCAACATCGTAAGAAAAATTAGTGCTTTTCTGGCAGAAAAAGTTTATATAAAGCCTATGATTTGGATTCTGTATTTTGTAGAAAAAGTGTCTTGCATTATAAATATTCAATATTTATGATTAGCTTAAAGACAATTGCGGTAATCATCAGTGCCCTCTTGTGAGAATTACGAAAAGCTAAATATGAAGGCAGCATTCTAGTAGTGCACCAAATTCAAGAACTAAAATATTTACTTGATGGTTTATTTTTTATTGGATGGTTTAAGCTGCCATGAGATTTTATGTATTTTAAACTTTTTATGTACAGACTAATGTGGTTTTATTATGTTGGTTTTATACTTTTAATGTAACAGTGATATTACACCAATGTATATGGTTTTACCATTGTGTGTGAATAAAATATTTATATGTAATAATGTCAATCAGTTTTTGTACATTTTTCTGCTGTGTTATGATGAGCAAGACATCGCTGACTGATTCCGGGAGAATGACATTCTATGACAGGACCAGACGTGACTACAAGGATCATCAGAGGAAGATGAGGCTCATCGAGGACAAGGCATAGACCCTCAGTTTCCCCTGTACTGAGCTACAGTTGAAGACCTGGCTTTAGTCTATCAGAACCAGTGCTGGGAAGCTCATCAAGCATGGCCCTTCTGGTACAGCCAAGAGAAATCTGACAGAGAAGAAGTGGATTATCGCCAAGTTTGGGTTCCTAGAGCAACACATCTCCAGGGTGCCGTCTCGTCAAGCTGTAACCTTAGAAGAAGATTGCGAAGAGCAACAAGAAACTGCCCAACTTTGATGACAGCTCCAGTGCAGGGCAGCCAGATTCTGGGCTTGAAAAACTGGAAGAAGTTGAAGAAGTTGACGTCAAGCCAAGTCCAGTCTTCCCAGCGACAACCAAGGGTGGTCCCTTCAAGAAGAGGAAGAATATTGGTGATCATTCTTCTGCAACAAGCTCCAAATGAGCTGACATAGTCCAGACTGCTCAGAGTCCAGACTGCTCAGCAGACAGCTGCAAGGATTGACCAGCACATGGAAGCCATCGCACAGCCTCCTCCTCCTCCTGCAGATCCAAATACCCTGAGAATCTGCTCGATGACTGACTAGCAGATGTTGATTATTCAGCAGCAGCAGCAGCTCTATCAGCAGCAGCTCTATCAGCAGCAGCAGGCTCAGATGTTTCAGCCGAGGTTGAGCCAGTTCCAGCACAATGGACTACCTTGCAGACGATGTCTGCACAACCGTGTCCTTCAGCTTCTTTACAGCCTGCAGGAGCTTCTTCAGCTGACACGTTCCAGCCTGCAGGTACCTACCAGTCTTCTGTACCTAGACCTTCATCTTCATTGGGTGTCTTCCCTGGTGTACCTTCTCCAGTGGTGCCTGGTTCTTCTTCCTTGAACCCTCGATCCCTCAGTGGGATCCTTGCCGTCTGCCAGTGACAAGGTTCCTGCCAGATTGACTCCGCTCAACATGAGCCAGCTGATAAATTGTCCTTCCTCAATATGACTCAGATGTCTCCGAAGAAGTAATCACTTTATCCTGTTCCTGTTCCTATTCCTGTTCCAGTAGATGTTCCAGTAGAAAAAACAAGAAAACTCAAAAAAAATGTATGGCCTTTTTCAAGGCCACCAAATCCTCCCAAAAGAGCAAACCATGTACACATCTTTGTGTTAAAAAAAAAAAGTTCCTGCTGGCGGGGTTGTTGTGTGAAATCTTGCAGGCTTCTCAAATCAGATCGTCTTGCCATGGGACTCTTCCTTCCTCTGAGTTGACATATTCCACTAAGTACAGTCGTTGTAATTTGGCACTCTAGGTTCCTATGTGGTGGTATTTCAGGAATTTCTCCAGCTTCCTGCCAAGCCCCAGGATTGACCTCATGGGTGACTGGATCTTCGTGGCCAAGCATGCTGTTCTGGGTTGTCGGATATCTGATTCTCATGAGGTTGTGGAGGCAGCAGCAGGCAAGGACTAAAGATTGCAACGTCTTGGTTTTCCGGGGCACAGTGGTTAGTAGACACCTAAACCTTGATGCCAGGATACCAAAGGCTTCTGGCTCTGGAGAGTCTGTAATTGTAGATCCTCTACTGGTTGGTCATGTTGCGCAGAGGCAGTGGTTTCATCAGCCAGGTTCTCAAAGAGAAGGCATCCTCCCCAACGATGAAGTATGGTACATTGGTACAGGTCTGTCACCACCAGCAATAGGTTCAGGTGGATTTAATCCAATGGTCCCATCTTCTAGAGCTTCCCCTCAGGGCTGCAGTAGAAACAACCACCCCTTTCAGATCCTGAACCATTTGCTCCACAATCCACATAGGTGAACTTGTAGTCTGCATCCACAAGAGCCATGAGTACAATGGAATGGAAGCCTTTGTAGTTATAGTAGAGTGAACCTCCTTTGGGAGGACACCTGATGGCCACATGCTTGCCATCTATGGAACCAATACAATGGGGAAAGTTCCATCTTGCCTCAAACAGCTGTGCAACTTCTCTGGTGTTGTTGGACAGCAGATGACATCTTCTGCATACTCGGCTATGATGGCTTCACACACTTCATGTTGCTGATGGTGTTGTGGGCCACTCTGAAGCCATACATCAATGACTTGTAGCTGTTGCCAGTTGCGAAATACCTCAGGGTGATGGCAATCCTGAGTCCTGGCTCCAAAGCTTTTCTCTAGAAGATGTCTTGCTTGCAAATTCTAGGCCCAACTTTGGCAAGCATCTTTTGGCTGTATTCTCACACAGTTCTTGTGGGTTGCATCCTCCATCAGTAATTCATTCATCAAGCGTTCGTATTAGCCCATCTGAGGTCTTCACAATAGCCATGGCCTCACCCAATATCTCTTCTTTCTCCTTCTCTTAATGACTGCTTTCTTCTTTCTGCAGCTCTTCTGGACTGTTCTTCATCATGCATAATAGCCTGTGTAATAGTTGATAGTTGCACATTTAATTTCAAGCTGGCCTGAGCCGATTTTACAATGGCTGTTGGTTGGTCTACTGCATGTGCCATGGTCCTTTCTCTGTGGTAACAAGGAGCAGAATGAAGGCTACAGACAAGCAGCCACTTATATATTCACATCTGCCCCTCCACCGCGCCAGCCGGCCTTCAAACGGAGTACACGCAGTTCACATAGTTAAGTTGCCGGGTCGTTCCTTGTAACCTTCACAGTCGTGATTGACACGTACAAGCCTGTGGGTGGTACGTAGATGCCGTGGAGTCTCCCATTGTAAACGTGATTTACCTGTGGCTCATCTATCGGGTTTGGTACATATCCTACGTGTGATCCGCCGGGTGACCATGATTCACACCTCGCTGCCGCTAACTCACCCGTCGTCTTAAGCCCCGCCCCTTTTTGCTTCCAAAAACTGTGGTGAAGTCGTCAAAATGGGGTATTACATAATTCTACGAGAGCAATATGGCTTCACCGGGAAAACCAGCTATGTGAGAACCCCCCTTAAGTGACCTCGTGATGGTGAGGAATCAAAACATATAGTTATAAATAGACTTCCCTGATAATCTTAATTGTGTTACACATATGGTGCTCTTTGAATATAGCTATACATATCATATGGATAATAACGATACATCTATCAATATATTTCTTGACTTTTCCAAGGTGTTCGATACGCTACTTCTGTTAAACTGAATTACTATGGAATTTCAGATACTGCACTTAAATTATTCGAAAATTATCTAAATTGTTGAAAACAATATGTGACTTTTGATGATGTGAATTCTGAGTTTCTGAGTATTAAGAGTGGTGTTCCCCAAGGATCAATATTAGGGCCTTGGCTATTTATCATATATAGTAATGACTTGAGTAATGTGTGTAATTTATTTCATCCAATTATTTTATAATACTGACGACTGTTGTCTATAGCAGTTGAGGCCGTGTGTCTTTTATCTTGACTTTCTTGGTTTTACAGTTCCATGTTGCATACACTGAATTAGGTTTGACTACCATTCAGTTGCATTATTCCTATGAATTGGTTGATCAAGAATGCTGATTTCTGTGTTCAATATCACTGTCACGGTTATGTTGGAAATTACCAAAAATGGCTTTGAATAATAAACTTATAAAACATGTGATAATATAAGTTTATATGATTTTTAATTTTTTCTAAATGTAAATCTATTAGAGTTTGGTGCTAACCAGCAGTTATCATTGACAGAGGGAAAGTATTTGGAGACATTAGGAAATAACTTCTATTTTGTGGAAGAGGGAAATCAGGGCATGGTGGGCAAATTCAAGATACTCTGTTTGTTTATCTTTCCCATAAAAGCTAGATAAAACAACTTCAAGAAAACATATCAATGCATTTTTATTTCAGGTTTAATTGGACCATTGAACAAGTTTTATGATTCAATTACTTAGCGATAAAGAAATTATCAGGCTTTTAAAAAGTCATGATTTAATTTTAAAAGTTATTTTTATCATTTGATGTCAGTCAGATTCATTCCAGATCAGGGAAACAGCTGGACTTCATTTCTCGTCTGTTTAAAAGAAAACCAAAATGTAATAAGCCAAAAGTTAACAATAAGTAAAATAATGAGATGGTTGTGATTGTACCACAAAGCCAGAATTTGCCAAAATTACAATTATAGATGAATTCCTGATTATGATAGTTTGGCTGTTGTACATCGGTAATCATTGTTGTTTTTATTGAAAATTATTTTCTGCTCACCTTTCTTCATCTCTGTTTCTTGTGACTTTGCATTTCACTGGAGAAGAATTTCTTGTAATTTTCATAGGTCCCGTGTGACTATCAACTTTTAAGAAGCACCAGAACATTTTGTTTCCATAATTCTCAAAATTTTTTAAAGAATGATCTTCATGTATATTATTTTCTTTGTAATCCAATATAGCCCTCAATATTGTCATGATTGAATGGCAGTTTTTATTGTCAATAATATCTCATTCTAATTTCATTGTACTTTGTGAATAATATAAGGCAGTAATCTTATCTGTACCAGTTTTTACTAGAATATGTTACGGTAATTATAAGATCACGTTAGTTATTAGATTTATTTAAAGAAGGGTGCTTAATTAAATTATTAGTCACCCTTGTTTAAATACTTAAAGTAAATCTTAACTGTTTGTGAATCACAAAAGTGGTAAAATATATTCCTACCTGTAATGTTGAGGATGACATAAGTAGAATATTGAAAGCGACCATAACTGTAGGTTGCAATTATTGTTGGTGCAGCTTGGAATTCAGTGTGTGATGTGTGTTATGATTTCTTGTATATCCACAAATATAAAGCCTAAAAATGAATGCCATCAAATTTAATGTAAAGTGTTAGTATAGGTGTACTAAACAAGTAGTTAAGGAAAGATGTTACCACAGTGACTGTTAATATAGAAAAAAAATAATAATAATAAGAATGAAATGACGTATAATTTAACCTCCTTTTTCAATTCAATTCAATTCATTTTACCAACTGATGGAAATACATCCTTCATGTGCTGGTTTAAGGCATAACACAGTCAAACCTGCATTATAAACAGCCACCTGTATAGAATGGTCTGCTGCTGTAAGCAGCCACTTCCAACTCCCCTGAACTGAATAGCGGATTTTCCATAAAGCATCTTGATATTTCACCTAGGTGGCTATACTGGCAGAATGCTGCAATCCTATTGGTTGGACAGCTTCCCGCCCTAGATTCTGATTGGTTGAAACAAGGGGACCCCAATTAAGCAGCAGTATTTATGGTGCATTTTATGATAGATTTGATGTTTTATGCCTTCACAAGCTTAGCCTTTTTTTTTTAGTAAGACAAATCATGCACTAAAAAGCCAATTGAGTAATAACAGAAAAATGCAGGCTATGAGGTGTCACGGTTTGAGGTGTTCCTTATTTGCATTGTGCTCATGTTTTTTTACACCAAAATAGGCCACCAGTGCCTACATACCTTGAATGTTCATTTGAGCAGCCTTCATTCCACCAAGCAGATGCTAAATTTAATCTTATGTAATAGAGGCAGTCATTTTGTAGAGCCAGACCAGTTTGAATTGTTCCATCATTCCTGCATCCTTCTTTATTTCATCAATATGCATATTATAGAGTAAAATGTACTATATGATTGAGGATGTTGGTAAACAAAACAAGCAAAAAAAGAAATAGTTTTGTTTGCTCATTTTAAAACTTAAGGAATTAATAATGTCATACTTGACTGGTGGCAATGTACAAAAATTTATAATAATTTCTTAGTGGGAGCAAGCTTGCAACATTAATCATTTGGAATTTTGTTCTAATACATGTGTGAATATATTTATCATGGAGCCAAGAGTAATCTTAACATAAGAAGTATAATTCCGAAGCCGTTCTAGTTGGCATGTTATCGATAGCATGCTATTTTAGCTATCTCCGAATATACTGCAATTTCAATTACCTGTGTCATGATGGTATGTCGCTTGCCCATTTGCGTTTCTGCTTTCAAAATAGTCTGTGTGTTTCATTTAGCTCAGGGTAGTAGGCCATGATATTTACAGTTGGTTGCACTGGTATAGCACCAGACACATTCACCATGAAGGCAAAATTGTCATGAAGTTCCTCCTTTGTTAACGTCACTTTTTCACCATCTTCGTAAACGTCATAATGCTGCCACCGTTCATATTTTGCAAAGAAGGTTTGACATCGGCTGGTAATGTGATGAAAAAAAATATTCTTAGCATTGTGTAGTGACATATAATTATTTATATAATTAAGCATTGTGCCAGATTGGCCCAATTAGTAAACTATTGACACAAAGAGTGCTAATTTCTGTAAGTCAGTGCGGTAAAAACCATATGAACTGTAACAGTCATAGAGTCTGTACTTTTATATAGAATATAAAGAATTGCTGGTAGCATTACATGTAACTCAGGGGCTTTTGTTACCTGGTGCTGTACATAATAGTTACTTTGTGTATGTTTAGCTATCATGCAATTTGTGTCATACATAAGGAACCTTTGCTTGGGCACCTGTGATGTGTATTCATCACAGGCTGCTACTGATTTTAATACGACGTTGAATAAAATTACATTAAAATGTATTGCAAAGATTATAAACTTTTCTCATTGGTACAAATAATAGGCCTATACCATGATGTCATATCCATAAAAGTAGTGATAGTAAACAGAAATTCACAAATATGCCACGTACATGGATATTTAACTAATCTCTGAGACTAAGACAAACAAATAATCTTAAACTCCCCATTGTGAGACATGAATTTGCCAAACATTTCATATCAAACGAATACCCACTTATCTAAGAATATTAAATAAAAAATCTACACACATAGTGTCAATGGATACAAATCCTATATCAAGGTGATGACATTGCAGACATACATAGATGAATGTAATCTACTAAATTGCTATTCATGCTCGGTTTCAAGTTAACATCTACAATTTTCAAAATTGCACTGACCTTCTGCCTCTACTATATTTCTACTTGATTTCTTCCATACATTTTGTTCTGTAATCACCCTCATTCCACAGCGGCATAAATTATGCCTTTGGGATGAGTTATCTACTCAATAAACAATAAACAAAACAATACATACCAGCAACAGCAATGTTACTCTCATGTGATTGCAGTATTATGGTGGAGGAATTGCTTCTAAGTACAAAACATGTCAGATATCCATTATTTTCGTTTTGTATACCTGAAAAGAAAACAAAAAGAAATGTTTAACAAAAAGGTATTTGCATGCATTCAAACAAATTTCATCTATGATATGTGGCGATTTCCATGACAAGCATGTGAAGTGGTGCTACCTTATGAATGACAGCTGACATTAGTGTAACTTCTTGTTCAGTCATAAAACCAGCCTTAATTAGAAGGCAGTCTTTTCTACATGTACAAGTTCAAACTGACAGTTCCTGCTGGTTTTGTCTTCTGCAAGAAGCATGCCTAGCTGCCTGACACAGAGAGCTCTAAAAATCTTTGCTTATTTGCTATTTTCTGCATCGTTCCTGCTGTTATTACTCGAGCACACTGACACCATAATGACGATAATGGAGGAGTGTGTATGTGTGATTAGGGCTTTACGTCCTGTATTTCTGCACCAGTTGGGCTAATTAGGACAGGCAGAGACCATGGCAATGAGACGAAGGATGAAACAGCCATCCAACTGATGCTCGACCGGGAATCGAACCCGGAAGCCAGCGGTTAGAAGCCCAGAGTGCTACCTCTGAGCTAGGCCCCCGCCCTAAGATAATGGAGGAAGAAAAACGTTGCATTTCAGAAACCAGAGACTGTAATTTCCTGATATGATATAGTTGTAATGCCCAATATATTGTATTGGCAGTTGCACTTCTATTGTACACTTTTTCTTTATTATCTTCAATTTTTTTTTCTAAATTCTGGCCAATTGCTTTATAGCATTCGAGGGTGTACATATCTCATATCCCACAATATAACCATTGTGTAATTATCAGATTAATTGTTTGATTCGAACTACAGTCGACCCTCGTTAAATCCGAACTCCTAGGTGCCCAATTTTCTGTGGAATATATATATATGAATTTTTGTTACCATGGCAACTGTTTTTGTAAATATCTCAAAATGCTCAAGGATACCGAAGTGGCACCCATCAGATTTGGAATCAGCACCCCTCAAATTACCCAATATCAACAAAAAAATTGCTGCCATACTCCATGTCACCGTTCACCAATGATTCTACTGGACTATAAAAAATAATAAAATCATATGCCCTGATACAGTTCCTTTCATACTTGCAGACTGACGGCAGTGACAAGCACCCCTTTATTAAACACACAGACAATGATGCAGGTCAATAGCTCTTACACAACGACCGAACGTTCGGATTAATGAATTGCCTTTACATGGGAAAGTGCTCTTTGTTGGCCAAAATTATCGTTCGGATTCAGAAACCGCGGGATTCGGTTTAACGAGTCTAAAGAGCATTGTTTAGATCCGTTCCCAAGCAAAATCGTTCGGATAGCGAGGGTTTCGGTTTAACAAATTTCGGATTAACGTGGGTCGAATGTTTCTATTTTCTTCAACTGCTGAATTATTTTCAGTTCAAATGGGGATATCTAACCAACTCCAGGATTTAAGTCATTCATACAAAGGGGTATGGAGGGTGTTTAAAAAAGCAGCACAAACATGATGACAACAAAATTAGATAACATTATAATAAAAGTTAACACTGACTAATTGGTTAAGGTAGTTTAATGTGAAACCCTAAGTTATTTTTTGGATCAAATGACTGTTGGAGCATCATAATAAGACCTTAATGTCAAACTGAATTTAGGCACAAGTATATAGCTTTAAATTAACGGTTATCGAGTTGATCGCTTCAATTTTAAATTTTAAATTTAACTTTGAAGTTGCCTGTGACTTTGAAAAATAGGTCAAGGTCACCATAACTGGGTCAAAGTAAATGTCTTATGTCATATGGTGACGGTTTGATGGCCTTATCTTCCGATCTAAACAGTTGTTAACAAGGTTAATTTTGGCCTAATTAATTTCTTAATGACTGTATGTCTTATAAATAATATCTGGTCCTATGCGAGTTCATGAATACACATTTGTTTGCATGGTCTCATGGCAATACTAGCTGTGTGCAGCAATGTTTGCCTTTTGGCCTCCTTAGATGGAGCTATCCCTTGGTAATAACTCGATCTTTACCTTGCCACCAGGGCACTGAGAAGGTCTGATCATCCTGCAGCAGTTCAGTACGAGACTGCAGGACAGTAACTTTTGAGCAGTTGGAGCTGCAGTACTATATGGAACTACTAGCTGTTTCATTCTGATAGTTTCATTGACTCTGGAATTATTACACTTTGATAGAGCTGGATTGTAGCTCAAGATTAACATGGCCCTGAACTCTTATAAGATGACTATCTTAAATTGAACCATAGAGGGATTCTGATTTCTCAAGCACTCATTTTGCTCAGAATATAAGATGGAATCTTAAATAGTTGTTTTATTCTTTACTTCTTTTAAATTTCCTAATTTTCGAATATAAACCGGTGTTTTTTTTTAAAGCGACCTGTTCGGCCACTTCCTTCTCAGCTGAGAATAGGACTGTTTCTTCCTAGAAAACTTAAACTCTCATGCGAAGCGGGTGAAGCTAATTCAAATGACTTAAACCGGATAACCGGCATATGAGCCGTCCCTGTATTCCACACTCTATCACACTTATCTGAAGGTATAATGTAATCAGTTTTTGTCAGGAAACTCAGAAAAAATGGCAAAAAAGTGCCGAGTCATTGAAGTTCAAACATTAAAGGTTTCCCATAGTAATAGTGAACAAGTTTACATGGACCATGCACTTACCTGATATTTGGAGTGTGAGTTCAATGCTTCCCTCTTGGGTGTCATCAAAAGCACTGTATGATTTTAAATAGGGGGTTCAGTCCACTTTCAGAGGAAACCATCATGGTTTCTCCCTCAAACGCATGCCTGAAGAATTATCAAAATAATTACAGCCCTGTGCTGGTCACGGTTTATATCAGCTGTGTATCAATTGTGCATGCTAATTGCACTAATATTCTCACACTTATTTAGCTGTTTAACAAGACGACAATTTAATTATATTAAAATCTATGTTTACTAAATTGTTTATCCATTTTTATTTTATTCTAAATCTTTTGTAATCACTGCTTATGTGATCCTTTGTTACAATGTCACAGCCTTTACCCTTTCTTTTTTTCGCTAATAAAATAATGACCTTCAAATTACCATAAACCCCTATAAGCATAGTGAACCAATCTTGTTTTGTTTATTTCAAGATAGTCGCCAAGTTGCAGGCCGGTAGCTCTGCAGGAATATTTACAGGTGTCACCTTCATCCACACATGTAGATATGAAAAGCTCATAGGCCAGGGTATCTGGATGAATGCAGAGAATGTCTGAATGTTAAATCTAAAATGTACCTAATTATTTAAACACATGATTATGAAAGAGTGTCTAACCAAAGTGAGTAACACAACCTTTGATACTAATTGGTGTGTAACAGGTCGTAGGATAATCATAAGAGGGTTGTAGGAGGGTTGTGGGCAAGGTCGCCAAAACACCTTGTTCAGCAGCAGCATTTTGACAACCAACTAAAGAAATCATCCAGTAATTTTTGATACAACACAATCTTTGATTGATACTCTGAAGCCCAGTTCACATTTACAAGGCCTGGGTAGGCGTTGTCGCAACTGAGGCCGACTTCATAGGTATTAGTGAGACATGGTCTCTCTGGCAATCATGGTGACCATGCCCATGATCCCCCAATGATCATCCTAACACCTGTTTGGCACCAATTGGGACCATGCTCAAACTTTTCAGAATCATGCTTAGACTAAACAGGACCATCTTATGATCTGTCAAGACTTCCCACAGCCCATTTAAGACCAACCTGTACACCAGGCAAGTAGGAAGACAGTAGGAGTATATAGATGAAACACTAGCCTACAGCCTATCAATACCAGACTGAGACCTTTCAAGACAACCCTGCGACAAAACAAAAACAAACCAAAAAACACCTACAATTGATCAAGAGCTAATATTTGATTTTCACTATTATTCCCTTATTTTACCTATATTATATTCAATGAGGGCACATGCTAATTTTTTTTTAGTATCTCCCAATAATGAATTTATTTGTCATGTCAAATGGTTTATACTGTATATGATGAATAAAAGGAAAAGAATAAACATAAAAGCATGTTTGACAATGTCGTTTCTATAATGGAAAAAAATATAATGTCTTATTTAAAAATACATCACAAATATGTAAAAGACTCAAACATAAAAAAGTGTCTGAAAATGTCCACTATTACACTCCCTGTATTTTGATTTAATTTCTGATTTACCTGAGAGAAGCAGGAAACCCAAGGCAATGACCCTAGCGTGTGCTTGCATGATGAATATTTCTCCACCAAGACATACTCTGACTGCTAACCACTCTGGTTTATATATTATGTCCTGACTAGACAAAAATGGCAAGAGCTGGGAACTCTTAGATGAGTGACAGATGTGCAATGTGCTGTTCTGCAATATTTTTTCACTGCATGTTACACTTAAATGCATAGCTAAAATGCGTTGTTAGCATTTTTTAATTTTGATAAGTGTTCAATGTACAACATTACGCTTGTCACTCCTCCCAGATGGCAGGCCAGATCTGGCAGATGTCAGAGTAATGTTGGCTAACATTGGACGATGCTGGCTTGATTTGGTTGGTGTTAAAACCGAAGTCAGGTAATTTCCACTTTTGCTTCTGTTGTATTTTGTCAGAAAAAGCTTGGCGCAGCACAAAAATGGACATAAATCTTACTAAAAACTCAAATCCCATCTTTCTTACTCATGAAAACACCTTCCTGTACCAATTAACTTCAGGTTTCTTATAACTGCACATATCCAACCTTCGAACGAAAAGGGACTACTTCAAGTTTAAAAGTATGTGTAATAAGCTTACCATTAACAAGATGATATTGAATTTTGAGTTCAAAATGAAAACACACATCCTTGTCAATATCATATTTCAACTGATAAAAAACGCTTCTTTAATAAATGACGCTGGTAGTTTTTGATAAAATACAAAGCAAAAATTAAGGAAGTTGGAGTTTGACCTTTCCTATTCTTGCCCCAGTTAGTCCTGCTTCATGATCCACTTTTAGTAAGAAAAAAAAACATTACGTTAAGCCTACAAGTGGAGTTTGTCAAAGATAAGTAGGGAATAGCGCGGTGATAGCGCGGTGTCAGCTCTTAGCGGTTAACACTTTGCTACTACTATACTAAACAGTAATGTTTACCGCTAGAAGCTGACACCGCACTATCACGTTGGCGAACGCCTGTGCTCACAGATAGTAAATGTCACTCCAAATTTGGGTAGATGGGTCAAAGACAAAGTATTGGGCTCCACCCCACTTTTAGGCTAGAATGTAGATTCCCAAACTGCCTGATACAGCTTATTACAGCAGTGAGTTTAAGAATAGTTAAGTCATAGTTAATTGCATAAATTTACATAGCTATTGCTGCTACCACCTGTTGATATATGTAAGCAATCATGTGCTAACAACATAAGAAATATATCCAAAATCAGGGGTAGCCTGAATAAGGAAAACACCAAAACATTAGTCAATGCCCTAGTTTCCGCAAAAGTCTCTTATTGGGAATCTCTTAAAAAAACTTGAACAGAAATTGCAAGTTGCTTAAAACTCAGCAGCTAGATTGATTCACAAGATAAGAAAATACGACAATATCACCCCAGTCAGAAAAGATATCCACTGTCTCCCAATTCCTGCAAGGTCCCAATTTAAAATGTTATCAGTAACATGGAAAGCTCTTAACAGTCAGGCACCAGGTTACATATAGATTTTTATTGACAGCTAAATATCAAATTGATACATGTGTCAGCATGAAATGATAATAAATGGCAAAAATAAAAAGATAATAGAAATACATTGATCAACAGTTAAAATAGTTAAATAAGTAGAGCTATATGATGACTAATACTAATTAACACTACATAGTCTGTCTAAGAAATTCTAAAGCACCCGGAACTAAACAAATAATAGTAATAATACTGTTTAAAAAGCACCAACAAATAGTTTTAGCACAACAATTCAGGTTCAATAACAATACTAAACACTAAGCATAAGATATATAGATATATAGATATATAGATATATATATACATGATGTACTCTTGACTGTTATCAACATGGTAAACAATATGAAGTGATATACAATATGAGATGGGAATGTTGACATACAATATGAAGTGACATACAATAGTAGATATTTACAAATATACAAATTTACAAATTCATACACACATGGAAGCAGTTTCGTCAATGTGCCGCCAGCCACTCAGTTCTAGGAGACATTAAATTACTATTTATATAAAACATTTATATTTTACCGTCTAATGTTAATGCTACCTGTAGAAATTTACCAAGAGGAAAGTTTAGGTTAGTGTTTTTAGTTGTTAATATTTGTAAGAATTGTTCAGCTGGATCGAAAATAGTAAAGCCCTCGACGTATTTACAAGCAATTTGGAATAAGTTTAAGCGGATATCATTCCATTTTTTACACCTCATTAAACAATGAAACTCATCTTCTATTTGGTTCAGATTGCATTTTTCACAAATTCTTTCATCAGCAGGAACATAAGGACGTTTGTGTCTGCTTATTCAATATTAAGCAATCTATCAATGCTTAGACAAAGTAATCATAACCTAAGGAACACCAATAAACTCATGTTAGAAACACCAGATGGCAGCAACCAAAACAACATATCAGAAAGGGCCTTCTGCAGATTAGCAGTTAGGCTCTGGAATAAATTACCAGATGATAAAAGAAGTAAAGAAAAACAAGAGTTTTAAAAAGCAGTTTAAAGACATTTTTATTCGTAAATTTTATGAATAGACACTCTTATAAAAAGCGCTGGAGAGCAATTTTATGAATCTAGCGCTTTACAAATAACCTATTATTACACATATTACTGTTGCATCTTTGAATGCCATTTTCCACCCTGTTTCCTTGTCACAAATCCAATATCACTGAGCCATGTTTTTAACAAACAACGTCTGTACATCATGTCAAGAAGAAACATTTCCTGGCCATATGTCCCAAGTGATAAATTTGTTTAAGTTTTGTTTTATTACAATGGTTCCTTTATATTTGCTTGTCAACTATTATCCTAAATGTCCCAAGTGATTAATTTATTAAATCATTGTCACTTTGCATATTCCTGTAATTGACTCAATTTTAAAAGTGAATTGTGAAATTTGAGCCATATTAACCCAAATAGCTAATTTAATCTACTTGATTGTTGTCTGATATGGAATAGATGTAAAAATAGTTTAAAAGTACTGATATGATAGGCAAAATGGAAGTTTTTCATCTTGCCCAAATTGGTGTATCATCTTGCCTGCGCTGTTCCTAAGATGGAACACCTGTACAAAACATTTTATTTTATATAACTAAGTACTGTTATTGTTTCAGATACATGTATCGCAGAATATTTTTCTTACATACTAGCACATACACTGATGCCTTGCTGACAAATAGAGTATCTATGGAGGCTTTTCAATAACTAATACATGTGTCCTCATCACCCCTAATAAAGAGTAATAAATGAATTATGCTGTGTAAACGGATCCATTTTTCTCTTACATTGTATACATATGCATTGTATTATCCATGCAGGCTAAAAACTTATAATAAGATATCAGAAGTTGCTTCAGAGATATCATTTGAAAATTAAATGACAATAGTTATACACAATAACTTCATAACGTGCAGCAGACATGTGGCTTGCAAACAAAAATTGCTCCTTATCAGATTGTTGTTGTTACAAATGTTTTTAAACAATTTTATTCATTCATCGTTATGATGCATAACATTTGGTGTATATATAATATATCAACGTGATAATTTGTTCTGTATATTGAACTTGGGTGCATTAGTAATGGTTGCCAACGTATCTTAATTGTTTGCACCAGTGTCGGTTTGCAAATTTTCAAAATCACACGAAATACACGTCACTCAGTGTGACTGGGGAATTCTTTGGATCAGTGGTGTCTGATATAGATACTGGACGATCTGGGTCAATAAGACCAAATGATGAACCAATCAGTGCTGAAATTTTAAACAGGCGGGTGAAAGGGGCTTTACATCCCATATTTTTGCACCACATAGAGCTGATTGCAACAGGCAGGTGCAGTGAATGATCAAGCAACCTTCTAACGTAGGCTGGATTCGAATCCGGGTGCTTCATCGGGTCCTTCATAGGAGCAGGCGTGTCTTAATACTAGACCTCCCAGCCAGAAATTCATTTGAAAAACCATAGGCGGCGGGATATAACCAACAAAAATGTTAATTAACTCTCGACTATGATGGATATAACTAACTTATATATTCACTAATTTGTTTGTTTATTTGTTTTATTTTACTGCTTTTATTACACAAGTTCAGTCTGCACTCAGGAGGGAGAAAACTAGCATTTGAAAACAACAGGAAAATCGTCTAAGTGGAGTATAACCATGTTATACCACATTAGCCCCACATCGGCTCATTGTCATATCATGAGCCCATTGTTGGCCCAGTGTGGACCCAACTTAACATGCCATCAGGGTACTGTCGACACTAAAACGACAGTGAGCCAATGGGTCAATTGTCATCTAGGAGGTGAAAATCAGAATATCGTGAAAATCTTCAATATAGAAAAGGTAAAGGCATTAAATCCATTTTTAGTGTGAATGATCAGCCATAATTCAAGTACTTGGTGGATATAGCTCATATGATCAATACAATTTTAAATATTAACTTTTGTGCTGGACAGTAAGTTTTCTAAATTAGTTCTATCAGTTTCCATATATGGTGGAATATAACTAATTAACGGCAAGTAATTACCAAGTACGCAAAGCGTAGTATACATGTACAATTGACTTTTAAAGTATTAAATTAAACACTGTAAAAGTTTTATGGCAACTGCTTCAAAAATTTACAAGTCATTCAATCTTTTCTGTATGAAAAGAGAATAAATGTTGCTGATACTATTAGGGCAGATGAGTGTTCCTGTGCAGCCAATTCTATATTAATAATAAATGGACCTCACATATTTAATACAAACATTTTCATAATCAAAGATCTGCTTCAGATAGATAAATTTCATCTCTTCATGTTTTTGATATATCAGTTATATAAATTTTAGTTTGTACCTGGTGAGGTTAAATTAAATTGTAATTGATTTATTGTATACACATGTGTAAGGCGGGACCATTTGTCTGCGACAGGCCCCTCCTGATCTTGTTTGTGATGACTGGCTTTGACATTGCAGATATGTATACTACAGGGTATAGTGCTGCCACCTACCTTTGTTTTTGAAGACAAAGTTTGTGTATTTTTACTCTGTCGAATAAACTTGTTCTGAGTTCAGTTCACTCATTCATGTGATAGGAACATTAATATTAGGCCTATGATTGTTAATTGCATTTGCATGCTTAGTGCATTTTGTAAATCGCTGTCTATTGTCATAATTTTGTTTGTGCAAGCTATTTTTGCCACAGTTACAAACAGTTGAGCAATTGAGCGCTGCTTCAAAGTTCTGCTACTCCATAAGGTTATAAATTATGCACAGGATTCGGAACTGAAAAACTCTTTGATGGTCATAAGTTGCTAATTTAGCATGACAAATGTGCAACATGTGTAAAAAAAAGTCTCACACTTTGCTAATTGGCTGTTTAAATCCGAAATAAATATACACAATATGAAATACTTGCCTGACAGAGACGTCTGAAATATTAGTCCGCAGTTAAATTTATTTGGGTGTAAAGCCGACATTAACGAGTGAGTATTATTTTTTTTTATTGTTTGTAAATATATATATATATGTATAGTTATTTCCTCTCTCTCTCTAATTTACCTAGTTCATAGTAATAACTTAAATGTCCTTCTTTTTATGTTCACTGGAAATATATTATTTATCTATCTATCTATCTATCTATTTATTTATCTATCTTTATCTATCTATCTATATATCTATCTACTGATACATTTAGTTATACATTGAACAAATAGCCGTGGTCATAAATTAGTGTGATGTCTTTTTAACAATCTTTGAAGAAGAAAACCATCAATAAGTTCTCTTTTTGTTTTCAGGATTCTTGGTGGATTCAACATGAAACTCAAATGTATCATGCAATTGTTCATTATCTTTCTATCAGCCACAACCTGCTGTTCAATAAGCACTTTGCATTTTTCAAGAATATCCTGGACCAGCATTGCAGTTAGAGTCAAGCAAAGAATCGGTGTGTAGAAAACAGCAGGCCAAGTGAAAAGTGTAGCTGCTTGTGGATTGCTGTGTAATGAACTTGGCGTCACCAAATGTCAATTGTTTGCTGTGGATACAAGTCTCAGATGTAATATACTGAATTATGACTTCAGCTATACCACTATCCTTGATTTTTCCTCAGTGAAAGTGTATGTCAGATCAGGTAAGTTTTTTTGTGTGTTTTTTGTTGTTTTCATTTTTAAATCTAGGCATGAATAAATAACTGTGACATTAGCATATGGTACTATCCACAAATAATCATTACGAATAATAAAATTAACAAAATTATCTTCTCTCTAAATCATAGATACCAGTGACACAGGGAGAAAAACTAGATTAAAGTTTGAGATACAGGTATTTAACGACTATCTTTCTGCAAAATGTCTTAAATATGAGCAAGATTACTTGCATTAGTTCTTCGACAAAAACTTAAATGTGGAAATTTTCCAATTGTTTAGTATGAGCGGGGTACAGTCGGAACAAAGAATAAATGCAAAATTATCTCAGTTTAGAAAACTAAACTAAATATTTTAAAAATGCCATTTTTCTGCTGTTCATTTTGTTATAAAATGAAATTGGCTAAATTTATTTGCCACAAATTGTCATAGAATGCACACAACAACTACCAAATATCAGATGACTATAAATAACAACTGTGGAATCAGTAGTGTAGATGTACTTAATGTGAGACTAAATATGATATCAAAGGCTTCAATATTTTTGCACTAGGCCTTAAGTAATATCCTGAATAGGCCTACAGTAACTAGACAAATTATTTTATTATTTGTGTGTTATATTTGCATATATTGTATTTTAATTCTACAGGGCCCTGTTGTAAAACAGACAGTAGTCTGACACATGTTACCCTGTTAAAATATATTGAAATAAATAAAATAAATATAGGAGGGAGTTAACCAACATTTTGTTGGTTATATCTCGACACTGAATGTTCATAGGCGTAGGGGATATAACCAACAAAATGTTAGTTAACTCCCAACTATGTGGGATATAACTAACTTATACTCCATTAAACATATTCGCTAATTTGTTTGGTTTATTTGTGTTTCACTGTCTTTATTGCGCAAGAAAATTTCAGTTTGCACTCAGGAGGGAGGTAAAGAACATTTTTGTTGGTTATATCCCTCTCAGGACAAAAGGAAAACAGTCTTAGTGGAGAATAGATAAGAGTAAATGGTCTTTACTATTAAAGAATAGATAAGAGTAAATGGTCTTTACTATTAAAGCATAGATAAGAGTAAATGGTCTTTACTATTAAAGCATAGATAAGAGTAAATGGTCTTTACTATTAAAGAATAGATAAGAGTAAATGGTCTTTACTATTAAAGCATAGATAAGAGTAAATGGTCTTTACTATTAAAGCATAGATAAGAGTAAATGGTCTTTACTATTAAAGCATAGATAAGAGTAAATGGTCTTTACTATTAAAGCATAGATAAGAGTAAATGGTCTTTACTATTAAAGAATAGATAAGAGTAAATGGTCTTTACTATTAAAGCATAGATAAGAGTAAATGGTCTTTACTATTAAAGAATAGATAAGAGTAAATGGTCTTTACTATTAAAGAATAGATAAGAGTAAATGGTCTTTACTATTAAAGAATAGATAAGAGTAAATGGTCTTTACTATTAAAGCATAGATAAGAGTAAATGGTCTTTACTATTAAAGCATAGATAAGAGTAAATGGTCTTTACTATTAAAGCATAGATAAGAGTAAATGGTCTTTACTATTAAAGAATAGATAAGAGTAAATGGTCTTTACTATTAAAGAATAGATAAGAGTAAATGGTCTTTACTATTAAAGAATAGATAAGAGTAAATGGTCTTTACTATTAAAGCATAGATAAGAGTAAATGGTCTTTACTATTAAAGCATAGATAAGAGTAAATGGTCTTTACTATTGAAGAATAGATAAGAGTAAATGGTCTTTACTATTGAAGCATAGATAAGAGTAAATGGTCTTTACTATTGAAGCATAGATAAGAGTAAATGGTCTTTACTATTGAAGCATAGATAAGAGTAAATGGTCTTTACTATTAAAGCATAGATAAGAGTAAATGGTCTTTACTATTGAAGAATAGATAAGAGTAAATGGTCTTTACTATTGAAGAATAGATAAGAGTAAATGGTCTTTACTATTGAAGAATAGATAAGAGTAAATGGTCTTTACTATTGAAGCATAGATAAGAGTAAATGGTCTTTACTATTGAAGAATAGATAAGAGTAAATGGTCTTTACTATTGAAGAATAGATAAGAGTAAATGGTCTTTACTATTGAAGCATAGATAAGAGTAAATGGTCTTTACTATTGAAGAATAGATAAGAGTAAATGGTCTTTACTATTAAAGCATAGATAAGAGTAAATGGTCTTTACTATTAAAGCATAGATAAGAGTAAATGGTCTTTACTATTAAAGCATAGATAAGAGTAAATGGTCTTTACTATTAAAGCATAGATAAGAGTAAATGGTCTTTACTATTAAAGAATAGATAAGAGTAAATGGTCTTTACTATTAAAGAATAGATAAGAGTAAATGGTCTTTACTATTAAAGCATAGATAAGAGTAAATGGTCTTTACTATTAAAGCATAGATAAGAGTAAATGGTCTTTACTATTAAAGCATAGATAAGAGTAAATGGTCTTTACTATTAAAGCATAGATAAGAGTAAATGGTCTTTACTATTAAAGAATAGATAAGAGTAAATGGTCTTTACTATTAAAGAATAGATAAGAGTAAATGGTCTTTACTATTAAAGAATAGATAAGAGTAAATGGTCTTTACTATTAAAGCATAGATAAGAGTAAATGGTCTTTACTATTAAAGAATAGATAAGAGTAAATGGTCTTTACTATTAAAGCATAGATAAGAGTAAATGGTCTTTACTATTAAAGCATAGATAAGAGTAAATGGTCTTTACTATTAAAGAATAGATAAGAGTAAATGGTCTTTACTATTAAAGAATAGATAAGAGTAAATGGTCTTTACTATTAAAGCATAGATAAGAGTAAATGGTCTTTACTATTAAAGAATAGATAAGAGTAAATGGTCTTTACTATTAAAGCATAGATAAGAGTAAATGGTCTTTACTATTAAAGAATAGATAAGAGTAAATGGTCTTTACTATTAAAGCATAGATAAGAGTAAATGGTCTTTACTATTAAAGAATAGATAAGAGTAAATGGTCTTTACTATTAAAGCATAGATAAGAGTAAATGGTCTTTACTATTAAAGAATAGATAAGAGTAAATGGTCTTTACTATTAAAGCATAGATAAGAGTAAATGGTCTTTACTATTAAAGCATAGATAAGAGTAAATGGTCTTTACTATTAAAGAATAGATAAGAGTAAATGGTCTTTACTATTAAAGAATAGATAAGAGTAAATGGTCTTTACTATTAAAGCATAGATAAGAGTAAATGGTCTTTACTATTAAAGCATAGATAAGAGTAAATGGTCTTTACTATTAAAGAATAGATAAGAGTAAATGGTCTTTACTATTAAAGAATAGATAAGAGTAAATGGTCTTTACTATTAAAGCATAGATAAGAGTAAATGGTCTTTACTATTAAAGCATAGATAAGAGTAAATGGTCTTTACTATTAAAGCATAGATAAGAGTAAATGGTCTTTACTATTAAAGAATATATAAGAGTAAATGGTCTTTACTATTAAAGAATAGATAAGAGTAAATGGTCTTTACTATTAAAGAATAGATAAGAGTAAATGGTCTTTACTATTAAAGAATAGATAAGAGTAAATGGCCTTTACTATTAAAGAATAGATAAGAGTAAATGGCCTTTACTATTAAAGAATAGATAAGAGTAAATGGTCTTTACTATTAAAGCATAGATAAGAGTAAATGGCCTTTACTATTAAAGCATAGATAAGAGTAAATGGCCTTTACTATTAAAGAATAGATAAGAGTAAATGGTCTTTACTATTAAAGCATAGATAAGAGTAAATGGCCTTTACTATTAAAGCATAGATAAGAGTAAATGGCCTTTACTATTAAAGAATAGATAAGAGTAAATGGCCTTTACTATTAAAGAATAGATAAGAGTAAATGGCCTTTACTATAAAAGCATAGATAAGAGTAAATGGCCTTTACTATTAAAGAATAGATAAGAGTAAATGGTCTTTACTATTAAAGAATAGATAAGAGTAAATGGTCTTTACTATTAAAGCATAGATAAGAGTAAATGGTCTTTACTATTAAAGAATAGATAAGAGTAAATGGCCTTTACTATTAAAGCATAGATAAGAGTAAATGGCCTTTACTATTAAAGAATAGATAAGAGTAAATGGCCTTTACTATTAAAGCATAGATAAGAGTAAATGGTCTTTACTATTAAAGCATAGATAAGAGTAAATGGTCTTTACTATTAAAGAATAGATAAGAGTAAATGGTCTTTACTATTAAAGCATAGATAAGAGTAAATGGTCTTTACTATTAAAGCATAGATAAGAGTAAATGGTCTTTACTATTAAAGCATAGATAAGAGTAAATGGTCTTTACTATTAAAGCATAGATAAGAGTAAATGGTCTTTACTATTAAAGCATAGATAAGAGTAAATGGTCTTTACTATTAAAGAATAGATAAGAGTAAATGGTCTTTACTATTAAAGAATAGATAAGAGTAAATGGTCTTTACTATTAAAGAATAGATAAGAGTAAATGGTCTTTACTATTAAAGAATAGATAAGAGTAAATGGTCTTTACTATTAAAGCATAGATAAGAGTAAATGGTCTTTACTATTAAAGCATAGATAAGAGTAAATGTTAAAGAATAGATAAGAGTAAATGGTCTTTACTATTAAAGAATAGATAAGAGTAAATGGTCTTTACTATTAAAGAATAGATAAGAGTAAATGGTCTTTACTATTAAAGAATAGATAAGAGTAAATGGTCTTTACTATTAAAGAATAGATAAGAGTAAATGGTCTTTACTATTAAAGCATAGATAAGAGTAAATGGTCTTTACTATTAAAGAATAGATAAGAGTAAATGGTCTTTACTATTAAAGCATAGATAAGAGTAAATGGTCTTTACTATTAAAGAATAGATAAGAGTAAATGGTCTTTACTATTAAAGAATAGATAAGAGTAAATGGTCTTTACTATTAAAGAATAGATAAGAGTAAATGGTCTTTACTATTAAAGCATAGATAAGAGTGAATGGTCTTTACTATTAAAGAATAGATAAGAGTGAATGGTCTTTACTATTAAAGAATAGATAAGAGTGAATGGTCTTTACTATTAAAGCATAGATAAGAGTGAATGGTCTTTACTATTAAAGAAAAGATAAGAGTGAATGGTCTTTACTATTAAAGAAAAGATAAGAGTAAATGGTCTTTACTATTAAAGAAAAGATAAGAGTAAATGGTCTTTACTATTAAAGCATAGATAAGAGTAAATGGTCTTTACTATTAAAGCATAGATAAGAGTAAATGGTCTTTACTATTAAAGAATAGATAAGAGTAAATGGTCTTTACTATTAAAGAATAGATAAGAGTAAATGGTCTTTACTATTAAAGAATAGTTTATCATGTCATGACTACATATCCACTTTAATATATATTACTTATTATATAGTGAAAACCCAATTGGATAAGCATTGGATTGCTTAATTCAAAATATTTCAAACTGAATAATTCCCTCTTATTATGAATTCAATAAAATACTAAATGTTGATTTTCTTTGTGAGACAAGATGTGCAATGGGCAGTAAACCCCTATGAAAGCCAATATTGGAGAAAAAATTATATTCCATGTTTTTACAATTAGAGTAATCTAGAGCATCCCCCCTCCTTGCCTACACTGCCTACGCTGCTGCTGCGTTGACCCATATGTTGTCAAAACTCAGAGCGTTTGTTCACTTAAATATACCTGGTCTGTCATTGAAAAATTAGTATGATAGTCTATACTTGATAAAGGCCTAGGCCCAGGTATAAAAATAGAAGATGGTATGTTTTTTTTATATCAGCAATTACAGCCTTTCATTTTCATTTTACCAGATGTCAAGTGGAGTTACGACTGTGACACAAATGTAGCAATGACTTGTCCATCAGGAAAACTCATTGATGTTGTGAGAGCGAAATCTACTGCTGGTTGTCAAATTTCACTACTGAGTCTCGTGTTGGGTTGTAGCAGAGATGCAAAACCTGAACTCGCCTCATGCCAAGGCTTATCGACATGCTCAGAAACAGTCAACGGATTCGTGATCTTGATTTGCCCTGACGTAATATCTGGTACTTATCTGGAAGTAATGTATGCTTGTGTGTAATTACAGAAGTATACAAGGGAGACAAAAATACACTTTATATTAACTTTATGTCAAGATTAAACATTATATTTATTGTAATTTAACAGTGATGGAAGTGGTGGAACTTACAGTCACTGGATCGCTGTTAGCCTTTAAATTTCAAAAATTTAAATTTACTTGCAAATAAACTATTTTAATAAAATTGAAATATGCATGGAAAAATCGTTCATTAATTATTTGAAAAATATACAGAAGTGTATTTGTCATAATATCACATGTTGGGTTCTGTGAGTAGTATCTACTACCTACCTACCTACCTACCTAACTACCTATCTATCTATCTATCTGTATATCTGTCTGTCTGTCTGTCTGTCTAGCTGTCTGCCTGTCTGTTTGTCTGTCTACATATCTACCTATCTACCTACCTACCCACCCATTCACTTGCTGCATTCATTTACCACTGTCTCATCAGCATAACTATTCTCTGTATGCCTTCAAGGCTGCAGTGCATATTCATATCATTATTCAAATTATTGGGTATGACTGATATGACAATTTGTTATTACCGTTCTATGTTATATGAGATGATTGTCATTCGACTTAAATGGAAAAATATTGTGAAATTGACAATTTGCTTGTTCACTTGGATTTTCGTGTTGATCTTTATTCTTGTGTTCATTGAAATACTGTTTGGTGATCAGCTGCCGATTGTCACAGAAATGGTTTGTACCAGTTTTGAATTTATCTTAACTTTATTACATAGTGTGTGGACGATATCATATGCTTATTACGTTGTTTTAGTGGTTCATTTAATCACCTACTCATTCATTTACTCATATATATATGGTTTCATGCAACACTTGTTAAAGAATTTGGGGGACAAAATTGACTGTGTTAATACGCCAAAATTTGCTATATGCAATCAAATCGATGGGTCACATCTTTTTCATATGATTTATTGGTTGGTTTTCAAATAACTAACAGGACAGGATTTTCCATAGTTTTTTACACTGTGTAAATCAGAAATATATAGACTCAAGACGTTTTCATTCACTTTTATTATGAATAAAATACCTCTGCAATGTCTCATGATTGGCTGAAAAAACATGACATGACACTGAGCACTTAGAAAGTACTAGTTATTGCCCTGGGGGCACTATTCCTGAAGAATAGTGACTGGCTCCTCATAATAGTTGCCAGTAGTGACGTGATCACCATTCTTTATTGATTGTGACGTCATCACTCACCAGTGTTGAAGGACTGATTTAGAAAGCTTGGCCTACAATGTAATACGCCTTGGTTTTCAGCAAATTTATCTTAAAAAACCTGAGAAAGAAAAAGTATAACAATGCATTGTGGTTCTGTACATTTTTATTGAATTATTATGCATCATTGGACATACACCAATAATTAATAAGTACAGAATTAATAAGAAAAGGTCTAACAATTCATTGTGGTTTTCTTAAACTTGGGTTTTAATTTAGCAAACATCTGAAGACTAAAAGGAGCTGGTGTAAAATATAAATTAATTGATCTTTGCATTGAATAATTGTTTCACAACCAAATGAAGCTTCATTGAAAAAAATGTCTTGTGGAGGTATAATAAAACAATTAGTGATTGGTCACTTCTGGCCCTAGAAAATTTTATTTGAC
This sequence comes from Alitta virens, assembly GCA_932294295.1. Lineage (NCBI taxonomy): Eukaryota > Metazoa > Annelida > Polychaeta > Phyllodocida > Nereididae > Alitta > Alitta virens. The sequence continues at coordinate 29,615,194 of OW028579.1, forward strand.
CCTCGGGAGTGATAGTTGCCACCATTTCCCTTGGCTAATGCCTTGGGAAATAGAAGCATTTATCACTCCCTCGGGTCAAATAACATTTTCTAGAGCCATCGCACCAGTCAATATTTGTATAAAAGTAATGAAAAAAAGTTATAAAAGTGGGGTGGCATCATAAAGACAAATTATGTCATTTGCAGCCACACTAGGAGTAACAATTCTACAATGCAGTGATATATATTCATTGTTTAGTTTTTGTTGTGTTTAATGAGCTGCTTGTGTAAAACTCCGCAATTTTGAGAGTCTATAATATATATATATATAGTTTGTACTTTTTAGGGCGATACCAGAAATTCTGTTTTTTTTTCCTAATGCCAAAATTGTTTTTTTTTTTCAATATTGTTCTTAAATAAACCTAAACTGGTAGGGACAAGCCAAAAACCAATTTGGGGTTTTTTTGGGTATTTTTTCTGGTGAAGCATAGTTCACAGTAACTCATATATATCTATGAATAATGAATCTTTTTATTTATTTATTTTTTCTAGAATCTCCCAGGTACTGTGCTAAGATATCCCCCGACTAGACTGCCCCCGAGACATTCTATTAATGTGTGTGACATTACTGAAGTACCTGCCCTTTTAAGGTGCAACAGTACAACATCATCATTTGTTAATTATGTGTGCACTGAACCGTGGAATATCACATGCAGCATGCAGTTACCTGAGGCAAGGGATGCATATTACAGGTAAATTAACCTTAAAAACACCTTGCTATTAAATCTAAAGTCTCTGATATGACCTATTTTAATCTTTTTCTTTTTAATTCAAAGGGTATATCTTATGGTGATTTTTTTAATGTTTCAACGAATATGAATGCCGTTATATAACAATATTCTTAAGGTCATAAAATAATGACAAGGAACCTCATAAAAAGGTAAAATTAATATTGTATAGGTATGGAGTATGTTTTGTCCATGAACACTGATGGTAGCATTGAAAGAAAAGGAATCGCTGGAAATACATTAAGTGCAATATCTGATCAAATATAATATGGACAAGTAATAATACATAATTAGATGCAAAACTTTAGAAGGTTGCAATAAAGTCAAACTATTCTCCATGAAGACCAAGGTGAATGACAATTAGGCCTGTTCATGTGAAAGATTCCTAAAATCGTCAAGACAATATTAAAGCTGCAACTTCAAAAAAAAAGAAGATGAAAGAAGAATTTGAAAATTAGGACAAGTGAAAAATTATTAATTCAGAACAAAGGAGTATTTTCAGAATTCATAAAAATGGGAGACGTACCTTGCATATGTTTTCATTATTATATTTGTTTATATTATAAGTTGTATTTACAATTATTTAATTGTTTATTAATTGTCCACTTGGATTACTTCTGCATTCTATGAGTATTTTAGCAATGTAAGTAATAATTATTATTTTATTTCTACTATCTAATACATTTGTGCTATTTTTGTTTCAGAAATGCCGTGTTACTGGAAGCTAACTGCAAAAATTTTACAAGTTTTGGTCATTTGAGTGACCCATGGTACTGGTGTCTTTCGCCTTATATGAAACCTAGAGACAAAGATTGCTTAGTATATTCAATTGGGTGAGTAATTCAGAAATGTAATATTTAAACTTTACATTACACTACAACGAGATGGTAAATCTTTAAATCTTTCATTTTGATTCAGTGGCAAAAATGATTGGGCTTTTGAAAAGGACATTGAGAAGTTTTTACCATGCAAGATACATGCATTTGATAAAGGGTGGGTAGATGGAATTATCTTATTGAAAATGACATGGTGAAATTAACAAGCCTCTTCTTTTTTTCTATAAATGAAAATAAAGTCTTGTTAACTTAACTTCCATTAACCTATAATTAAGATAGTCTCATCATCAGTAGCTAAAAAACGTTTCCAGCTTCCACCAACCCATCTTATTACCGAGCATTATACAGATCTGTGTCGTAATTTAGAATGTATAAATTGGGTCAGATAATGTTACTTTAATGGAGTAATTTCATTACCGTCAATTTCTAAATTCGCAATCCCATTTTATTACTGTCGAAAGCACCTCACCAAATCAATGTATGGAGCAGAATGCTTCTGTACCATTAAAAAAAGTGAATGTATTTTCAACCACCTCTCTAGAGGGCTTAATATGTCAATGGTAATGTCATTTCATTCTAATACAAGGACCACACAATATATTTTATAGCAACGTGGTGGAGTTATCATAGTAAATCACTTTGTCTAATTTCCCTGGCATTATGTACAAGTTATGCTATGAATTACAATTTGAAATTATACTATTCAAGCATGCACAGAAATGTTTCTAAAGGTGTCTCTCAAGGTTTGATAGTAGGCAGATATAAGAGGTAAGTGGAACTCACCCTCAGTATAATCACAAAATGTCTTTACACCAAGGACAGAATCTCCCATTAAGTGGAATTTCATAATAGCAACCAACTTGTGTATGTTGAAAAGGACACTACAACCTAGCCAAGCAAGCCTCATTGCGTCCGAGTTTGCAGAATGAGGGCCATGCAGCATTTTGTATATTTTTTTGTGGGATTATATGTGTACGTGGTTTAACAACCTTTCGACCTACCTGAATCTATGTTATACTGAACAATAATGAGTGCACACACTATTACTAATCATGACATATAATTTTTCCACAATAACCATTTTCATGCAGTGAATCAGTAATTTTAACTTCTGCTTCATAAATATTTTTTAATGTTATCATTATATGACTTAGTTATCGCCTATGAACACTAATTACTCATTTTCAATGCTGTTAAATAGTGAAAGTTGCATGGCTGCGTTTATATACAGTCCAGAAATTATTCATTCAACCTGTTACAAAATACCATGAAAAATGACAGGACTGCTGCCAGGCTAGGTAAAACCTAAGCTGTTGATGTTGCTGATACTTTCATCAGCATTCAGCAGTCTACTTTTTTTTCCAGGAATATATATTCTGATTCCCTTTTATTCCCACACCAATTGATGCCATCATTCTGTAATTTTTGTTCTAGCACTAATGCAATATACCAGAGTCAGCATATGGCAGTCAGGGACCTTACACCAGATGATAATGAGCGAACTGAAGACATCTTCAAGCTTGATGCTCTTGCAGAAGTGTGTATAGTACCAAGACTACTTCACTATTAACTCAATTTGACACTAAAAATGTGTAAGACAATATACCAAAATTGTTTGAAGATAACAGCATTATTTGCATAAAATATATGAATAAATCTGCTGTGATATTCCAAAATATATACCCAGATAGCATTCCAAATCCAGCCTGCATTGTTTCCATATAGGCTACTGTCATTGCGACATGGTTTTAACATCGCCGACATTACGCCGACCTTGAAACGATTTGGAATGCTATCTGGGTATTGTCTTACAAAGTTTACAATATATGCTATTGCACTAAAATCTGATTTTTATGATCATATCTTTAAAAAAATTGAGTAAATAGGCCTATATGTACCAGTGTGGACTGAAAAACCTAACCATCTCTTCATTATGTCTGTCGCTGCAAGCTGGTTATGTAATCAAGCTAGCAGCATAAATGTTTACAATGGATAAAAGTCCTTTTTTCACTTTACATACATTTTGATATATTCGCATTTGTTCTTTCAGGATGTAATCGACTATGTACGAATAGAGGCAGATTTCACAGAGTGGGACATCATCCAATCAGCATATGATGCTGGTCATCTGTCAAAAGTGAAGCAATTAGCAGTCGTATTTCATACTTTCCGAGATACTACAGAGGATTACGTCTTTTTCTGGATGGTCTTACGTAAACTTTTTTTGGCAGGATTTAGGAAATGGCGAGTTTCTATTAGAAAAGAACTGTGCTTCACTGCGGAAGGAAAGACGAGAAAGTACTGTCCGGTCATGAGAATGTTCTTCATTAATAAATATCATTTTACAGCAAAGTCATATTAGAATAACCCAGATCAGAGACCACTTTGGCTGAATGGTGGCCCATAGTCTGCACCAGCAAAATCGGTCAATCAAACATTGGCCCAGCATTGGCACTAAGCCGATCTAGGCCCGACTACAGACCACATCGGCTGAATTTTGACCCATGGTTGGTACCACCCAGATAACATTTGACATCGTATTGACGTCGAACCTATTTGGGCGACGTTGGACCACCATTGGACCAACATCTGGCAAACATCAGCCAATGTAGCATGTTATCAGGGCACTCAGCCAGCATCATAACTTCATTGCACATAGATCTGTTATAAGTCTTTCATATTGTCCAAAAAACTATTCAAAAAGTAAATTTCTGATAAATGGCCTCTTTTTTATTTGTCAACTGTCCCAGCGGAGGAGTACACCACCCATACAAATTAGTGATATTTTGTTCTAAAAAATATAGAGAATCAGAATCTCTTTATTGTCCTTTCATGTGTAAACAAAACATAATGCATAAATATTTGAAAGGACTGGGGACCACTTTAGGACAAGATTTTGTCGTTATCAAGTGGCCCCATGGATGGAAAAGGAATGCCTGCATGCACATACCTCTCAGACAGTGTGAGGGAAGCTACTGCTTCTATTAAATTTCACAACAAAGAAAGACCAACATTTGCATGAATGAATGGAAGAAAGAATGACAGATGACTCGAATTCTATTTAAAAGGCAGATAATAAATAGTGTAAAAATATTTTTAGACACTAGTGTGAGTGTAATAACTTTACAGGTACTAAACATAACCTGCCAAATTTTGTTTGATATAGACATATATCTAAGTATTAATTCTATATGAAATAGCCTTTATTTATTTGTACACCATATTTAGCTTAGCAGCTTTGATAATCATACCCATGTTGAAAGTTTCATGCTGTTGTGCAAAGTTGTTGACCAAATAATCGAAATTTAGAACAGCCTATAATGTTTCTACTATAGCAGACTTAAAAGCAAATTTGTACAATATGTTATTTATGTGATTAAAACTGATCTCAAAATAACAGAATGAATGAACTTAATAAGCACTCAGGGTAAGGTTACCCATACAATTCTTATTTCTATCTAAACAAACTCAAACCTAGTTATTCACTCTATGGCATTCAGATCTGTGACCTGACAAGATCTGAAAAAATACTTACTGCAAGGAGAAAATGTCTACGAGACATGTGGCAGCTTCCCTATAGGACACACTCTCGCTTGCTGCCATCACTGTCAAATTCTATGTGCTGTAAAAATATATTGGTGAAATTATTCATTAAGTTTGCCTGCAATAGTTTGCAACACCATTCCCCAGAAATCTGTTTTATGTTTAATACTGCTGTGACATCACAAAATACTAGCTTTGCAAAAAGTCTGAGATTTGCAAGCAAGGAAACTCAACTAGTCCCTGAATCTTTCAGTAATCAGAGTGTGTATTTCTGTGTACGCCAAATCATGAAGGAGTGTGAGCAGCCGTGTAAAATGTTGGATGATTGCAGGACTTCCCATACTACTGATATACTAATAAATGAGACTATTGAACTTTTAAATACTCTTTGCTTAAATGATTCAATTAATTTATTTGATTGTAAATTTTTAAATGTGATATGATTATATGACTCAAACTTTGTACCAATGGTGTATGAATAAAGATTACATATCTATTTCACTGATGAATTTCCAAATTATTAACAGAGGTATATCACCTCAAGACCCCAATCTAGAATCCAGATAAAGTTAATGATAGAAGTAGAACTTGATGGAGTCACATCCAAATAACAGCAAAACACATCTATACATCTTAAGTACTAATATCTCAGAATTTGAGTATTGATTCACATTTGGTTTAGACCAATTTACCAGTCCCTACTTCAGAGATGTACCTAAGGGTCAGTCTGTCTTATGTCATCAAAAGTAGGATGCATTTTCAAAAATGCATAATTGGCAGTCATATTATGATACATAACTCAGTAGCTGAGAAATCATCAAGATCATCAGTGAGATAGTCTACTGCATGTTGAAATGGATGGATGGCCAACCAGGTTATATTCTGCCAGGACAACTGGATTGAAATGTACTGACTTGTGTAGACTACAAGACTGAAAATCAAGCTCCTGCGACAATATGGAGTTCTTGTGGACCATCAGTGGATCTTGTCCATCATATGTCTCGAGCTTCCAGCCATTACCCACAGGGCTAGGTATCTCTGGCCTGGGTTCCATGCATTGTTGCCGGATGGCAACTTGATATCTATCAGAGGTTACAGCTAAGATCAGCAAAATGCACAACTGTAGGTTTAGATGCATAGATTTGACATGTAACGGCCTCCAGCTTGCCCGGCCAATTCTGATGTCCCATTCTATTGCTGACCAAGTTCCATCCACAAAGGCTTCAAGGCCATCCTTGTTTGTGGCCAGTAGCACCCATGCACTGCCTTTGCCATTTGTTAGTAAAGGGACACACATATATATGCACATTTTAATGCTATGTACCTTAGTCATTATATGTTTGAGACGAATCTTCCATACTAATATATTTAGTAGCTGATGATTAGAATTATCTTCTTTTATAACTTCTTTTTGTGATTTTTATTTATGTGGCCCACAGGCGCCCTCCAGCAGGGGCTATCATCAAGATAGAGAATAAAGAAAGGTGTAGCACTGGGAATTCTCATGCGACAGTCTTGCGGACAGAATTCAGGTCACTGGTGTCTCCAACTACGTCCGCGCTGCTCTAAATCAGGTCTGCCTTAGTTTGCAGCCAGTCCATGGCCTACGGGGCCTCAGGGTTTTCCCTAATAAACCACATGACTGTCGCGATCGTATTGAGGTCCGAAAAATGTGTTTTAACTGCCAAAAATGAGACAATAACCACACTTTTGTCGATTCAAAAAGTTAGGAAATATTGTTTACTTGATGTTACCAAAGATTCAGACATTTATATTGAGTGTAGTGAGAGCTTTAAATTAGGCCAAGTCTACTTGCTCAATGCACAAGAGTGGCACCTTCTTATTATGTATTGACATGTATAGCAGCTGGACGGCGCCTGTGTGTGGCCTGAAAAGCCAAGATGACATCCGGCTAATACTGTCTACCGTTTTTGCTTTTGGATACAATAACAAAACTTGAACTTGAACTTGAAACTGACCACGCTTCTACAAGATTCAACACCAAGAATAACTGCCACCTTCAATTGCTAGGCCCACAACAAAGACATCTGTCTCCTGAAGAAATGAAAGCCACTGCTATCCTGCACTGCAAGGATCTGAAAATATTTCTGCCATTTGAAGATTCTGACTCTGCGCACAATGATTCTACCAAATATTTGGTGGTCTGCTATCAAAATAACTGCCCTTTTTTTTTTTGCATTTTCACATGTTTTCTTTGAGAGAAATGTGTGAATGTTTTTAAGCTTGTTCAAAGTAATGCTGTCATAGAAGTCAGTAACAGGCAAAGCGTTATCTATACTCTCTATTCCTTGAATTTCCTGAGTCCGCACGGCATGTGCTTTCCTCATTCACTTAAAAGAAATTACGTATCCCCCAGAAAGCACTCCTTTGCTCAGGTGCCCAGATCAGAGGATGAACCTGGTTGTACCACCAAAAGTTCAGGTGTCTCTGTTGATTGTGTTCTCAAGTGCTTGATCTAATGGAAGACATCCAAATAGATAAGTGGCAGAAAAGTAGCCTTTCTAAAATGCATTATGCATATCAATATGAGTTCCTTGAAGATCAGACACCAGGCATATACCTGGCATAATTGGCCCTGTAATATGCAAATGACCATGGAATCAGTGCTCAGATGGCATGCAAATGCAGATCCCAATCTCCTTTACAAGATGCACAAAGAAGAAGTAATGTATCACAAAATATTCCCCATTTGAGTTCCGAAAATTAAGAAAATTAATATTGCCTGCATCAGTCTCAGTTTTAAGTAACTGTAGCATTCTTGTTATATTGGTTTTAGATTGACTGTAGTGCTAACTTCAGCTTACACTGCTTTTAGGGGAGCCTGGTGATCTGACACATGTGTAGCGAACTGCTTCCAAATTATTCTCACCAATTCGCTCTTAGAGCTCTATGGTAAATTGTAGCCTCACTGAACTCCAGTGAAGAATTTTCAGCAATGATTCTCGACTCCATGCGTAATCATGAAGTCCAGCAATCTTAATCTACATGCCCTTACCAGGGCTTTGAGGTCAGCATAACGTGTTCTTTACATGCTGGCAAAAAAGGCCCTGTTTTGTAATGACAAGTCAACGGTCTCTTGGGCAACATTTTTGCCAACACTGATATTGTCACAATGCAATCATTGGTGCCTAAAATCATAAGGTTATGCATACATGATACTGTACAGATTTCAGGAAACTGATGATAAGCTTCGAATAGCAATTATGATATTTCTTATTACGATAATGTCAAATATAAATTTGCTCATCTGTTTTTTGGATACTGTGCATGTATACCTGGATCAACATAAATGAAAGTATGTCAACACCAATTGAAAACTTATATTATCAGCTCCAATTTGGTACTTATAAGCCAACTTTTCCTTCATATGTGTCAGTTATAATGCAATAAACTGTAGATAAGTCAATTTGTCAATGGCGTCTGTCAGCATCAAAAGTGGTCGAATATATTCACTGATATCACAGGGAAGACAAAGAGCTAGGCAATGCATACATTTTTTGACACCTACAACATTGGTCTTTGAAAAATCATACTGAGGTACCGACAGTTAAAATTTAAGGTCCAGGCTCACGGCCTGCTTATACAGCTAACTTTCCCTCTGTAGGTTCCCGGGAAAAGTCTGTATAGGGGAGAAAGTGCACCTGGGCATGGGATAATGTATTGTACTGCGTTTTCAACATATCTTATATTCATAGGATGACCATAGTATACCAAGAAACATACAATAAAAAATGATATAAACCATGGAACTGCTTTATATATAAATTAACCAAAGATCAATCGTCTTTGAGAATATTTGCATGATAACATACAATTCATTCAGGAATGTGACATTCAAAACTCGACATTAGACATAGGAAGAGAAATTTCAACATGGAAAAAACCTCTGCAAACAAGCATGGGATGATAAGTCTTGTCCATTTTTGTATGCAATTCTGGAAAACATGGGTAACAGATAGCTATCAGGCTGATCCCCATTAAATTACCTCTGCTTATAAAACAAAACAGAGATGAACATGATCAAATATGCTGTTCGTATAGTAGATTTGCAAGGGGGGATATTTACATTATCATATTCCCCACTTACTTTGTGTAGGAGGGGGAATACATCCCCCATCTCCCAAGGATCTGCGCCCCTGGGTATACGTTATTGTTAAATTTGCAATAATATATATGTTTTATTTTTTTTATGGCAGAACGGTTGCTGTTGCATGTCATTAATAAAATGCCCTACTTTAACCATAGTTTGTTTCCATTTTGTAGAATTTTTTCCCAAATTTCATTATCCCTTATTTCTAGAGATAGTGTAATCAAATTATGATATTAGTCCGGCAAGCAATCATTGCAAAATTCCAATGCCATTCAGAGAATCCGTCCAGCTAACCGACCACTTAGCCATGAAATATTGCTAAAAATTTTAAATACAATTGCTTTTTTTAAAAAATAAGGGACAGCAGGAGGTAAAATGTACATTTGTGCAATAAAAAAAAAACAATATCATTGTGATGCAACATTATACATCATTCTTTATTCTTTTGAATCTTTACCCGAGTGGTATACATAATAATACACACGCCACATGACTAAAAACTTGGTACAGGCAAATATCTTGAAATTTTATAGCACATAAGAGTTGTGCAGAACAGCTATACAATTAAATTGTTCATTTCAATCTCACACACTTTCATCACTTCATGTGGGTTTATGACGCCTTCATTAAAAACAAGGACCATTTCCTGACAGCCACCAGGGGGACACTCGCATTTTAGATCACAGTGCTCCCTGGTGGAAGAAGTTGACATGAGTGAACACCTGACTTCATCTCCACATACAGGTGTGCATATCTCATTGCCTGGTGCATCTTTGAATGATCTAGCAAACAATTGCAATGTGAGCTTCATGCAAGATGCATCAAACAGATTACAACTAAGATTGCTTCCATGAAGAGTGGTCTGAATTGTCTTGCTCTCCGTCAGTAATTCTCCATTTAGAATAACAACCACTGGGGTTGGCCTTGATGTAGAAGTTGTTACAAATTCATAGCAGGTTTCATTATTACCATCCGCCATGTAAAGAGTGGAGTCATTTTTGTGAATATTTTTTGGAACCCACTGACGTATATTCACTGGAAGAGAAACAGGAGTGTGTATTATTCACTAATATCCTTTTATCATACTTCTGCAGTGTTTGTAAGTTATTGGTTGAAACGAGTATGGTCAACTCGTCCGCCAGACGACTGGTCTGCTACCAACTCGTCCGCCGTCTAACCGACTGGTCCGCCAGCAAAACCAACTCATCCGCTGCTGAAGCCTACTCGTCCACCAAGTGAGACCAACTCATCTGCTTGTGGCTGCCCTAACCACCCCCTTCTAAAAGTGAGTTAATTGTGGGTTATCCAAACTGAAATATCTTGAGAACTAAAAAGCGTAGGTAGGTGGTTTTTATTCCTACTTGTTTGCCACAGAATGTACTGTTTTGTGCATCTTGTTGCAAGTCCGTAACTTGTAAATACCAAAACTAAACAGGGAAAATATAATGAAATACTGCAAATGCAATTCCCACCTCACTGATCTAGATAACACGGGGAGTAGGGTAGGAGGAGGGGACGCAAAGCCCGCAGCTGACCCCCGGTGGGCAGGCTGACTGCAGCTACCCTAATACCGACGACCAGTTGGCAGAGGACCAGTTGGTTTTCTGGAGGACCAGTTGACCACAGGTAGCGGACCATTTGATCCACCTGGCCAATTGTACTGGCGGGTGAGTTGGTCAGAGGACCAGTCGTTGGGCCAACCAATTCACTAGACCCCGTTGAAACAGCCTCAAATAACTGGTCAAAGAAAGTCATAGTGTTTGATGATGTGACTAATGGACCAGTCAGTGCGGTTAATTACTTAGACTACAGTTATATTCTACCTGTCATCAGAATTGTTGGCAGACTTTAGGGTCATGTTAGCAAAGTCCGATAGACATTGGATCAACGTCTTCCCAAAGTCAGTCCAAAGTCCGCCAGACATCGAATGATGATATTTAGTCATGATATATAATGACTGCTCACAAGAAGTCAAACAATTACTAAATTTGATTATCCTCATGAGTGACATAGACCATTGTAGAAGCTACTACCACTCTCTCGAGTATAGAATTTAATTTTAGCAAGTAATTAAAAATACAAGTATACATACCACAAGTTCCAGAAACAATATCAGAGAGGCCAACAGGGAATAAACTGGGCTCATGAAATCTTTCAAAAAAGGTAGCTGAACAGGTTGTAGAAGAGCAATACCATTTCCCAGCAGCAAATCGATTTAGAGACCTGCAAGGAGACCAATTAATAATGCTATGTAACATGGAAAAGAAGACATTTGTATATACAATGTTACTGCAAACTCTGAAAGACTAATAGACTAGTTTATAACTGATATATAAGTTAAAAAGAATGCCATGTGGATCTAGGACTTCCCAGATAGCATTCCAAATCGTTTGAATGTCGGCGCGATGTCAACGATGATTGAGGCAGTCCCTCAGCCAATGGGAGTCCCTTGTAGTTCAGTTTCCGAATTCATAAAATTTGCTATAAGTACTACAACTGAGTAATTGATGTTGTACAATAAACCAATAAAAAGTTTGTCAAATACAATAATTAAATAATGCCGATTAGCAGCATATAATTTTAAAAAAATGTTGACACTAAAATAGAATTATATACGATTATATAATCCTACATGGGGCCGACGTCAAAATGATGTTAGATGCCAAAAATAATGTACAATGCAAGTAAATGAGCGCAAAGCATTGAATTATTACGAACACGATTTTTACAGTTGTTGCTTATGCTGCAGTCTTTTTATCACAACGGGATTTCCTCTTTTGGGGGACCATTGATAAAATTTGATAATAGGCACCAGAAGTTAATTGCAACACTTTTTCCATGATATGTGTACCAGTAGTAGAAAACCCCCACACTAAATCAGAAATATCTAAAACCAATTACAAAATCCTGGTAAGCATTAAATTGCTTAGTAAATACTTTTTTTTTAAGATGAAAAAATATATTGTAAATTATTCACAGAATCCCATAAATTTTTAATAAAATGGCAAGAAATGTTTTATTAGTTGTGTAAATAGCTAACTTGTGAACATGACCTGCTTGGTTAAAATGAATAAATTTCCATTTTGAAAAGTACAATGGTGCATAATGAAGCCTGTGAATATCACCAATTAGTGATTATGATATCTGTGGGTACATTTGGATCACTCTGTGTACAGTACCTGGAGTGGTCTGCCTTGTAATACACAGGACTGCCTGCACATGTCTCATTGCTGATGAAGTAATGGCCACTGCAGCTTGCATAAAGGTTACCTCCTCCAGGTTTTTCCCAGTAGACATGTTCACAACCTGAATAATTATATATATTTTCTAATTACAATTACTTTACAGCAAATTATCAAATTGTGATGACGCAATGAACCTAATTGGCAAAAAAAGGGAGTTCACAAATATGATAGTTGGATAGGCATAAAATTGAGTAACAATGCTCAAGGGACACCCATTCTGTGACAATGAGGATGTCCCTACCTTACATTCAGTGCTGTAAAATTGTCGCAAAACCAATTTTTCACATAAAACTTGTATCACTATCTGTATCTATTTTTAAATATATTATTTGGACTTTTGTTTAGGTTAATTGGCAGCAGATATATATTACCCAGATACTATTCTCAGCTAATTCATGTGTAAGACATAGACCATTTCTGGTGTTAAAATCATGGTATTACACTGACATAAAATTTTGAATTAAAAGATAAACTATTTCTGTTAGACTTATAATAGGTTATTATCAGTATCATTGTTTTTTGAAAATAGGTTGCGTATACAAATGTAACCATTATATGCAGATTAATTAATCTAAAAGGGCTTTCTTTTGTAGAACTTAATTGACTATTTGTTTGATAGCTAATAATTCTTGGTATATACGAAAATATATTTTTACATGTAATTTCTGCAATCATTCTGACATTAAAAATCATTTATTAATAAGCGACAATCTGTACTCTTAAATGAAACATTAATTGTTTTTTCCCCCCGTTTATTTCAATAAGACATGAGGTTTAGTTATAGAAGTGTTGGAATAGAAGTTTTTCTTTCTTTTAATTATTGTTAAATGTTCAGTAGGAGAGCCATTAATAAGTCTAAACGAAAACAATTTGCAGGTAAATAAAATGTTTATCATGAAATGTCTGACAAAGAAATTTAGTTAAGCATACTTGCTACACACACAAAAAAAAAAAATCTAATTAACAAAATTTTGCACCATATGTTACTGGTTAGTGACAAAGTGACAATTATGAATTTTCTTTTCAAAAGAGATGTAAAACCTTACCAGATACTATTCCAAAAAAGGCAAATAGAGCTGTCACAAGTTCCATTTTCATGGATACAATCTGCAACCACCTCTGCTTCTCCACAAGTTTGAATCCGATTTGTATTTTGGCAGCATAAATCACAATAAATTGGACACAATAATTTCGCACAGTTCTATTGATAACAATTGTATGGCATAATGTTACAGCGATAGTGCCATCAAGTACTTTGGCACAACTATCATTAAAAGATGTCAAACTGGTAAATATTTTATTGTACGGATCCAAGCCATTGGACCGGAGGGGTTACCACAACAAGGGGCTAGCAACATATTAATGTGCTTGTTCTGCTCTAGTTTCAATAACTGTGCACATACCAATAGATTTGTAACATTTTTTAAATATTTTGGTGAAAACGGTTGGTCAAACACAGGTTATATATATGTTATTGTAATGAACCAATTTATCCCATTATGCCTTTGCTTGTTTTGTGCTAGTCAATAGTACATATAATTTGGTGTGAAGTTAAGCAAGGTTTCCAGGTTATTACAGATATATACATGTCATCATATCAGGAGAAGGTTTTTATTGATTTGGAAAAAGGAAAAGAATACCAGCCAAAGTCACCAGAAATGTTGAGTTATTCACAATACCCTTTCATTGGTTGAATTGTATTTCATTTTGCAACCCAAAATATTTCAAGAAGGTTTAATGTCAACTTGAATAAACCTAAAACTGAACTGTTGTTGATGAAAAACTGAACTGTTGTTGATGAAAAACTGAACTGTTGTTGATGTACGTAGTACTTACTATTCGTTTTAGCAGGATGTTATACGGCTATACTTAAAGTGTAGAACATGCATCAATATATATTCAAGTGTTGCCTTACATTTGAATAGATAAATTCCTCTATCTTTTTTCCAAAAGATATTAAATTGAATAAACTCAATTCAATATCTTCTGGGAAAAAAGTATGCATATTTTTACATTACAACATTTTCTGACAAAAGTGACTCCACTGATAGCATAATTTTATGTACGTGCCACGAAATTTTATAAATCAATATTCAAACAATTTTCTAAAGCATGTACAGTATTCAACAAAATAAACATTCCGAATTTTACAGGCTTGACAGTCTGGCTATAACTTTAGTTATACTCCACTAAGACTGTTTTCCTATTGTTCTGAGTGGGCAATAACCAAAGAAAATGGTAGTTAACTCCCTCCAGATTGCAAACTGAACTTGTTTTGCGAAATAAAGACATTATGAACAATGAAATGTTAAAATAAAGATGCGCAAAACGTCAAACAAATAGTAAATATGCCTTTTCGGCGGAGGTATATAAAACAACACAAATGTTAGTTAACTCCCGACTATGAGGGATATTACTAATACTGCTCCAAATTTATGAAACTTCTGAATTATTGTGGGCTACTCTATAGTAGCAGTAGTTACAGTTGAATCTGTTTTATGAGAGGTACTGCACTATGATAAATTTACCTGAATTTTAGGTCGGGATGGGTCACGGTTTACACTATTTCCGAAAATTATCTTTTATTATCTGACTTCAATTTAGACAGGAATAATCGTCAATCGTCATCAACAATAAAAAAATTATTAATTTTACGGCCTCTCAGCCAATCAGACGTATAGAATTTTCGAAAATAAAGATGCGCAAAACGTCGAACAAGAGTTGCAACACCAGAAACGGAACCAACCAAAGTTCAGCATACTGTATAACTATTTGTAAATTTTTCCTTTCGTGAAAATATTATGTTGCCATGAAGGAAAATCGTTTAATGCACATTGACTATGACTATCATTCATATGATTCATTATTTATTAATGGTACAAGCAAAATGGTACATCGGAAGATTCAAACATCAAAACATAAAAAAAATATGACAATGCCCCAGCACTCTGAGGCAAAAACAAGGACCATTACCCGACAGCAACCATGGGGACACACGCATTTTAGGTGCCTGCGGCAAGCCGCTCCATTGAAAGAAGTTGACATCTTCGTAATGGGTTAATTAGGACAGGCTGGGACCATGGCAATGAGATGATAAAACAGCCATCCAACTTTGACTTGACCAGGAATTGAACCTTGGATCCAGTTGGGTGTCCAGTATGCTGCTACCACTGAGCTAGGCCCCCCAACCATACTGTGTTGTGGAAATGAAGTCCCATGCATGGCAGTTTCTACTTCATTGGGCAGAGAGATCTATAAAATGTGTATGTGTCCATCAGGTGGCTGCAAAGATATTGTTCTCATTATGAACAATGAAATGTTGAAATAACAAAATAATAAATTGAAATTTGTGAAATTATGGTTAAAGATCTAATTTCATATTTTATGATGGCCTCAAAGTCAAATGAAGAAGCCCAACTACTGAATTTGCCTTTGTGAACAATATAATATACTGACAATACCTTGTCAATTTCATTTATCATGCTTAATTTTATAAATTATTTATTTATTTTTGGTCAGTATTGCCATGGAGAGGAGTACACTACAAATAATAAAATAGGTGGTATTATTTTCACAAATATAAAGGGACACTTAATATATCCTAAATAGCATTCGAAATCGTTTCAACGTCAGCGCACTGTCTGCAATGTTAATACGATGTTCTAATGACAGTGGCCTATATGGAAACGATGCTGGGTCACAGGGCATTTTTTTAAGAAGATTTCAGTGGTGGGGAATTCAGTTCGATAGGGCAGTCACGTCTGGCTCTAGGCGACTTCGGTTATATGTCAATAGCATAATACAGCAGCTTTAGAAAGAGCATGGACAGTTCAGGGGTGAAAGAGACAGATCAGAAAGATTGTAAAGTAATTGACCAACCTTTCTAGCCCATTCCTAATGTCCTTGTCATAAAATAATTGTGTGTGCTATACAGGCCAATAGTGGAGAAGATACAGAAATAGCACAGAAAAGGGGTAAACTTTGGTCGAAAGAAGTGAAAACAAGTTTATAATTAATAGAAGCATGTTAATAATTAATAAGTAACAATACAAGTAACTTGCAATCTGGAGCTGCTATAAAGATATTAATTTTTAAAAAACCAATAGCTCCAAGTACTGGAGAATCAGGAGATTATTGTTTTTAGATTTTTGTCAGTTTACCAGATAGCATTTTCATATTGATCTAAAAATAACAAAATTTAGGCACTGGCGGATCGAGCCCGGCATCTACGGGAGCCAAAGCATGACTATTAAGGTGTCTCTGGGTCACTTTGTACTGGTGATAATGTTCATATATTTGGTTTGAAATCACTCAGCTATATACCATTTTGTTCCTACCCTTTTGGTTTTTTTTAAGCCATCTTCACTTCCTGGGAAATATGCATGGTTGAAGTTAAATATTTTGAATAGAGGTTGAAAAATATGATAAATGCAATGATGCCAACTGTATATGAGAAAGTGCTGATCTCAATAAATAGATGTCAGTCAAGCCAAGGAACATCATTATCAGGTGGTGTTACTACTTTAGTGCCCCGATGATATCACAGCTGGATATGATATCATATCCAGCTATGGCTGATATCATATACAGCTATGGCTGTCCAAGCTCTCAACCAATTACCCCTCGGGGCGTGCGTCATCCGTGATCAAACGTTATTGTAACGTCATGCCCCAGGGGCTTCTCTTCATGTTGACAGCATTGAGTTAATTAGAATAACTTATTGACTAATGGTCTGCTTTACTAGTGTAGCTTTTATGTTATGTGATGTACAATGTGAAGTTAAATGGTAAAAAAAAAGAATTTCACTTTATTTACACTCAGAACAAAAATATTAGTATGTATTTACGCTGAGTGTGTTTGTATGTATTACTGTTTAATTCTAGGTATATTTTCTCTGAAAAATGCCAAGTGAATTTCTTTTGTTCATCCATCGAATTGCATAACTACTCATGTAAAAGCAAAAAAAACATAGTATTGATTTCTTTTGTTGGACTAATCTATTGAACCGTGCATTACTGTCAGTAAATTTGAGTTGCATTGCTCTCAGTAAATTTGAGTTGCATTTAGTAAATTGAAGTCTTTCTATTGCTTCAGCATTTCGATGTCGATGCTTCTTACATACTAATCAGCGAGAATGTAACTTTAACTCTGTATAATGCGCATTCACATAGTGGGTTTTTTATTTTATTTTTTTTATTTGTTGTAACTGTACAGTTGAGTATGACATGATAGTTATTGTTCATATGCATCGCCTAGTCCAGTGGTTAATGACTCATTGCTTGTCATTTGTCCTTTGTACAAGACACATAGCCCTCTAGGCCTGATACGTACTAATTACTCATTACTCGTTAGTCGAACAAGTCAATACCAATCGTTTGCCACCACAAATGAATGACCCCTTGTCATTAAAAGGTACATTATGACAACCGGCATTGTGATAAAGATCAACGCCTCGCCCACAACACGTTAAAATATAATCGCACCGTTGTATCATTACTGGCTGTGTGTATACTTATTTTTTACACAGGCCATACATCGTTTGCCCTGAGGTGGTCATCAACCAAATAGTGCGTTTTTTTTTTCGTTTGGTACATTGCTGGGCCTGATATCAAACTTATGGTGCTTAAATGTGCATTAATAGTGCACACTATCTCTAATTGCATACCTCCCATGTTTGACTTGGGGCAATTGATGAGTAATTCATTGTAGATTTAAAAAATAAAATGCCATTACTAAGTCAGTTCTAAAATCTTTATTTTAAACAGTAAAATAAGGATGCATCATTTTTCATCTAAACATATGTCTGTACATATATATATATAAAATAGCATGTAAACTTGCTGTCGGATGCTGGTGCATGACATGTCAATTTGCAAGACGCTCATATTACATGTTATACATCAGTACATTAAACAGCACACCTGCGAATTAGAAAAAATATAGCGCAATGTGTGAATGGACAAGGCGTACCTATTGACAGTAACTTCGGAATGTCTTAACAGCAATAACATATAAACTAGTATTATAGTCCAATGTGTCAACGGACAAGTCGTACCTATTGACAGCGACTATGGAATGTTTTAACAACAATGACATATGCACACTTGCATTAACAGTAAATGCATACTCATACCATATAAGGGTACATATACAAAAAAATAATAAAATGAGTAAAAAATAAAATAAAGTCATATAATTCATCAGTATGTAGCGCTTGAAAGGCGAGACGCACTTTTCAACACGAAAATACAATAGTACAATAGGCAAAGTATAAACCAATATTCATCAAAAAAAAAAAAAAAAAAAAAAAGAAAGTTCAGCAGTACGCAAGGGTCACAGTATATTCAGAGAGGATGTACTATAGCATTTCTTAGGCGATGCTCGATGATATTAGCCGGATCCAGCCACTGTACCTCTCTCCTGAGGGGGGCCCTGCGTACTGCGGGGTGAATCACAGCCTCCACAAGCTGTTGATATGGGGGCTGGTCCTCCACAACATCACCGTTGTCAACCCAGTCGTCAACATCTTCTCCGTCACCTCCTCCCCCCTCCCTGTCCTCATCATGGCCTTCAAATATAACTCCTTCGTCGGCAGCACCTCCATTCGCCCTCAGATCGGCTAGGGCTTGATCCAAATCATGATGTCGAATGTTAATCAATCTATGAAGCATTCCATTATCTACATAGACATCCCAGATGATGATGCAAAAGCGCACCAAACGCAGTAGTACAGGGAGGTATAGGCCAAGCAAATCTCTCTTCTGAAAATATCCCGAAAAAGTAGACACCATAAGTAAACATCGAAGTAAGGCATATATTTCAAGTAATTGACATGAATAGAAGTATATCGTTTGAAACAAAAACAGGTCTTTCATATGTATTACCAATGACATTAAACATACAGAATGACAACTATAATTCGTTCATTTCTGTCTGTCTTAAATTCTAGTCGTTCGGTTTAGGCATTCTTTTACTGGTGCATTAAACAGTTACATAGTAAACAGTCAGCCGGTCCCTAAAATTTAATGAGATATGCATTGGGGGGAACATACCTAAACATCGAAGGGTGTGGTACTAGGTGGTGTGCCTCGATCCATCGTGTGCATGTTGCACCATGTCCAGTTGCAGCATTTAGCTATGAGATGTATAGGCAGGAGAAGCAATGCCATGCATTTCAGACAACACGCAATTGCAAACAGCGGTGGATCCGAGGCCCTGGCGTGACTGTTTATACGAGCGTGAAGGTTCACCAAACTCACCAGTATACAGCATGTCAATATTCCACCAACAATACTGCTGATAGCAGTCCAGACAATCATGCTCGTTCCGTAACTTTGGAGGGCAGTCCTTGATGCGATAAGAGGTTCTTCTGTAGCAGCAGTGCCGGCATCCGTGACCTCTGGCCTAAGTGTTTGCCTAGGTGTATCCCTAGTAGAAACTAAACACCTAACCCATGGAAACAACACCAATGTCTGACTGCAGAGGTCAGTTGAAAGTCCATCAATCATCACTTTCTCAAACCCCACTGTGTCACTGAGACTCGTCAAATCGAAGTCAGCTTCTCGTGTCGTAATGGTCAACTTCAATCCAGCCCGATTATCCGTCGTGAAAAATGGTGCCTCAGACACATCTTTACAGAGTACAGTCCCTGATGATGTACAACTGCACTGACCTGTATTGCCGCAGATCCATGCTGAGCAATAGCCCCTAAACCCCTCCCAGAGGGTGGTCCAGCTTAACCCAATTTACCCCCACCCAGCAGGGGTGTTACATAATAAAACAAAAGAGCTGTAGAGCGTCCAGCCTCCTAAGACAATAGCAGGGCTATATTAGACAGTTGAGTGTTAAGTTGTACTGCATTCTACCACACAATATAATCAGGGGTAATTTATTTAGCAAACAGGTCAAATGTAACGCAGTAATATTGACTACATGCCGTCACAAGGTCATTCTTATCAATTGCCTCTACTTTGTAATAATTGAGTTAATAAAGCCGTGGCGTATACATATATCATGCATCGTTATGAAAAATTATATTTATTATCAGAAATTTTTTAAATTGAACATTAACTAAATTTTTCTTTTTCGTTGAATGTATGTCCTGGTTGGCTTAAAAGGACTACATGTGACAAAATCAATCGCCTGAAGCAACCAATCCGATGACCACATAGGTTGTCCGATGCTGGTCTGTCGTACAGAGGGCTTGGGGCGTGAGAGCATTGCCCTCGAGCAAATAACTTAGTATAAAAAGTATGGGTCTAAGGACTGAGTACATCACTATCCACCAGTACCAGCAACTGCTACAGTCCATGCTGCCAGGAACATTGTCATAGACATTCTACACTCATCACTTCGGTAAAAAGAAGGTAAGTAATTTTTTTGTTTTCCCCTCTGTTTTTTCATGATGACTATAATTTAGTATTTTGACAGAGAACTCAACAACGCATATAAGTTTTGACAAACTGTTTTTTATTTCACCATAGCCCAAATCTTTACATTACGTTTACATATATTTTTTTTAGATTAATGTAGAGTGTGCGTTATATTATTATAAAAAACAAATAGTCATGCAATCAATCAGTCAATCAATCAATCGGACAATCAGTCAATCACGCAGTCAGCGAGTCAGTCAGTCAGTCAGTTAGTCAATCAATCAATCATTCAGTCATTCAGTCATTCAAGCAATCAGTTTTTTGTTTTGTTTTTTATTTCACATGGCACAGTATTAAGTAATGACTTTTTTCTCACCAAATATAATTTTACTAATGTATATTCAATACATTGCATCAACAATGAGAACACAGTGAATTACATTAATGGTACATTCAGTGTATGCAGTGTATATCATTAAAATGGTTGCTTTCACACTCGGATATATATATATATATATATATATATATATATATATATATATATATATATATATAATAATCAATAAGCATATACGACAATTCAATCATTCAATCAACAGGTTTGTTATTTCACATTGCTCGACCATTAGGTGCCTCATACAGCATTAGGCAAGGTCCCGTATCAGTAATCAGGTATTGAGAATACAGCGAATTAACTTAATGGTACATTCATTAGATGTAGTGTATAACGTATAGCATTAAACGATGTCTTTCGGATACAGATATATTAATAAGCATACACCCTAGACATAGTGATACAATGACATGACATGACTCATGGTACAGTAGAACTTGATTTAACGGTGTACTCATTAGACATAGCGTATAGACTTAAACAGTGCCTTTTCAAATCAGTTATTTCACTCAGTATGTTTAAAACATGCGAAGGGCTATATTTCCTGCTTCTATAATAGGCATATACCAATACGTAGTAACCACAATGAGTACTAGATAAATACTCAGAATATGTTGCACAATGTTTAAATTTCGTTATAAAAGCTGTCATTTCCATGTTGTAGGTGCGCACTCCCAGAGAATCGAATACTTCGATAAGACTGCAGTCGTCATTCGACAATCGCGTCGAGCCCCTGCTATCGTAATCACCATCGTAATCACCATCGTAAGCACCATGAACAGTCAGGATCATCCAGTGACCCACCTCGCCGCGTAAGTACGAGTTTTCATTACAATTCACTATGTAACAACGCTCACTCTTGTCAGCTCGTACATACCTCAGAGCGTTTGAGGGCATAATGGCCATGACGTAAGAAGAAGTAATATCATCATTCCAGAGTATTTCATACATCTGATTAGTATTCATGTTAAATAGATATTACGTGCGTAATCGATCTCAAATAACCCTGGGTAGGAAACTTTTGTGAGCATAACAGCTGATTCTTTTAGAGGCGATTTGAAACGTAGTTCTATTCGACCACACCCCTCCCTCGTCACAGGGTAGAATTCTTCGTGATTTTGAGGTGCCAGGTCAATGACAAACAAGGTGTAACCGTCTCTGTATTCCTCGCGGGTTATTCTCGCTTGACTCGAACAATTTGACTTCCCTTTGTAGAGCTCGGAGTAGCACTGCAGGTACTTATCTTCGGAGAAGTTTAAACTCAGAGGTCCTCCTGGAGTAGGCGTCCCCGATAGACTGATGTTAATGAAAGTGATATCGTAGTGTTGGAAATTGTAGGGGTTCCTAGTTAGGCTGCCACTCATAGATTCACCAGCTACAAAGCCTAGAACAATTTTACTAGGTACACGTCCATTGAATGCATCTTCTATGTAATAGGAAGAAGTGTCTTTGGCTAGGTTGAACTTTCGGAGCTCTTCTTTGGTGTAGAAATATTTCGCCCTCGAAATCTCCTTCAACATAACGTCCTGATGACCGAGTAAAATAAGTCCAGATGGAGTCACGTGTTTCAGAATCAATGTAATATCGATAATCTCCAACTTGTAATCAGTCTTTTCTTTATTAGCACTCTGTAGTCTGAATCGGCTCGATGTGGGTGTGAGATTCAAGTCAATAGTCACACCATTTAATAGATATTTGTTCATCTTGAAGACATCGACGTCGATTTTACTCAAAAGCTCAACAGGTTGACTTCCACTCATGAATGAGGCTCTCTTTTTAAGCCCTCTATTACCCCCAAATGCGAGGCTGACGTCATCCATGACCTTGGCTGTGTCCTTGTGAAACATTGAGCTTTCTAACTCGGAGTCATTCAGCTCATTCTCGAGTAAGAGGGTATTCATGAGAGCTTTGTAGCTGTAACCAGTCTGTCCTCCTGTTACCACTCTATCATTAAGGCATACTTCCACCTGATCCCAGAGTGCCTGAGCAAGGTTATTAACAGGCCCTACACTCCACGCCCCCTCATCTTCCGCACCATTCGAAGCACCACTGGTGTTGGAAGTACCACTGGTGGCAGCACCAGGAGAAGAGTACCTATCCGCCGGTGGAGCTCCTGCACCACGTGGGGGCACTCGTGATCCATCGCTCCGAACTATTCTCACTCTGGTAGCTAGGTAGACATTTGATAGGTCAATATATGCTGTACCCACACCTGGTACATGGAATTTCACATCTCCCTCAGAGGAAAATTGATTGACAGGCTTATGAGATAGGTATTTCACATCGGTAACACCTAGGTTACTAGCCGGAACGCTGAACAAATTTAATGTGTCCTCATAAGCTAGGTCTGCCGATTCTAGAACTTTTTCACCGCTTGCCATGTTTTGTGAATATGTCGCCGATCCTAGTAATTTTCTTGTTGACAGTGACGCTCTCTCCAGGGGTCTTACGTTTTATGCGCTGTGTCCTCGACTTAGGGTGATGCTTGACTGAGGCCCCGAGATCTCTACTCGTGCTTTTATCACTTTTCGATGTCAACTCCGCCTTGGCCATCTCATTAGACTGCTCTATGGGGGACACCACTGTTAAAGGGAAATTTCCATGACCACTGCCTCCTTCGGTCTTACCTCTTTTGATAACGACTGCCTTAGGCCTACTCGTCCATAGACTAGTGCGTCCAGCAGTTTTCTGAAAATGTTCTATCCACGGTTCAGCCTTCATGGCTGTTAGTGATTTGTATCTCTCTTCCATATCAACTCCAGAGTGCAATGGGTCTGCCTCTTCGAATCTCCACTAAGTTCACTCAATAATTTGCCTTGAGTATCTCTGAGTTCGAAGGAAAGGTGATGCACGTCCGCCACTCTCACTGGAACGTAGAGTACTGGTTGCATTCGGGCAAAACCATGTCTTTTTATCTCTCCAATCGGTATTGAGCGTAGCACAGGACTGTAGGTATCACCCACGACTGAGCTTTCCAACTGACCGCATGTCACGTACATGACATCCCATTTGGACCATGCGCTATTTGATATGGGGACTGTAATGTCAATCAGCCCCATGAACCACTGCCCTTGCAGCAGAGCATTTTTTGGCGCTGTAAAAGACTCAGGCATTTGTACAGTGAAATGCCAGGGGGTGTTCTCCGGATTGATCCCCTGAGTCTGGTTGCTAGACACGTAAATAAACATTTTTTTTTACTGTCTAAGTCTTCTTCTTCTTCGTCTTCCTTTTCCCCAGAGTTTTGATGCTGTCACTGAGTAACCACTGATTGTATTTACTAGGCCAAGATTGATATTTCACCAGGCTCTCTCTCAAACCATCTGCCCTCACTCGTGTTTTGATCACCTTTTCTATGTTGAAGAATGCGTCTGGGTCAAACCTTACAGGTGTCAACTCATTCGAATAGAAAGGTCCAGCAACCGTCTCACCGCCATAATCCCTGAGGTAATAAACTGCTATACCATCAGAAAATTTTCTCGCTCTCACTGTAAAGACTTCGCCAGTAAACTGTTCGTCGTATGAGCGAGAAAAATTCTTTCTACGATGGTATGAGGCCCTGACTCCAACTGCGAATTTGTAAACGCCACGTTTCCCATTACGCAACGAAGTAACAGCCCTCCTGAAAGCAGTTGCCAGATCGATAGTGTTTCTAGTCACGTACTGATAGTCCCAAATACTCTGCTCGTTCGTCTTGTTGACTTGAACAGGGCTGATACCTATGCTGGAATGAACTGTGCGATTGTATGCCGACACTATATCTTGAAACACTTCGGTGTAAGCATAGCTGTTACTACGCTGGAAGAACTGGAACAGCCTCTTCTTCAGCCCCTTGATCATTACCTCAGCATAGTTAGCTTTGGTTTCAGTGTTTGTGTAAATCAATTTCACACCCTTCTCGCGCATTAACGAGGTAACTTGAGCATTGATAAATTCTGTCCCTCTATCGCTTCTGATGAATCGGGGTATTGCGAGTTGCGGTCGCATCTCTCCAGCTACAGCCTCTACAACAGTCTCAGCATCTGCCTCAGTCTCTGACTCAGTCTCCAGACTGTCAAATATTTTCTTGAAGCCCTGGCTAACATGTTTTCCGCCTTTGCTCTTGACTGGTTCAGCCCTACAGTATCTCGAGAAGACATCAATAGTGACCAGAATGTAAGCAAATCCGTCATTAGCTCTCTTGAATCTCTCGCCATTGAGTACGAGTAGATCGCAGTCCCAGAGGTGATCCATACCGTGTGCGATGACTCTTCGATACCGTCTAGGTTTCTGCCTTGCCTCCTTATGCAGTGTGATAATGTCTTGTGACTTTGCCCAGTCATTAATCCTGTTTAAACTTATATTGTATCGCCCTTCGTTTTTAATGACAGAGTGTAACTTGTGGGGGCTCGTGAAACTACCAGGAGAACTGGGGTCGTAAAATCGCCTGGTTAAATAAGCATCTATATCACGGGGTAGTGGCATTATGAGGCCTTGACATTTAGCCAGAGAACCTTCTTCTTCTTCTTCTTCTTCCTCTTCCCTACCGGATCCTTCTCTTCTAACCTCTCCTCCTCCTCCTCCTCCTCCTCCTCCTCCTCCTCCTGATTCTCTTTTCTCTTATTCGTATTCGAATTCGAATTCGATGACTCTGAAACACTGCTCTGGTGACGGCGACAATGATGACCCTCACTCTTGCTCTCTCTCTCACTCTCTGTCTCTCTCGCTCTCAAACTCTCTCTCACTCTCGCATGAGCTCTCACTGCAACTCTCCCTCTCTTATTTTTTTATTCTTGTTATTATTCTTATCGTTCTTATGGCTCTCTTCAGTTTCGGGTTCGGCTTCAGTTTCGCCTTCAGTTTCGACTTCATTCGCTTTTACCTCTTCTTCCGCTTCCACTTCTTCTTCTTCTTTTTCTTCTCTCTCTCTAGAGTAACGATTTTTCATGTACTGTAATATCCGCCTCAATTTGACGTTAGACACCAACTTCAGGGGTATATCTCGTTCTAACATGAGAGAGTACAGCTTGCGGTGACGTGACGGTACGGGGTACTCACTAGATTGAGTGTGAAGTAACAACTCCGAGTAATCTTCATCACTATTACTGTCACTGTCACTGTCGCAATCGTCATGTTCATAGTCACAGCCATCGTCGTCTCTTTATCTCCCCTGAGTAGGTACAATATTGCCCGTGCCTTATCCTCGTGAGATTTAGAAGTCAGACGCGCATCCACCTTTCTCAATATTGACTCGTTGCGTTCGCCGCGCACACCGCTAGACGAATGGTCGTGTAGCGAGCCGTCAGGGGATTTCGTCGAGTCGACATCTCTACTATTTCGAGTTTTAGAAAACTTCGATGGCTCTTCGATTGCGGATGTATTTCCGTTGCTAGCGGGCCCCCCACAGTCTTCAGTGAGAGTACCTCCCCAAATTGCAGGCGGCTTAAAAGCACGCGTAATGTCTGAGTCTCGGAGGGAGGGCAACGGGCCCGCTCCGATGCCCCTGGCATCAGTAGCGGCCCGTTGTCCTGGCTCACATGACGACTTTTTTCTATTGACCTCTACCATACTTTCGTATTTTTCCTGAGGTATCACGTAGACTTTCTTGTTAAATTTCATCGTCAAAGCCATCATAGCTCAACAGTAATTTCTTCAAATGCGGTAAGCAGCAGTCCAAAAATTCTACAATCGTCTTGTAGTGCCTCACGTTAACTTGCTTCAACTGACGTCTGCCCGACGCGTCGACCCTAATGGTTGTTCCGTGATGAGAGCTACTCCAGTCAAGGAGAAGTACCAGGAAGTGGCCTCAAACCCTTCGCATCGATGGAGGAGGCTATGGAGGTGGATGATGTACCTAGTACTCGCCCAGTCTCTGATACTAAAGGAGATGGAAATGAAGATGGATATAGAGATGGAGGTGGAGAAGAGGTGATGGAAGGAGTACAGGAGGGGTGGGGGATCATTGATGATGACAGTGTCCTACGTTCAGTGGAAAGTAAAATGATTGAGGTGAGTGAATCAAAAAAGAAACTGAAAAACGATGGTATTGTAAAGCTTTTTCTGTTTGCGTACTAACTAAAAAAAATTTTTTTTCAGCGTTTTGGTAAAGAACTACACTACCACAGGAAGAGGTCGAGGGAGCTTGAAGAATTGCTTGCGCGCTTCACATCAGTCAAGATTGGTGAATCCTCGCCTAAGAAAAGAAAATTGGACAGAGAGTGAGTTTGTGTATTGTAAATATACCAGCGATTTCGATAGTTTTTAATTAGTTGCTATATATGTATATATATATATATATATATATATATATATATATATATATATATATATATATATATATATATATATATATATATATATATGTGCGTGTTTGTGTGTGTGTGTGTGTGTGTGTGTACAATAATGTATAATTTTGTTCTACCTAAAGTCACCGGGAGACTGATGAGCAAACATCTAGTGTCAGATGCAGTGAGAATGATGAGGCTGAGAAGAAGAAGAAGAACGGTGAGAAAGAGAAAGAGAAAGAGAAAGATACTGCTGGAGCAGTAGCCTTGTACCAGGGTGGAGCCACCGCTGCAGGTGTCGACGTATCAGACAAGGAGAGGGTTGAGAAGAAGAAGAATGATGAGGGAAAGAAGAAGAAGAAGAATGTGGAGAAAGAACCACGTGTTCTGGTGGCTACGGCTGCAGCATGCCCCCCACCTCTTGGCCCCCTGAGAGCGAATGGTTGTGGAGAGAAGAGCAGTGAGGAGCTGAAGAAGAAGAAGAAGAGGAAGAACTGTGAGAAAGAGAATCAAGAGGAGTCAACTGAACAGGGACATCAGATACTTAGTGCGTTAGTAGTAGTTGCAAGGTTTTTTTTTCGATAGACACTCTATATCAAGAGTAACCATTTTGATGATGCGGGAAAAAAATAACCGAGTCAAAACTTTTTCATTCTTTTCAGATTGAACGAAATTTTACAGGACGACACGGGCGTGAATATGCAAGAACTACCAGAAGGGAATGAAATGCGACTACTTCTAGATATTCTACATGACAACAACATCTTGGGGGATGGCGAGGCAGACGAAAATGCTCCTATAGTAAATGACGAGGGCAACGTACCTATAGTAAATGAGGCTGGTGACAACATTGGTAATGATGATAATGATGACTTTGAAGCTAACATGATTTTTGAGGGGGACGACTACTCTGTGAATTTCCATCGACACTTTAATGTTCAAAATGTACTTGACCTTGAGTTCGATGGAGGGGCAGCCCGAGAGACAGTGTATCGAGTGCACTTTAACACAAACTGGGGCGGTGTAAATTTAATAGACATTATGGGTGGCCTAGAAGGAGTGATTGATGATATCATCTCAAGACTCAATGAGAGCTATAATCCGCATGATCTGGTGAGATTTTTCATACAGAATGAGGCTTTTTATAGCCCCCATACTCTAGGTCTCATGCCCCTGCATCAGCTTAGTATTTTTAAAGTAGTAGAGCTGCTTGAATCACTGCTACAGTCAGACGACGAGTTGTACCTTGATGAGCCTCTCGAAATTCACATCGGTATTATACGCAACCCTATAGGTGCGGGGAGGAGTGAGGGCCTCAATTATGTAGAGGATTTACACCGACTATGGTGCATATGTAAAATAGAAAATAGTGACAATTTATGTCTAGCTAGGGCTATTGTTGTGGGTATAGCAAGGGCGAATCTTAGCGAAACTCCTTCATCGAATCGAGTGTTACACAGGAAGGCTAAATCAGTGTACTACAGCATGATTAACTCGAGACGGAAGCTACAAAAGGTTAAGGCTGAGCAGCTACACTCAAATGCTGGGTTCAATGCTGACTACGTTCCTGCCTTCACTGACATACCCTCTTTCGAGAGGGAGGCCAACGTCCGTATTGTTGTTTTTGGGAGGGGGTCAGGTGTCCGACCACTCTATGTGGGTGCAGAGCAGCAGCTGAGAACAGTTTACCTGCTTTATGTGGATGACCCGTTGAAACCTGGAGCTGTAGGGCACTACCATACAATAACAAGAGTGAACTGTATCTTTGGGAAGAGTTCATTTTGCTCAAAGTGTCTGCAGCCCTACGACAAGCGATATGGTCACCGCGGCTGTGACCAGTGTGTGTCATGTCGAGGTGATTCATGCGTCATTGTTGACGAAGAAAAGCATTGCTGCGCTACATGTAATCGCTTCATGCGATCTTCTGCATGTGCCCTTCGACACGCTGAAAACGGTGTCTGCTCTAGCACTCACAGGTGTAAAGCATGCGGTGTGTACTACATTCCATCTCGTGAACACCGCTGCGACATGCGTGAGTGCAACATTTGTAAACAGTGGGTGTCCGGCGTCCATTTTTGTTACATCCGTCAGCAACTACCCAAACCCATCTCGTGCAAATATATGTTTGCTGACTTTGAAACCGATCCAACTACAGAGCATCACACTCCCAATCTACTCATTGCTCATTGGGAGTGTGAACATTGCATTGAAAGCACATACGGGGAAAATAAACACTGTACTCATTGCGGCACTGCCTGTGCAAAATGTTCAACTCTTTTCTCTCGCAATACTACCCGGGGTCACCCTGAGAGAACACTCTGCATGACTGATGGAACCTGTGGAATGAGGTCTGCAAGCTTTTTTGGTGATAACACTGCCACAGAGTTTTGCGAATTTCTTTTCACAAGGGAATTTGAAGGCTATACACTCATTTTTCATAATGGGCAAGCGTATGACGCGTATTTCATCGCGAAGTACATCTTCTGTACAATGCGCTAAATGCCTAGAGTGATCTACAGGGGGAGCAAGATTGTCGCGATCGACACAGGGAAGTTCAGAGTAATCGACTCTCTGAACTTTCTAACATTCCCCCTGAGTCAAATGCCTAAAGTTTTTGGTTTGCAGGGTGTCAAGAAGGGCACGTTCCCAGTCTTTTTTAATCAGAAAGAGAACTGGGACTACGTGGGGCCTATGCCTCACCCATACTGCTACCGTGTGAACAGCATGAAGCCTCAGGCACGTGAAGATTTCATGCGGTGGTATGTGGAACAAAGGGGCAAGGTCTTTGACTTTAAGAAAGAACTACTGGCATATTGCGAGGACGACGTGAACATCCTGCAAGAAAGCTGTAATGCTTTCAGGGGTTGGCTTATCGGTATCACATCTCGGCACGAGGTGATCGACATCGGTGAGGGTGGTGAGAAAATGACCAAGACGATTGGTGTTGACCCCCTCCAATACAATACGCTGGCAAGCGTGTGTATGGCTACGTACAGGTATCTGTTTTTAACAGAAAAATATGCTGTTACACTCGAGGATGGTCGCACTGCGTCAGGACTCCTACAAAATGACAAACTAAAGCTAGTAGGGGGAGGGGGTGAAGTTATCAGTAGTGAAAAGGTGCAAGTGAGTTCGATGCATTTTGAATCTACACCGTTTGCACGAATGCCATCATGTGGTTTCGCAGGCCTTGACATGTACAGTCCTTCGTCTATTGTCTGGCTCGAATACGAGGCGCAGAGACTTGGTGTACCCATTCAACATGCCCGAAACGGTGGCGAGCACCGAGTGCGAAATCAGACAGGGGACGGGTGGTTCAAGCTGGATGGCTACTATCACGACGCCATGACGGGCCGGACATCAACTTGGGAATTCCACGGGTGTGTGTTTCATGGTTGTAAGGGGTGTTTCGGTGGAGCGAATGCTTTTCCAAATGTCCGCCACCCCCATACAGGTGAAAGTCTAAGAGCGCTCTTCAGGCGTACTGAGACCAGACTAAAATACCTGAGACATGAACTCAAGTTCGAAGTTCACACTGTGTGGGAGTGCGAATATCTGAGAATGCTGAAGAATAATCAAAGACTGCAGGATATTGAAAGGACGTGCGAGATGAGACCTCGACTTGATCCCCGCTCCTCCTTCTATGGCGGACGCGTGAATGCAGTTAAGTTGTATCACGAGGCCAAAGATGGGAAGAAAATTGGGTACACAGACATTTGCTCCCTATACCCAATGGTCTTGAAAAACAATGTCTTCCCTGTAGGGATTCCCGAGGTAATCATTGATCCTCAATCCACAGACATCAGTACCTACTTTGGTCTTGTTCAGGCACGCGTTCGCCCCCCACGGGGTTTATACCACCCCTGTCTCCCTATGCGTCTCAATGGAAAGCTTTTCTTCCCTCTTTGCGTCAAATGTGCGCGAAACTTGTCCAAAGATCCATGTAAATGTCCAGATGTCGACTGAAATCTCACCGGAACCTGGACAACTGTTGACCTACAGGATGCCCTCAGCGTGGGTTACACAGTTGTTAAGGTGTATGAGGTGTACCACTTTAAAGAGCGTACAAAGTTCGACATGACTCAGGCTACCCCAGGACTGTTTTCTGATTATGTTAACATGTTCTTGAAAGGGAAGCAGGAGGCTTCAGGGTGGCCTTCGAGCGACATGAGTAACGCTGAAAAGGACGAGTACATATCCCAGTATGAGTCAGTTGAAGGTATTCGACTTGATGCCAACAACATTTCACATAACCCCGGCAAAAGAGCTACAAATAAACTGCTCCTGAACAGTTTCTGGGGTAAGTTTGGTGAGAATAACAATCACCGTACTCATCAGCTAGCCGAAAGGGGTGTGGACATTTTCAAGGTCATAACCAATCCATCACTTTCAATGAAAGGTATGCACGTTTTAGATGAAAAGCGGTGTATGCTTGAGTATTGTCACTCCGAGGGTTTTCTCCCCAA
Source organism: Alitta virens (assembly GCA_932294295.1). Classification (NCBI taxonomy): domain Eukaryota; kingdom Metazoa; phylum Annelida; class Polychaeta; order Phyllodocida; family Nereididae; genus Alitta; species Alitta virens. The sequence goes on from OW028579.1 coordinate 29,647,187, forward strand.
AATGTCACATGTGAACGTGTTTGTGGCAGCTTTTACAACTGCAAATGCCAGAAGCCGCCTATTCAATGTGCTTCACCAGCTGGGACGCCGAGTATTGTACTTTGACACAGATTCGGTCATTTATGAATACGATGAGAGTAACTCCAATGAGTACACACCCGATATGGGTGATCACCTGGGGCAGTGGACTGATGAGTTGAAGCAGGGTCAGTTCATTTCACGCTTTGTCAGTAGCGGCCCTAAATCGTACGCGTACATAACAAATACTGGAGAAAGAACAACCAAACTTAAGGGCTTCACTCTGAATCATGAAGTAACAAAACTTCTAAATTTTGACAGTATTTGTAGGTTAGTACTATTTTGGGCCGACCCTGATAACAACCCTCTGCCTCATGATGAGAAACCCCATGTGGAGGTGTCTTACAGTAAAATTTGACGCAATAAATATCAATTTAAACTTTTTAACAGAGAAGAGCTCAAGAAATTCAGAGTTACCTACTCGAAACGCCGACTTCTACGTGGCACATACGATACAGAACCCTATGGGTTTTAGTTTGAGGTATTCGCAGAGTAGTCGTATCTCAGCACATCTCATTCATTTAGTAACTTTACACGCTACATAGTACATAATATGTGTTTATATTTACGGTAAATTTTTTTCACTAGAATGCGTATGTGCGTATGTATGCATGTATCCTAAATTATATAACGTTTGCCTCATCATGTTCCCACTGCCATTTTTTTCTATCTAAATATATATATATATATATATATATATATTACGCATGCTTCACTGTTCCATGTATATATTTATTTTATTTGTTTTCAAGTATATTCAGTAGACTTTGGAATTTTAAATAACTGTTTGTATTATCGATGTTCATGTAAGCGTGACTAGAGCGAATGCTCTAGTCGCATGTATCGGTGACTATTTATTGTACTTAAGAATTTGAATGTCTGTGATATATAATTATGTATATTTATATGTGTATATGTATATCGAATCACATGTTTGTACCTGGTAATTTTTATGCTCAGGTGTTACAATAAAATTGAGCCACAGTGCTTTTTCAAACCGAAGATACTGACTTAACTTTATTTCAATAGTTAGAGTGAATTGATTTATATGTATATCGAATCACATGTTTGTACCTGGAAATTTTTATGCTCAGGCATTACAATAAAATTGAGCCACAGTGCTTTTTCAAACCGAAGATACTGACTTAACTTTATTTCAATAGTTAGAGTGAATTGAGAATATTTATATAATTTTTTAAGCCTTTTCTTCAACAACATGAAAGTCACAGGCACCTTCTTTTTTTCAAGTATGTAGGAAAATAAACAAAATCGCTTGTTTGACAGTTGAGAATATTTATTAAACAAACAAAATCACAAAGGCCTATTCAGCCACGGGTGGAATTACATTTGGCTGACTAGGAATTTCAGCTGTATTTCTTTTAACAACTAGTTCATAGCATGAATCTATCAGTCTTTCAGTCACATGTTCTGATGGCACAACAAACTTTACAACTTCTTCTTCAATTCTGACTACTCCACCGACATAGGTAAAAATATCATAAATTTCACTTAAGAAATACAGTCTCTTGTGGTTGAGCATAGATGCAACAGCCTCGACGATCTGTAGCACTCGGTCCTTGGACACTTTCTCTTCGATAGTGCTCCTGACTACTGCTGCTGAAGGGGGCATGTCAGTCATTGTGTGACCTGTCGCTGTCAGTAGATTGTTGTAATACACACATTGAGTGATTTCGAGTTTAGAAGGTCTCAGTACCTGAGTGACGTTGATAGTATATGCACTGGGATCATTGTCCTCTCCAGGTGATGACTCGATGTAGCTCTGGACACTGGCTTCGCACTGTTCACGTGTCCTGTACACGGACAGAGAATGGAGACCTCTTTTTTCGATAGACCATCCATAGCAGTTGATTGTAGGGCACTCTTCAAGATGAGAATGTTTATCAGCATCATTCCCTCCTGGCTGAGGTGTACTTATCACCTCATAAAGTTTGTCAAATGAAGAGTGAAGTTTTTCGAATTCCTCGCGTCGCAAATTGATGGTCTTACTGTGAAGAAATTGTCACATTGGCTATACTCTCCTGTTCGACCTTGGGGTGTAGTACGGATAAAAAGTACAGCTCCTCCTTGTTATACTTTTGGAACTTTGTGATCATAAGAAATTGCTTCTTAGTCAATCTCATTTCCAGGGCCTTATGGTTCACGAGTGCGTCCAGTAGTGCATCGGCTGATTCTTTCATTTTCTCAAATGACTTCTTTGCAATGTGCACATTTCGCCACTTGCCTGTATCGTCGTTGTGTCTGGACACCGTTATGTATCCAGCCTTGTACTGCAAGGCTACATGTGCAACGACACGTGTCTTATCGGACAGGCAGATAGTCATTCCACTGGAACCCTGAGGAGTCTGAGCATCAAGCTGGCTGGTTGTCATATTGTGAGCTGAGTGATTCCTTTTTAGACGAAAAGAAGCAAGTGCCGCTGTGTCTGGATGGTACTGCTTATATACGTTTTGGACTAACGTTTGGCCAACGTTCATGTAAATATTATGGTAATAAGCTATTGGCAAGCCAATCACTGGTGGTATCATAACCGACTGTCCTGAGGCTATGCGGTGTTAGAGTAATCAATGTATATACGCGATGGTGGACATTCAGTCAAAGTTTGCGCGAGGACAATGTTGGCTGGGGCAACATTATTCCAAGGGATGAAGATAGGAGAGCATTCCACAAATTGCTATCGCTATTACGTAGAGAGAGATTAGCTATGCACGTGATAACAACAATATACAGAATAACCACCTGGCAAATGAAAATAACTTCATTTTTAGGTAGAATTAGACAGAAAAGTTTCCAATTGCTTGTACTCGCAACAGAGTGAATATCTATTACACCTGGAGAACTAGGTTCATCTGAACTAGGTCCAGAGTTTTCATATTTCACCTCAGTACGGTGAGGAGGTAAACCTCCTATGAATTTTTCCGTAACGTCCTCACCTTCCATTGCACCGAGCACAAATGAACGCGATAGACTATGTATCACCATTATGAAGTAATAATAAAGATATCTTACACTGACCTACCTACCATTACTACAACTACTACTACCACTCCTACTACTACATGACCCCTAAGCTATACAAGTTTTTTATGTCATTAATAAGCTCGAGGCAATTACACTAATCCCCTGAAGCTAAGACGTCATGTGAACGTTCCAAACTAATTAGCATAAATTAACCGGAGCCCCCGGGGGTCACCAGTGGAGCTTGGACAGCCATAGCTGGATATGATATCATATCCAGCTGTAATATCATCGGGGCACTAAAGTAGTGGTGTTACTTCTACAAGACTCAGGTTAGCAGTTCTTAGGCTAACAAATTTGTAATCGTCGAGAGTTGTAATGTGCAGTGCACACTGGTGTTCGGAGCTTTAGAAAGTACTGCTACTCAGACATCAGCATGAATCTTTTAATATTAACTTTATTCAGGATCTTCCAATTGAACCACAGTGAAATTTTCTGACTTGCAAGCATGGGTCGCCTCACTACAGGATGGCAAAGTTTGGGTGAAGACCTGAGGTCATATAATGATTCATATTGAACAATGCAGGGCAGCATGCAATTGCATGAGCTCCCCCAACTGTATCAGAACAATGACTGCTTGCTAATTAGCTTGGGATATTTCCATCTAGGACAGAGTAGAAATGAAAACTCGAATCACACTACATTGGATGGAAAGTTGGAAGGACTGCATAGAGGAGGATGCAGGGGACAAGAGTGAGAGGAGGAGGATCAGCGCCAGTGACCTCACTTAAATTGGAAATAAAGCCTAAAGAAGGAAACCCAATTATGTTCCTGTTGCAGTTCACTGAGCAAAATAAGAGATCAGCTACCTGAAGGCAAGGACGTCCTTGCTGAAGGTTACACTTGAAGGTCCAACACAGTCACTTCAGCACAACCAGGCCCCATGGGAATCAAGCCAGTGCATTCATGTTTCAACACCAGCATATTCTAAACACTCGGTCCCCCTGAAGACAAGCTCCTGTCTCCACCTGCTCCTTTCATGAGGGTTGTGGTTAATACTAACCAAGCCACCTTGGGTGTGCATAATCCATGGAGTGTTGAGATGTCTCAAAGTGACTTTCATGTCAATTATTGTTACTCTTTCCAAGAAAATGAGGCCACTGCTAGTATCCTGGAGATGGATCAGTTTGCAATCATTGTTCTAGGGAATCAATACACTCCTTTTTTAAGCATAAAAACAGAACTATGTTGATATCATCCTAAAGCTGCTTTGGTATTGCATTGTGACACCTGACAGCCACCTTTTGGTGGCATAATCTACATGGGCTCAAGCAACCTGATCCAGGGAAGGATCACTTCTGCTGCAGACTTAAAGTTTGCAGACTTAAATTAAGAATAGCAGGGGCTTAGTTCAGTGGTAGCATGTTAGGCTGCCAACCACTGGGTCATGCGTTCATATCCAGTCCACTCTGGAAGGTTGCTTCATCATTCGCCTCATTGCCTTGGCACCTGCCTGTCCTGATCAACCCTACCAGGTGAAAAAACATGGAATATAAAACTAGACTCACCCAACCATCCTTGAAGTTTAAGGCCTGGCATTGTTTTACATTATTCACTGAAGTTCAGTATATTTGCATTAAAAAAAAAAAAAAATTTCCATATGATTGTAAACATGCTGAGGTGTCACCTGTATACAAAAAGAAAGAACAGCTTGTTAAATATTGTTAAAAGCAATTGTCGTCCAGTCATTTGTAAAAAGAGGTATCCCCCAAGGTAGTTTAATGGGGCCTGTCCTCTTCAATGTCTTCACTAATGACTTAGTTATTTAAAGTGTAATAATGCTGATGACAATACACTGTCATTTTAATAGTAAAACTGAACAAAAATGAACTTAGAAAGAGCCTGTGATATTGCTGTTCAGTGGTTCAAGAACAATTACATGAATGTAAACCCAGATAAATTTCAATTTATGATATTAAGCAGTAAACCATGCAATAATGATGTTAGTCGGACCGTTTGTAGTAATGATATATCAGCCTCTGACCATATATGTGTATTGGGTATTGACAATAGACTGAACTTTGGAACTCATGTCAATAAAATCTTGAAATGCTGTCCAAAACAAACTAATGAAATTAGCCGTTTGATGTATGTTCTCGGCAAGACTAAAATATAAAATACCTATCTTGTATATCATGGTTGCAGAAAAACTGATTCCAGGAATCTAAAGAAGATGTTAAAGTTTGTATATTGTGATTTCACTCCTTGCTATCTTGATCTGCTGTTAAAAGCTGGTAAACCTTTACTATATGCACAAAGGCAACACCAAAATTATTAAAGAAAGAAAGCATATATGCGCACAGAGATGCTAGAAAACTGTTGTTTTTTATGTACAATATGGACTCTGCTTACCTTGTAACTACTGCCTCGTCTTTCATTGGTGTATCTTACTCATATTTTGTTATTCATGCTCATTTTGGTGACAGGTGCTTGCACTTTTGTTGAGTGTTAACTGTACTTTACCAAGCTTAAATACAATTTCCTTTCTTTACTTTTGTGATTAGTGTAATTATTATAGAATTTTACATCCATATAAATTTTGATTCGATGACCAACCTGTAAGTCCCATGTGCAATCTGTGCCAAGTTTTAATGTCAACCACTGCTCCAGTGTCACTAGATATGAAACATGCCACTGTTTCTTTTAATAAGGGGCACAAGAATGTATTTGAAAATGTAGGCCAGAAATGTTTGCATATTTTAATCAGTGCCAAACTATATAATACACAACACAAATTTTATAAAAAAAATACAGACTTGTTGACAATATTTTGGTGCAAAATTATATATCATTCTTTATTTAATGGAATCATAATCCTGTGACATACATAAAATAACACAACCCACATGAATCAGAAATTAAAAATGGCAAAAATAATTGAAAACAGTGGTTAATATATTTGGATCTCATTTTAGACCTATAAGAGTTCAACAATTATGTTGTTCATTTCAATCTCACACACTTTAATCACTTCTTGTGGGTTTATGACACCTTCATTAAAAACGAGGACCATTTCCCGACAGCCACCAGGGGGACACTCACATTTTAGATCACAGTGCTCCCTGGTGGAAGAAGTTGACATGAGTGTACACATGACTTCATCTCCACATACAGGTGTGCACATCTCATTGCCTGGTGCATCTTTGAATGATCTAGCAAACAATTGCAATGTGAGCTTCATGCAAGATGCATCAAACAGATTACAACTAAGATTGCTTCCATGGAGAGTGGTCTGAATTGTGTTGCTCTCAGTCAGTAATTCTCCATTTAGAATAACAACCACTGGGGTTGGCCTTGATGTAGAAGTTGTTACAAATTCATAGCAGGTTTCATTATTACCATCCGCCATGTAAAGAGTGGAGTCGTTTTTGTGAATATTTTTTGGAACCCACTGACGTATATTCACTGGAAGAGAAACAAGGGTTATATACTGTTGGTTATTGTATATTGAGTGTATATTGATTGTGTATTGATTATATATGGATTATATATTGATTGTATATGGATTTGTATATGGATTGCATATTAATTGCATATTGATTGCATATTGATTGCATATTGATTGAAGTCTCCACTCAAAGGTATGATGCATGCCGCTTTATGGAGAGGGAAGTTTACAGAAATGAAAACATAAATTTATTGAATATGATAATAAATAAAAACATAGGCTGCGCTGCAGCAAAACCCTCAGTGAACCCAATATAGGCATTATTAAAACTGTCCAGTGTTTGTCTGACAAGCAGGAGGGCGGGCGTTACACTTTCATTTCAAAAGCAGAACTCTAACACACACCTTCGTTTCCAGAACTGAACTCTAACACTAATTCTTACTCCAATGACATTTCATACATTAACACTCTATATGGCTTACTGGTGCCTTTTGATAGTTACACTGACATGTCTCAGCTATGTTTTACAAAATTTGGGAAAATATATTTCTTGAGTGTTTACAATAAAAATGTATATAGTGTGTGCGATGGACCAAAACGATTGCCACTTGGCCTACAGAGCCGGTTACACAATACTAATTAGAGTCCAAGAAGTCCTCTTTTTTTAACTCTTGAATTTTGTTCCTTATATTCTGACAGGTGTGAAATAGTTAATCCATACTGTTCAGACTTTCAGAGTAAAGCCAAGTGAGCATCAAAAGTATTGTATATCCTTTTCCTGCCATTAAATTTTTCTGTTTGGAAGATTTTATGCATAATACGGAGTAATATGTACAGGAGTACATGCAGTAAATGCCAGGAGTGAGCAAAGATATACAACATAATTCGACTCTTCACAGCAAAAAGGGACCTAATGAAATATTTTGATTTTAAGAAATGAGCAATTTGTAATTTAAGGTTGGTTTCATCTATGGTTTCATTAAATGCACGCCTGGTACATCAAGGACAAGATTGAATTTTGGCATGCAGGTTTAATAGGCGGTCTTCTTCAGATTTATATAAACAATTGCCATTAAAGACATGCTATCTTAATATTTTTGGGTTACTGGGGGAACTTACTGCACTTTATTAACCTTACACAACCACGTATCATTTCGAGCAATACTAAATATACAACCAGTAAGAACCTTATTTCGCTGACTGAGGAATGCAGAATTTGTGCTGATTCTCAGTGCAAAAAGGATCTTAGTCTGCTTATGTACCTCTGAAAAATGCCAGTAGTTGATGCAAAAAGGTACTTAAGGCAATTATGGTCCTTTTTGTACTCAAATTCTTATTGTGTTTGCTACATTCTTTCATGCAAAAAGGCACATTACAGATTGATGACATTAAATAACAATTTTAGGGGCAAAAGAAGTCAGAGAATTGTAGCTAGAACTGTTTTACTGTCTAAGCTGCCTCTGCTCAGCTAGAACTGTTTTACTGTCTAGAGTGGCTAGTACGAGCGTGGTCGATTCAAGATGATTTGCCATATCTGGTGGGTTCCCTACAACATAAACAATATTTCTAGGTACCGTTAGAATTGTTAGTCAGACAAAAAACTTTTCTCCAAGTTTGAAGCTGGATGTATTATGGACATCACAACTATTGAACTGATGACGTTGTTATGACGTGATGAGGTAGTCTCTTTCTGGACCTTTGGTCGAAAGGGCGATGTTTTGCCCATTTGCCATAGGATTAAATGTATTTTTGTACATTTTTGGGACACTATTGTTGGGCATGACCACTGTGTAGACTCGTTTTAGGACAACTTTCTATGGGAAGTGAGCTTTGCTCATATTAAGTTCACTAGAATTATCAACACAAGAGCATGTTCCCTTAACTAATCTACAACTAAGATTATCATTTCTATGTCCAAAATAGTCATATATAGCCTATGACAATGCTTCCTAAGGAATATATATGAAATTCAGCAACATTGTAATGCCACATAAAGATGTTGGGTATAATTTCATACAATATAGACCTTTAAGGTTTGTATTTACTTGTATTTAAATAAATAAAGTCTAAATACAAATAAATACAGATCTTAAAGGTTTATTTTGTATGGAATGATACACAACACACCAATTGTAATGCCTTCATAAGAGACTGTTTACTCTCAACTGAAGGAACTATACATTATCAATTGCCATATTCCCTTCAAAAGTTACTGAATTGTTGGGTTGCTGATTTGCTATAAATATATGGCATTTATACTAGTTTAACAACGACTTTACAGGTGTATATTATGAAAACAATCATGAATAAGTATTTAGGTCAAGTGAAAGTAATATAGATCATTATGCAACTAATTATTATGAAATTGCTAATTATAAACAAAAATGTTTAATGGGTTGAGTATGGCAATACTATGATCAAATATTTAATAATTATATGCACCTGAATTATACAACATTTATGGCTGTCATTGCTAAGAATGGGATGCTAAGGAATATAAAGGAAGCAACATAATTTTCCCTATTTTTCCCTAATTTAGACAATTCTATAGTATTTACGGCTATGAGACCCCAAAAAGGCACTACTGCATTATTTTAGACATATTATGACAAAGTTTTAAGCATGTAGGTGAAGTAGTGTCAGAGTTATGCTCAAGAAAGAAAAGTAAATATTTAATTTATATTTTCCAAATTTTGTAGAACATAGCCAACATATGTCAATGTGACTATCAAAAGGCACCACTAGGCCATATAGTGTATTACTGTGTGAAATTTCATTAGCCTAAGGGTAAGTGCATTAGTGTGAGAGTTCTGCTCCAGAAACGAAAGTGTTACTCCTGCCCATCCGCCCACCCACCTGTTCGTCGGACAGACATTGATGATAACAATAACCATTTTCAAACTTTATTCGCTGAGGGTTTAAACTGTGATACTATTGATAGATTCAACACTGGAGCAAAGTTGTACTTTTAAATGTTTATTTTAAGGTGCCACTTAAAAAACTGTTTTAACCATGACAAATATTTTCAAAAAAGAAAAAAAACTTTAAGTAAATTCCTAAAATAACACTAGAACCAATAGCAACAGTCATGCCAACTTTCATGCCAACTGTTATGCCAACTTTTATGCCAACTGTTCTGCCAACAGGTCACTCTAAAACAAGACTTCAGCTTTTGAGAAATTTAATGCTACCAAGGCATGCTCAGTATTAGACCATTTAATGATAATTTTGCATTATTAAAAACAAGCATACATACCACAAGTTCCAGAAATATCATCAGAGAGGCCAACAGGGAACACACTGGGCTCATAGAATCTTGTATAATAGGTGGCGGAACAGGTTTTACCTGAGCAATACCAGGATCCAGAATTAAATGGATTTAGAGACCTGCAAGGACACCAAGGAATAATGCTGATTACAGCAGTTTCAAAGACTTCAAAACTAAACTCCAATTGATAGTTGATATCACACATGTGCATCTATATTTTTAATGGCCATTAAAATTAGTTCCGAGGCTAAGTTGGCCCAGAGAGCTGTTGTTTAATAGCCATTTAATTTCACACAGGTCCCCTTTGATGTCCTATGTTAGTCTGCGGTCCTAGCAAACTTTGAGAGCCTCACTTTCAATATAAGGATTTCCCAAAAGTTATTTCAGCTTGGTCCATATTGTGTGTGCATAGTAGGGAATACCTTACCTACCACATGGTGGTCAATTACAAAGTTTTCCAGTGAAAATCCGTCCAGGTGTCATGTCAACTTGAATTCATGAATATTTCTCAGGGAAAAAAAAAATCCCATTCCCCCTAACACTGTTGAAATATTGTAGGATATGCATAGATAATAAATTAATTATAATTGATTTATTATTGATATATCATGATCCTTAATTATGCTGTGCTATGTTCACTCCAGTTCTTTATATACTGTTCATTGGCTTCTTTATCCTTAAATAAAACCTTTTATTTATTTATATGATGGGTAGGAGAACAATTGTGTATGCAATACAGTTATGAACATGAGAGCACATGGGTGCTATTTATAAAACATTTTGGAATCCCCTTCCTTTATTTGGCCAATCAGCACACAGTTATTTGGGGTTTAAACCCCTTAAATGTTTATCAGCTGGGGTCATAAATCCAGACACCAGATTATCTGCCCATCATTAAAAGACCATCGCGACTTACATAGAACGCAATAAAACCAGAGCTTTCCCCTCCTTCTCTAGTAACTCCATGGTGAATCCAAGACTCACACTAAATGTGACAGCTCTTCTGCCAATAGGCATCCTAGTTTCCAAGTCAGATACATACAGCTAGCTAGGTATAGGAAGCACTAGGTATAGGGAGCACTAGGTGTATGAAGTGCTAGGTATAGGGAGTGCTAGGCACAGGGAGTGCCATTGATAAGGAATGTTAGGTAACAGGGAGAGCTAGAAAATCAGAATGAGTGCTAAGGGGGGGGGGGGGGGGCGGGGGGTTTGAGGTCTCGAGGAGGCCCAGGACTTTCAATGGCCGGTTATAGGCAATTAGACATTAAAAAAGGCTAGTTGTGCAAATGGCTAACCTATGAATATCTCCTGTTTGGTTTTGAAAATACATTTATTTTTCGTGTGTGTTCACAGAGGAACTAAAATTGTGCATCAGACTTACCTGTGAAAATGTCCTTTCTAGTTATACTAAATGCATTTTATTTTGTGTGTGCTAAAAGAGGAAACTACAACTGTGCAAATGGCGGACTTGTGAGTATTACATATCAATATTCATAGGGTATTTTTTGGATCACTCCATATAGAGTACCTGGAGTAGTCTGCATTGTAATACACAGGTCTTCCTTTACATGTCTCATTGCTGATGAAGTAATGGCCGCTGCAGCCTGCATAAAGGTTACCTCCTCCAGGCTTTTCCCAATAGACGTGTTCACAACCTGAAAAATGATTAAACTCTTCATTGTCTTCAACAGATGATGAAATGAATCTAAATGACCCACAAAAATATTTCACAATGATGATTGTTGGATAGACATAAAATGGAGCAATAAATACTTAAGGACATCCATTGTAAGACAATAAGGATGCTTCAACCTTACATTCAGTAATGGTTTTTGCATGCAATTTGAATCACTATCTGTAACATTTTTTTAAGTATATTATCGAGTTTTACTTAGGTTAATTGGCAGCTAATATTTGATACTGTTTTTATTAAATTCCTGTTAACTGTGTTATTTTATTTGAAGTTTAAAGATGTTTACAATGCCAATCAAGTTAACAAGGAATTTATTGGTAATATCATGACTTAGTTGGCTGTAATGATTAATGCATCCAACAAACAGTCTCACTCTGTAAAAGCTGACCTTGAAAATAAACTTATCAATAACTGAAGACTCAAATTGCACTGTTTTTGGGTCAAGACGTTTGTATCATCAGTCTTTATACTTTCAGCTCTCACAAGATTACCTTTATCTAGCAGTAGCTTTTTTAGCAGATTTATCAATATCTATTACCAAAAAACTAAAACACTATGGCTTTAGAGAGAAATCATTAGACCTACTACTAACAAGGCATTTAAATAACGGGATTCAATCATGTAAATTATGGCGATATCTCTTCTAATAATTCAATAATCGGTCCATACTTGGGCCCTTGCTTTTTATTATCTATGTAAACGACATAGTTAATGTTACTCAACAATTTTAACCATTACTGTATGCAAACGACACTACACTATTCACAAATATAAATTCAGACTTAACAAACAATCCCGAAATATTGAATTATGAATTGCACTCAATATCTAACTGGTTAAAAATCAACTCCCTTTAAATGTAGAAAAAATCAAAGCAATATTATTCCACACACCACAAAAGAAAATACAGCATCCAGACTTTTATTCATTAATGGCATGAAGATAGTATTTGTAGATAGATTGAACTTCTTGGGTTTAGTTATAGACAAACATTTGAAATGGCCTCATCACATTGAAGCTATATCAAAGAAAATAGCTAGATCCCTGGAAATCCTGACAAAGATTAAACAACAACTTTCTTTGAACACACTTCTTAAAATATACAATGCTTTAATACATCCCCATCTAAACTACGGATTAATGATATGGGGCTGGAAATCTGATAAATTAATATACTTTGCAGGGGCCCTGTGCTATACTGACGACATTGTCCTTATTTCACCCACCGCCCCATGCCTGCAGAACGTACTCAAAATAATTTGAGTTTAAACACTGGGAATAGTGGCTTTATTCAATAAACAATAAATAATACAATATGCTGAACAATGACAATGATGTCGTCAGCAGTATTACAAGACTGGCAACAACAACAAATAGATCAATCATAGGTGGCAACTGTGAAATTACTCATAAAAGAGTCAAAAAAGTTAAGAGACAAAATTTGGCCATTGAAGAGGCATGTACTGTGCAAGCCATCCGTGATGTCAGAGAGCTGAATATTGACTTTATTTCGAACAGTGAAAGTGATACTCTTTTAATGAAATTGTGTACAAAATAAATCACATTTTAAAAATTCTTTTGTGTTATTTCATTATAATGTAATATTGTTAGACCATTGTAAGTTTTTTTAACGATGAGTATGAAATAAAATACATAAATTAGACATGGCATGCAAGTCAAACTTTACTCGTTGGAACATTGTCTCCCATACCCTTGGGCAATTGCTTAAACAATTTGGATAAATGTAAAGCAATTGCTTTGTACAGTTGTATTACCAAACAAACTTCATCAGAAAGCAGAGAAATCCCTTGCACACAATATGGGTTCAAGTGCAAAAGGTCAACTTCACTCTGTACCTTTCTGATATCTGGAATTGCTAATACGGTAAGTTTATTTGTGAAGGCAGTGCTGTTTACACCTGTCTGTTAGACATGTCAAAAGCATTCGACAGAGTGGATTACGTTAACCTGTCCAGTATTACGCTTGCAAGAAATATCAATCCTTTATATGTTCGATGTCGTATGTACATGTATCTTAATCAGATGTTCTGGATTATGTGGGGCGATACTGCTTCTGCCAACTTCAGAGTTACCAATGGTGTGAAACAGGGTGGGGTCTTATCACCACTGTTCTATTGCATATATATTGACAACCAACAAACAACTAAGAGAAAATTTGCATGGATGTTATATTGGCCCATACTTTGCAGGGGCCCTGTGCTATACTGACGACATTGTCCTTATTTCACCCACGGCCCCATGCCTGCAGAACGTACTCAAAATAATTTGAGTTTAAACACGGGTAAAAGTCAGTTCATTATCTTTTGGAATTCATCAAAACTGACAAACTACCATTAATTTGAATGGTCTCAATATAATGTAGCTTATTATGATGCTTGTGTGGCATTGTGTAAATCAAATAGAAAATAATTTTTTTGTTGTAGCCCAAAATGACCATATAGTGTAATTCACTAGATTTTCTGTCAGAGCTTTAAATGCACTGTCAGACAGTTTTTGTACCAACAAAAAAAGCTTTCCAAAATTAAAGAAAATGCTTCTCACTGATGAATTCGACATCTCAAACTGTCTAGATTGTACAAAATTAGAAATTATTGCCGGAATTTAGTACATTGACTTTGTTCACATTTTAGCTAATTATTCATTGCAACATGATGGAGAGCGCCGCCGATTCGTTAATTCACAGTCATTTTATGAAAAATTTAGGTCAGCGAGACACCTACACAATTTAATTGTAACTAATTGCTATTAGACTAGCGCGGTTTCACAACATAGGGAAATCCTGCCAAAACCGTTTTAACATGCGCTTTGATAGTTTTGGGAATAGGTCAATAATATTTACTCCATTTGAACCGCAGTACAAAAGCGCACATCTCAAACCAAATTTGGTCCAAATCAGATCAGTGGAAGCTGAAAAAACGCTGGTTTTAGTACAATATCAGGCCTCTCAAAATCCGTGATTTTTGGACGTCGTACTCGTACAAATTGTCCACACACAATTCGACTGACATGATACAGGAAAAAAAATTTTTACGGCTGTTGTTTTTGAAACGAACCCTTGTTTTCGTTTTATACTGATAATAAAATTGTTTAAATATAATAAATATATTACATTAGTGCTACTCAACACATTTGAGAGCTAAAAATGTATTTTTTCGATATATTAAAAGCTATTAAATGCATGCAGGGTGGCGCACCTGTCACTTCACTGCAGCTCCATCTGTGAAAATATAATCTCCAACGTTTTACAAAATATTATTGGCCGTGCTTCATGGTATATAATGTATACCCTTGTCTTAATAACTTAATTGCACTTTACATCTGCATTTATTACAGGCTTGATTAATTGGTCAGTATCCCAGTTTGATTTTGATTTGGTTTGAGCAAATTCAAAAGAGTATATATACGTACATACATAGATGTAGAAGCAAATAAATAGTATAACAACTCCACTTCAGCCTATTAGTCGGGTACCTTAGAATTACATGTAATTGAACACTATTGAGCAATAATGCCAATATGTGAGTCTTTAAAAAAATAGAAAAAGCAGATCACTTACAATAATGTCAAGTGGCTGTGGTGAAGGTTTTTTTTTTTTTTTTTTCTGTTTTGCCATGTTTTGCCCGAAGTCAAATAGGCTTAGATAATTACATTATTATTTAGCTGAAAATGTAAATAATTATAATTGGCAGGTTTAAATTATGTTAAATATTCAAGAAATGTAGTTTATTGTGACGGTTCTGTAATAACTAAATTTTACCAATCTAATTATAGTCACATGAACTCCATAAATAGGCCTAATGCTTGGAGTTATTAAATTATATGACATGCAATTTTTGATGACCAGAAATATTTCTCCTCACTTGAAAAAAAAAAATTACATCCTTGTTTACGGCTGAACTTGAATTAAACCTCCTATAGTGGAGATTTACAGGAATTTTTTTTTTTTAATACCAGAAAGTTCATCAGATCAGTGGCATGTTTCATCAGACAAGTAAACGTTTCTGGATTTATTTATTTGTTAGATATAGCAGGCTAGTAGCAGCTACACATATGAGTGGTGGGGGGGGGGGATAAATAATAATTACCACTCTATTTACTACTTTCATGTCTACAAATTTCAAGTATTTCATCAAGTTGGTAGCTGAATTATAAAGCTGGTTGAACTTGGTAGTTCATCCATATTTATTACCCATTTCTCTGCTTCATTGATTGGCAATAGAATAGAGTGTAAAATCTCAACTCCGTATTTTACAACTCTGTTTGCCATTTAGGTAGTAGGCCTAAATGGAGTTGTAAACTCATGTGCAACTTTGTTTTCAGCAGAAAATCAGGACGTTTCAAAAATGCATTATTTAACCAACAATTTCAAGAAAAATAAAATATTTAAGCGTGGCTATACACTTGCTTTTCTGCGCCCATGAAGTAAGGTTAGAGTGAAGAAAAACTGAAATAAGCTTTTTCTGCAAAGTATTACCACAATGGCCACATGTATGAAAATGGCATCAAAGTATAATTTTAGTAAATCACACCTCAGGACTGCGGCCTCTCATGCACATTGCATTATCATATTAAAAAAACATTACGAACCGACGACGTTAATGACGTTCGTTTATACCTCGTTTTCATGTAAACAAATCGGCAATTTTTGATGGCATGAAAAATTAAATGATAGGGTATGTTTATTAATTTTATAGAGATATGGTGAACCTTGCAAGGCCCTGATGCCATTCAATCAGTTTTTAGAAGACTGTCATATTGAGTGACAATGCAGCTTTCAAATATATCTGCAGGTTTAGGGATTTCTTTGCTTAAAAGCTCCAAGTGCTGTCTGTCAAAATTACTATTTTTTAAAACATCATGAAAATATTGAAAATCACCTTATTTGGTCAAGGCACGCTACACTCGGCGACACTGAATTTCGCCGTGACCCCCCTAAAACTAAAATTAACACCTTTAAGATGGCTGCCGCCGTGTTAGAACACCGGCAATGAGATAAACAATTAATTTTCTAGCAATTCAAGACCTTGCAATGTGTATAATCATGTTTTAGGGGGGTGGCGAATCTCAATGTCGTGGCGAAATTCACTGTCGCCGCGTGTAAATAAAAGAAATCAAGACCAAAAGATTGGAAATACAATAGAAATGGCATCATCACCCATTGTTGAGTATTGTGACGTCATCACTTGGTTTGTTACATATAGGCCTATTGGATTTTTGATTGATGGCAAATTAAATACTACCGTAAAGGAGGGTATTATCGACAGGGCGGGTATTTTCAAAACTTGAATTAGTTTACAAGTTAAGAAAAAAAAAATGTTAACATTTTAATGTGAGTGTCGAAAATACCCACCCTGTCGATAATACAGTAGGTGGAGTTTATTTATTTTTATAGAGAGATAGTGAACCCAGCAAGGCTCTTGATGGTAGGTAATCAGTATTAAGAAGACAATGGAGTGAATGCAATAAATGTTTGCAATAGATATCTACATTTTTTCCATTGTCATAATGAGTGACAATTCAAATTAAAAGTGAATTTTCTTTTAAAGAAAAAGGTAAAATCTTACCAGCCACTAGTCCAATGGTGATAAAAACAACCGTAAAAATTTCCATTTCCACGGAAAAAATCTTCAACAATCTGCTTCTCAGCTAGTTTGAACCTGATTTGAATTCTTATGCTAAATGACGATAACTTCTGACAAATAATTGGGTATAATTCTATGGACAACAATTGTACAGCATAACGTTACAGCAATAGTGACAATATGTACTTTGGTACAACTATCAAGTCAAGAGATAATAGACTGGTAAATATTTGATCAGTATGGATTCAAGCCTTCAGATAAAAAGTGGCTTGCAACAGATTAGTGTACTTTTTCTTCTCCAGTTGTAATTATTCTGTACGCACCAACCTTTCGTGTGCCAATGCATAAATGTTACCTGTATCATTTGAAACCTTTAAATTATATGTAGAGATTAGGTGATCGAAACTATGTGATTTCGCTGTCATAGAATATGTATTTAAGTAGTTACTGAGCCTGTTTATATGTAAGTTATTGATTTAATAAATTTAGTTAATAATTAGTAGCATGTTAATTTTAAATGCCAGAGAAGCAAAAAAGCAATTTATAATTCATTTAAGACGCTAGAAGCATGGGGGACATGTGAGCTCATACTTTGCAGTTCTTTTGGGTTCGATGTTGTCAGAGGGATGGTGAATTATAGGGCCTTAATGCTTACCATGTTTAGCAAGTATAAATTCCCATTCGTTATCACGTACGATACTCAGCTCTAGGCACATGCAGGTCACTCAAATGTTGATGCTTAGATCTAGAGCTTTATGTGCTATAACCAACCTACTCATTGTCTCTTTCTGGCCCAGGGCAGACAGGTAACCTGCCCAAGGGTAAAAAGTTTGGCCAACAGCAACTCCAGTCCCAGACCCAATCTCAAGTATCAGATGAAACCTGTTTCCGATTTCAAGACGATTCTTGCAGGTCAGGGGTCAGATGTAAAATAAAGCACCTATGTATGGGATGTGGCAGTTAGCAGGGATTCCAGTCCTGTGTCTGATGCAGCAAATCTGCAGTAAATCCAAAATAAAGGGTATTGGCAGAGAATGTACAAAAAAACTGAATCTTTTTTTTTATCAATGATCTCTAAGGTCATTAACCATGACCTGGCTCAGGGTAGGCTGTACGGTCCATTCACCAGCCCTCCCTACCCTATGTAGTCTCCCCGCTGGGAGCATTTATGAAGAGAGATGGAAGTAAAATCTGTCTCTTTCATGAACTTTAATTCATGAACTTTCATTCCCACCTCTTAGATCTGTTAATGCTGATATAGATGCAGATGCATGATGTATCAGTTGAAGATGCGGTCAATTGTTATAATAGATTCCCTGTACGCTATATGGCTAAACTTGATTTGGGAGGCGACTGGCGGTCCACCCCTGCCCTCCATCTATCATCTATCTTTGACCATTTTGCAGGCGCACTTCAGGCCTTCATGTGGTATGAGGGGGTCTGTTCAGAGGTCGTCCGATATGTAGATGATATTCTAGTTGATGCCTGATCTGAGAGCAGAATTTAGATCTTATCCTCACATCTGCAGCGAGGCTGGCTTTGCAGTTCAAGCCAGCAAGGTCTCTAGCCCAGCTAGAGTGGTCGAATTTCTAGGCATTGTCATTAATGTAGAACGCTTTGAACTCCGTATCTCTGAAGAGCGCACCTCAGAGAATAGGGCCATTCTCATAGGGTGGTGCTCAAAGTGAGTAAGCACTAAACGTGAGCTTCAAAGCCTCGCAGGAAAGCTTGCGTTTGTCACCAGGGTCGTGCGGTTAGGTTGTGCTTTTCCTTGAGCGTCTCCTTGGTCTGTCTGAGAGAGCCAATCAACTTTGCCATAAAGTCCGCCTATCTACTGAAGCTAGTGCAGACATTGCATGATGGGAACAGTGTGTAGATGGTGTACAGTTGTTTAAAATTGATTGGTCGGTTGGTGAAGTCTATCACTTGCACACAGATGCGAGTGATCATGGTATTATGAGGCAGTCCTTGAGCGTCACTGGTTTGCAATGAAGTATGCTGGGGTTTGTGGTGACTTGTTCTCATATTTGATTAAGGCACTGGCCACATGGGTCAAGGACCTCTCTAGGGCCTAGGTCATTTTCCACAACGACAATGCGGCAGTATGTGGCATACTCAAAAAATGGTACAGCCCTGTTTCAGAATTAATGGAATTTGTTAGACATTGATGTCCTTTGATTAAAAGATATGCTGTTGCAGTGGCAGTGGTCTATATCACCACCAATGATAATGTAGATACAGACCTTTTGGGTCAATGAAAGATTGATGATTTTGTTGCTCGAAATGGTAACTGTGTCCCTGTGCATGTATGGCCCGCAGAGGTCAGCTATTTCGAGAGGTTGATTTAGTTTCTTCATTATTTTCAGATCTCGATCGTAGAGTGGTCGGCCTGGTAACCTCAGGACTAGCCTTCAACTCTCGCAAGTCCTACTATGTTGCTCTCTCCAGGTATTTGATGTTTACTCAGATTTATTCTCTCGATCCTCTCTCTCTCTCTTACTGAGCTATCAGCACTAAGTTTCAATGCATATCTGTCTGCATCTCGTTTAGCCCTATCTACTATCAGGGTTTATTTGTCAGAGGTCAGGGCCTGGCTTATATTTCTTGGGTGTCACCCACGTGGGCTTTGAGGTCTGTCGAGCGTTCTGCCTCCTCTCCAACTCAGGCCAAACCAGTCTCGTGTTCTATGCTGGCTCGTGTCTACTCTGTTGTTACTATAATTATGATAACCTTATGCTGTTCAGCGCCATGACTCTAGCGTATTTTGGATGTATGTGCTCAGCTGAATATATTTATAATCCCACTGTCACTCCCCCTCTTCTCCCGGGTGCTATATCCTTTTGTTATACCTCAGTTCCTTGTGTTAGTCAAGGTTACATTATCTAAAACATCATTTAAAGGTTTCCTGGTTATTATTGGCTGTTCTGGTATACATGTCTGTGCCCTTTGTAGTAGCTACAAGTCCCCTGTCCACAGGACAGGGTTACAACGTCCTAGATGAAAAAAATTATGGAATTTTGACTTGTGTGGGAACTAGTCTTTTAATATACGTTGCCACACAAAATACACCTGGTCTAGGGTTAGACATACCTTTTTTCTATTGTATCGTGCTAATATATGGTTGATTTCTTTCAATTTCAACCAATTTCTGTGCTATTTTCGAATTCACATTTCGTTGATAATGCTTGACAGCCGCTGGGGGGATTCCCTGCATCAGAATGAAAGCGAGGTGTTCGGAAAACCCTGTTGGACGTCATTGACACAATGTGGCGCCACTGTGCCTGATCAGACTTGTTGACATTAAAAATTGGTGAATAATATGCAGTATTTGCTTGAAATTGAATTTAAATCATGTGGATGTTATTTTATAAATATCAAAATGACAGAACCAAGGACTTGGCAGCATTATTCCGTGTGAATTTTATTTTCCACTAGGGGCGTTGCATGCTTAAACGTCGCCGAAGCCTTCCAGCAAGTTTCGGTGGAACTAGGCGAATGGGCTATGAAGTCCTTTAAAGTTTTGCCACATTTAGTTTAGGGTATAAGCAATTGGTCATTGTGATATTTTTGATCTTATAATGTCAGACAATATCAGTATCTGAATTATTGAGAGGGTTCATGCTGCTGAGCTTGTTCTGAGTGACACACATCACAGAAGTCAAATTTCTGTCTGCTTGCATGGTGTCTCTCGATGCAGAAAGTTTAGAAATATGAGATTTCCTAGTTACTACACCTCTGAAGCCACAGAAAATATAATATTTGCACAGAATCCTCCTTTAATGCTTTTTATATGTGCATATATATATATCATGGTATTAGATGATAAAAAGGTTAGTTCCAGTTTTGATTCAGCAAGGTCATGAAATTAAAATGGAGAAATATAATAGCATTCCAGATTGACTTTTTTAATCTACAACTAATCTGGAAATAATCACTTGATTTTCAGGAGGATTGGCCAGTTAATTAAACAGAAACGACAGAAAATTGATCAAAATCCAAAATGGCACTTTCCGCCTCAAAGTTGTAAATGCTCTACCTTCTTATTAAAAATGAATCTACTTGCCCTATTTTTGGCGGCAAAGGTCAAGAAAGGTGTCTGAAACACATCTGTATGATCAGTGACATAATCTAATGCTTGTATTGCAAAAGCCGAGATGAAAATCACCAGAAATGTGCATGTGCTATATTTAGATACATATTATCTATAATTCTTGAGGAAACAAGAAAATATAGTTATAAAGATAATTTAGGACTATTATTACTTAATTGCAGCTGCATGCGATCGGAGCGAGTTTTTATGCCTCACCCTGTATCTGAGTGCGATACAATAGTAAACAGAGCTGTCCTCCTGTACATAACGACGAAATAAAGTATACTAACGTGTTTGTTGAAAAAACTATGTCAAAAATTTCAAATTCCAAGAATTCCTTTATAATGCAGTGTAGGTCGGTTCTGGCTACCTTTGTAGCATGAAGATGTGCATGTCAGCCAGGAGAGCTTCGGCCCACCAGCCATTATCGACTCCAGCTTATCCAGTTCCATGAAGAAGCTGTTCCTGCTAGCAGGGATTATTGCAGATAATGTCATGCCACATTCATTAAGAGCGCTTGTGGCAATGGATGCGGCCTCCATGCAAATGCCCAAGTCTGTGATTCAGGGTCTCGGACGCTGGAAATCCAAGGCCTTTAAGGTTTACGTTTGGCCCATTGACACACATACTCTCCTTCGCACCAACGTCAACTAAACAACTTCATACTGCGAATCTATTAGCTTTACACACGTTCATATTGCTGTTGGGTTTGAACTTGGGCTTCCACAAGAGCAATCACCTGAGTTGTGTTTTATTTATGTTGGTGTATGTATGTGAGAATGTGTGCAGCCAATAAATGGTGTGTCCTTTTGTCCATACTTCACATTTGTCTTCTCATTGTCTCTTAACATTAATCTATATAAATCATTTACGATGTTAAATTCATTGCTCTTTATATGTTAAGTGTTTATTTTATTCACCATGTTTCATGTTCACATAGTCTGTTAGGAAACAGGTCCAGGCTTCACAGCCTTAGGTTTGGTTTATCAAACACAGCTTATGTGTTATTGTAACGGGGTAATTTAGCAGAGGATTCTTTGGTTTTTTTGTGCCAGTCAACCGTGTATATAATTAAGTGAAGTTAAACAGGTATCCAGGTTATTATAGATAGCTACATGTAATTATATTAGGTGAAAGTTTATTGATTTGGAGGAAAAGCCACCAAAAATGTTGAGTAATTCATAATCCCCTTTTATTGGTTGAAGTGTATTTCATTTTGCAACACAAAATAATTCAATAATGTTTAATGTCAACTTAAACTTAAAGCTAAATTGTTGTTAGTGAACATTTTGACAGTCTTTAATAGGATGACTATTTACTTTAGCAGGTTTAATGTCAACTTAAACCTAAATCTGAATTGTTGTTGATGAACATTTTGACAGTCTTTAATAGGATGACTATTTACTTTAGCAGGTTTAATGTCAACTTAAACCTAAAACTGAATTGTTGTTGATGAACATTTTGACAGTCTTTAATTGGATGACTATTTACTTTAGCAGGTTTAATGTCAACTTAAACCTAAAACTGAATTGTTGTTGATGAACATTTTGACAGTCTTTAATAGGATGACTATTTACTTTAGCAGGTTTAATCAATTAACTTAAACCTTAAACTGAATTGTTGTTGATGAACATTTTGACAGTCTTTAATAGGATGACTATTTACTTTAGCAGGTTTAATGTCAACTTAAACCTAAAACTGAATTGTTGTTGGTGAACATTTTGACAGTCTTTAATAGGATGACTATTTACTTTAGCAGGTTTAATGTCAACTTAAACCTAAATCTGAATTGTTGTTGATGAACATTTTGACAGTCTTTAATAGGATGACTATTTACTTTAGCAGGTTTAATGTCAACTTAAACCTAAAACTGAATTGTTGTTGATGAACATTTTGACAGTCTTTAATAGGATGACTATTTACTTTAGCAGGTTTAATGTCAACTTAAACCTAAAACTGAATTGTTGTTGGTGAACATTTTGACAGTCTTTAATAGGATGACTATTTACTTTAGCAGGATCTTGTATGGCTGAATGCTAAATACAGAACATGCATCATTATACGTTTATGGCAGTAAAAGCTGCATGGAGTGATTAAACAAAATACAAAAATTGAAAACTCCAATTTTATCATGAACGGAAAAAATTTTAAAGGAGTTAAATGTGTATTTCAACATTGTGGCTGTAAAACAATTTTTCTGGCTGGCTGCATTCAAAAGCTTGTGTTTAAGTCTGAGTCTAAAGGGAATCAATTATTATATGTTGCATAAATATACAATATTTTTGTAAAAAAAGTATGCATATTTTGTTATGACAACATTGGTAGCTTTTTATATATATATATATATATATATAAGTGACTCTATTTCTATCAGAATTTCATGCAAAATAAATGTTTCGCTTTCACAAGCTAGACCCCTATTTGATGAACCGTCAAGCTGTGGCTGCAGCAGGCTACAATGAAAATATTGAATTCTTACTGAATTCTGAATGGCATTTAATCTCAGATATGGGTTAACACTAATCACCTTTATTCTGATGTGGGGTTTGCCTTAAGCCAACTCCTAACAATCTCCGCTAGAGGGCGTTCCTACTAGCTATAGTTTATGGAAAGTACTGTATTACTTAAATTTTTTTCTTTCATTCATGAAAAATAGCTATAAATCATGTAGATCATTTGTTACTTATTAATGGTAAATAAGAAAACTAAAAAATCAAAACATAAAAAGGTGGTTCATTTTATATACTCATTTTATCATTTAATAATGATTTAGCATTATTTCGGTATTTCATTCACCCAGTTTCATCAAACTAAATAAATTTTCCCTGTACATGGAATGATTGGATAGCAACGTATTAAGCATTTGATGATATTTTATTAATGCTTACTTTTGTTTATTTGTTGCTAATGAATGGAAAACAGTATATAGTATATGTCACTTTTAGCCATATTTGGCTGAAACTTGAATGGTCATGATTTAACACATGGTGAACCAACTTCTTACATTAGACTGCTAAGTTAATTCATCTCAATTTCACACACTTCCATCACTTCATGTGGGTTTATGACGCCTTCATTAAAAACGAGGACCATTTCCTGACAACCACCAGGGGGACACTCACATTTTAGATCACAGTGATCCCTGTTGGGAGAAGTTAACATCACTGTGCACCTGACTTCATCTCCACATACAGGTGTGCAAGTTTCATTGCCAGGTTGATTCGCAAAGGACCTTGTGAACAGTTGCAGTGCGAGTTTCATGCAAGTGGCATCAAACACATCGCAATAGAGATTTTTGCCTTTGAGGGTTACTTGAACAGATTGACTCTTTGCCACAGACGTTCCATTCAAAATTACAACTACTGTTGATGCCCCATTTGCACCACTAGGTTCCAAAGCATGGCAAGTATGCTGTCTTCCATCCGCCATCTTTAATATGGAGGCATTCTTTGGTCCGTTGTTAGGAACCCATTGACGGATGTTTTCTGGCAAAAAGATGAATAAAACAACCTTGATATATTTTTGATCATATTTACTCTGATTTGTTACTTGAATCCTTAATTATACTTCGATTCTTCTTTAAATCTTTACTAGTAACCCGTAAGGGGAATGCATTTAAAACATAAAGCTAAAAATATAACAAAGGATCAAATTGCAAAGACATCTGGGCTAAATTGATCCTAACAACTGGCGTAATCAATCGATTTGTGTAAAATGCACTTCTTGGTAAATAATCTCATTCCATTAATTATTCACAGCATGTAAAATATATCGATATGGATGGAGTTCAATTATGGTAATGTTCTGGGCCATTAAATTCACTAAATCATGTAAATTGTCAAAATTACAAGACTTTATTCTCTCTTCCTCACAAATATGATTTAATAACATATAATTGTATTGACATACTGCATGATGATGAAATTTGCTTGATGATGCTAATAGGAAACTCCATCAGGGGCTGAAAATCATTAGTATAGCCAGAACTATACCCATCATAACATTTGACAATATCCTCACAATACCATTTTTCTGTGACATTGCTGTAGTACAACATTCTGGAAAAAGAATTTGATTTTGATATATGCAGTGAATCAAATGCAAATGTAACTGACATTTCTGTAGTTCAATTGCACAGTTCTCAGGGGTTAATCGCGTTCTTTAGTTTGCAGAACAATTGTCTACTAATAGACAATTAGCAAAGTGGGATAAAGAATATCCACGTGTTATCCATATCATGATATTTTTGTTCCATAATCAGGGCCGTCGATATCTCTTGACGGGTGGGGGGATGCCTACTTTGTCGCACCATGACTTTCCCTCGTGTGTACAAGTCACGGGTGGAAACTAACATGCAGACACTTGTCAAGAGGTAAAATAATGGTGGATTGATGATGTTAAACTATTTTTTTTAGATAAACTTGTGCTGATATGTGATATGAAGTGTAAAACTGTTCAAAGCCTAAAAATTCCAAACCAAAAGTGTGTAGAAAAAAATGGTCATTTTAATTTTTCAATATCAGGGGGGGGGATGATTGCAATGATCATCCTCCCCCCTTCCAAAAAAGTGGGGGATATATATATCTCCCCCTGAATCAACGCCCTTGTCCATAATAAAATAAAGAGTTTCACCATTTTAGTCCTTGGTCTTAAAGAACCTCCTTGTTTCAGTCTTAAACCTGTTTTAGATAGTTGCTCCAAGAAAAAGTGCCTGTTTATAGCCAATTTCATAGACTTAGCAGTCTCTCAGCCATAGGGAAACCTTGATTCAGGTGACGTTCTAAGGAGTTTAGTTTCCAAGTCTATGATATGGAAAGTATGGGAAGTATGGAAAGTGTTGCCCTCTAAGGCAAGTGCTTGCCTCTCACGTGGGTTGATTTATGAGGTGAGGGAGAAGAGAAGTCCACCCAATGCACCCATGGTACACATTTACCCTATGGGTGTGATCTTTTACATGCCTAAGCTTGGACACTGAGTATGAAATCGACTGTAAGTATTTAGTCTCTAAGAGTTTCCTTGGTTTAATAAAAGGAGATTTGTCGGAAAAATATTGATTTGGTTTTCAAAATATGTGTCAACAGTACTCCACACATCAAAATTAATTTTAGATATATTTTATGTTTTTGGCATGAGCTCCATTAAAATCTGTCAGGTACATCAAATGCTAATGGTTAATTTTATATTTATTGGAATTCGTGCGTATATCATTTGAGTCCATCCTAATATTCTACCTGCTGAGATTTCCGTGTTTGTGCATAAAATATATTGGCTTCCCATTGCATGTTTCTCCACTTATGTAGAAGTCACCATCACAATCTCCATTGACATAGCCGCCACCTGGATTTTCCCAATGAATGTGTTTACATCCTGCAATAGATGGATGATACTAACTAAAGGTAAAACAGGAAAAAGAATGCTTTATGTTATTAGGAAAATCACCTTAGGTGAATTTGTTTACAAGACCCTTCACAATTTGTCACCACCTGTTAAAATTCGGTTTTTCATGCGGCAAATTACACAGTACAATATGAGAGACAAGTCAAAATTAGTAAAGCTACCATACAATACTATAAAATATGGTATGAAATCCATAGTATATCAAGGTGCTTCAGTTTGGAATGATTTACCTGTTCAAATTAAAGAAGTTGATGAATATGCAAACTTTAGACAATTGTTAAGAAACAGTAACTACTCGAATAACTGTCAATGTGGATCTTGTATTTTTTGTATACGAAATAACCTGTAACTTTACTAAGAACATTATATGTCGTTTCTCATATCATTTGTAAATATTTGTCATCTTGTTTTTGTTATTTCGTTTGTCGGTTAAAAGCTACTGTAGCTTATGTTCTTTGTTTTATTGTCACCACCGACTGTAAATAAAGTTTTATCTTATCTTATCTTAAAGGGGCATTCACACTTTCACGAGGATGCTGAGTGAGCGCGGATGATACATTTTTACTCTTGCTCATCCTTGTCCATACATACTCGTGCTAATAGAACGCTCCTGGTAGCACTAGATCACTAGTGACTATCCGTAATTTTTTAACATGTTAAATTTTGCGGACGTTCTATGAGTCTTATTGTTTACCTCTTTACGGGAATTGATCGAAAACGCTCGGGAGTCATTCAGCGAGTGTTTGGTGAGCAGTCGACAGACGTCCCTCGAACTCTCATTTTCTTCCGAAAGGCGGCACTCCAACTGGTGTGAAGCACTGGCCTTTTTCATAACCGATTTACTGCTCCCCTGAAATCAGGGAGGGAAATGCTTCCGCGCGTCGTCTGCACACAAAGTAGTGCGATTACTACGCCTTATTTCTTTCTTCCAAGAAGCCACTTGCTGTGAAACTGATTCAGATGATTTCTTTTCCACTAACGTCATGAAATTGAACAACCTTACCATGGAATTCCACCAACTGCAGAAGGTACTATTTCGTGAATGGCACTGAAGAAGTGTTTTAACGGTGTTGCAACGCCTTTTCAACCATCTTTTTTTTTCGTATCCCTTGAGCTTTGCGTGAGTTCACAGAAAGACCAGTGCTACACACCGGACAAGCACCGTCTTTCGGCAGAAATTGTCGAACGCTTGTCACAAGAATTTATACGTGATTAACAGAGCCACGAGTGAGCACGTATACATATAGTCCCCTTTTTTTTACATCCGTTGTCACTTGGCTCTCTTACTCATGATAGTGTGAACTGGGCTTTAAGTGGAAAAAATTCATCTACACAATTAAGATATATATATTTCATTTGTGTGCATTTTTTCAGCACCCAGTTCAAATTGATCAAAATTCAAATCTTTCTTCTAAGAGATTCTCAATTTGCAATACTGAATCATCCCTATATGTATCCAAGAAAATTGAAGGAGTAGATCAGTCTAATAAAGTGTCAGTTGTTGTGCGACCTGTTCTAGTAATTTAAAAAATATTTTAATTTGTGAGCATTAGAATGTGGTGGTGGATAAGGGTTTTACCTCCTGTATTTCTGCACCTTTTAATCAAGACAGGCAAGGACCACGGCAATGAGATGTGCAGCAATAGAAAAAATTATCAATTGAAAATTACAATAAAAAGTCATCACTTTATGGAAAATAATATTGGAAATATTGATAAGTGAATAGACGAGACCGAGGGGTCATCTGTTTCTGTAGCAGTTCTAGTTGCTGAGGAAATTTATCTGATAATTGTCTTAATGTGGTAGTAAATTACTTCACCATAAGTTGATGGCGGCCAGAAAAAGCCAAGGTTGCCTTCACAATTTTAGGTTTGAATCATCTAAAAACAATAACAGGCATGTAACAAGTGGTGAAGTATTTTCTGATAGTTTTACTATTGTGAAATGCTATTAATGTTTCAAATCATCAATGTTTTTTTTCTGAAAATTATTCCAGTATCGCGCTTTCGTAAACTGCAGATTTTTTCACTTGTTCGGTCTTTACGCTGCTTATCAATATTTCTCTTTTTTTTGTCTTGCGCCAACATTAGATTTATAATGGTTTTTAATGCCAGTGACAGACATAATGCTGAGATGATTCTTACCTGTTATACCTTTCAAGACAAGGCACATCACCATGGTAACCAAAACCTGCATGATTTACAAAAGATTTCCACAAGCAAAGTGGACTACAATCAGAGTCTCTAAGAAGAATGCTTGCACAATGCACTGTTTAATCATAAAAGTCTCTACAAGCCATTTAATAAATCAATACTATTCAGGGGAAAGTAAGGAGAACTGGGCGGGTGGGAGAACTGGGCCACCCCCTCTACAGCTAAAGGCATTATTGATATTACCCTGAAATTGAGTCACATTACTCCTAAGTGCATGTCTGAAAGCAAGAAACCATTTGAAATATTTATTTTTCTGATAAAGTGAAATTTTTGTTTTTGGTGTCAGTGAGTAAATGTTCCACTATGTATACAATTGCTCATTGACAAAAATCGATAGAGGATAGATAGAAATTAACAAATTATTTTAATTCAATCATGTTTGTTGATAATTCTTTATGAAAACATAAATAATTGTTTCAGTTTTTCAGTTTGTCATTAACTGACAGGAAGGGTCCTTTTCGGGAGAACTTCATGGGCTACTTTTTTCTAAAATATATTATTTCCTTTATATGAGGAATGGTTGAGAATTATTTAAAAAAGAATATTATTAGAAGAATACTTACAGTATAATTTAAAAAGTGACTTTGCTTTGATATTTGAATCGGAATAATTCAAAATGTGATAAATGGCCCAGTTCTCCTTACTTTCCCCTAATTGCTACCAGTTAATGCAGCATTTTGCAAGGTAAATATGACATTGCGGCAGATAAATGCCCTACAGAGGCTATGTAAAAACCTTGACTATACAAGTAAACTCAGAATATATGAATCTTTTGTAGCTTCAAACTTTGTTTATTGCTCAATTGTCTATAATACTTTTACAATAGGGCAGGATAAAAAACTTGAAAAACTAAATGAAAGGGCGATAAGATTCATCTGCAATGACTACGATAGCCCCTATGATGACTTACTGTTAAAGATAGGTAAAAAAAAATGTTATATGTTACACGTAAAATTAATCTAGCTGAATTTGTTTACAAAGTGCTTTACGATATGGCACCTCCAGCGGAAAATCCTTTCTTTACCAGACAAATCACTCCATATGATCGGAGGGATAACTTCAAATTAATCAAACCAGTATACAATACAGTCCAATTTGGCATGCATATAATTGCTTATCAAGGTCCTCTGGTGTGGAATGCTTTACCTATCAATGTAAAGAACTCAACAGATTTTATGCAATTCAAAAATTCATTAAGAAGTAGCAATGTTCTAAGTACATGTCAATGTGGCAACTGCATTTTATGTAAAAGAAACAGCCTGTAAAATTTAATTTATTTTTACAAAATGTTACCAACTCATCTATTTATTTCTCATCTATTCATTTGTAAATATTTCACCTTGATTTTTGTCACAATTTTCTGTCGGCGAAAAGTTTTTATAGCTTATATTTTATTGTTATTTGTATCACCACCGACTTTAAATAAAATTTTCTTATCTTATCTTATCTTATCTTTTAATCACCAGGACTGGCAGAGGGGCTGATCTATTTCAGACTGCAGTGATCCCTGGTGGAGGAGTGGGAAATTAACATACATCCTGACAAAAATCAACAATTATAGGGAGAAGGGATATAATGCGTGGTATTCTTCCAGACATATCCATTATCTTGATAATTTGATAATTTATTCATGTTTAGACAAATACAATTAAAAACATGTATATTTTCTTGGTCCGTAAACAAAAGTTATTCACTTGAAAGTTGTATGGACCAGAGTGAAAATGTAAATGGATGAAGATGAGAATGGCTGAAGATGAAGATGAATATAAATTCAATGAATACAAGCTAACATTATTTAGTTTATTTCATGAAAAATGAATAAATATATCGATTTACCTATGGCATACCTAACAGTTTGGTACATTGCAGTTTTCGCGATATTGAGAAAGGCAGAATTTCTTGAGTTGTTAGGAAAAGGAAGACTGTGATATATTGCTTGATGACTTGAGGCTTTCTTGTAAGTTATTCCATATTATACCTACACTATAGTTCAACGATCTCTTATCTTGTTCAGTTTGTATGGGGAAAATATGAATATCATGTAAATGTCATGTATGTCTATTGTCATGTAAATATTCTGATTTAGTTAATAGTTGTAATCTATCGTGATTTGGTAGTAGGCCTTTCAATTTTTATGGTATAGTTTACAACATTTCAGCTTATAGCAATCCTTTATTTTCAGAATTGTTGACGGTTTAAATTGGGGTTCAGTGTCAATTTACATACATATAGAGTAATTTACACACAAATGAAGAATTGCATCCTTAGATATGCTATCTTTCAACAGTGTCCTTGCATTCTGTGAAATCCCGGGAAAAAATTGTCTGAAATTCTGCAATTCAACAAAACTCTTTCTTGCGCAAAGTTCTTGCTTGCATTTTCTTGCAATTCCTTGCACGATTTATTCATAATTTTCCTTGCATTTTTCTCATAAGAAAAACTACGAAACGATTGGTTATTGGACCAAGAAACATTAACTTTACAAGCAAATTCCTTTGCCATTGTATGAATTGTGCTACTTTGTATATTTTCTTTTCACTTTCACATCAGTGCTGTCTTATTTTGCTTCATAGTTCATAAATTCAAATCTAAAAGATTAAAGCAATCTTTTATCAGTACATGGCCAAATGTGCCATGTGCGCTTTCCCTGAGAAGGATAAACGCATGGAAAATGCATGTTTTTTAACTAATTATAATGAGGCAAAAACCATATGTTTTCCATGCGTTTATTCAAACGCATGGAAAACGCACGTGGCACAATTGGCCATGTAAGTTTCAAATTGTCGATCACGCATGATCCTTTGCCATGTTACTTCATTATTAATCTATATTCAAAGTATAGAAAAACCATCAATATTATACTGAACACTTGTGTCAAGCCTAAAATCATTACAACTTACAGTTTGAAGTTCACCATTACATGGATATCAGCATGTCAAGTGTATCATCTATATTATACAATTATAAACTATATATAAACAGATTACGTTCATAGTGCCCTGTGAATCCACACACACAAAGAAACATGCATTTTGCTCAGATTTAATAAAACTCAAATTCAATAACAATAAGTAAAATATGATGATAACATAATATCATTGTATTGTCTCATATTATTTCAATGTAATAATGATTATCAAAATGTATTTAGAGGCTGGTACATAAACAAATTGAAGCAGTAGAAGCCTTTCTGTACTCCGATATTTCTGAAGATTTTATTAAAATATTTTACAGTTCTATACAGCCAATTTATTTTATTGTTTTCTCATGCCCACGAGAAAAAGTCATGAGCATAGGAAACATTGCATGTGCAATGGATAGAGTGGGCAGGTAGGAAATAATCTTTGTTTAATAAATTTTTCTTTCAGTGTTCGCTTTGGGACTCCGGGAAGCAATTGGACACCTCTTCAAGCATGTTTTGGTGAAAATGTCAATAAATCATAGCTGAAGGCCCAGAGGCCATAGGCCATATGGTCCAGGTGGCAGCACTCACTACGAATCTAGGGGCAGGTGGCAGCACGAGACCGATTATTGTGTGTGTGTGTGTGTGTGTGTGTGTGTGTGTGTGTGTGTGTGTGTGTGTGTGTGTGTGTGTGTGTGTGTGTGTGTGATTAGGGCTTTACATCCTGTATTTCTGCACCAGTTGGGCTAATTAGGACAGGCTGAGACCATGGCAATGCGACAAAGGATGAAACAGCCATCCAACTTAGGCTCGACCGGGAATCGAACCCGGGACCCAGCGGTTGGATCCCCAGAGCGCTACCTCTGAGCTAGGCCCCCCCCCCTTAAGACCAATTATTGAACATTTTATGAAAATGTCAATCTCACACATGCGTGATGGGTTGCCTTGGTGATAATCTTCACGTTCAGTGGCCAACGTCATGAAGAACGTCGATTCACAAGTTTGAGATGGTTTTGCGTCAAGGAGAGGCTGCAGACTTCAAAATTTATCGGTCCCACATTAAGAAGTTATCATCAACATATATTCACAATTGCTGAGCACATAAAATGCACTTAAAGAGACTTAATGACCTAATTGGTGTATATCAATATATAAGGATTTGAATTATGTTGGTGACGAGAAAATTTGCGTCATGCAGAAAATAAAATTGAAAAAGTTATATACCAAGTACATAAAACGCATTACAACTAGAATGTGGTGTCAAGCACTTAAAATGTAAAACCTAAATGTCAAGAAACAGATTATATATGCCCAGTGATGGAAGTGGGAAATGTTTATATGGGGAACTCTAAACCCAATACATGAATATCAGATATTCTCAATTATCTTATTAAAGATATACTTTTCTCTGTAGCGATTGAATTGTACCTAATTAAGATTCCAACCACCATTCTAGTTGGATAAGGGCATTCTGAATCTCATAGATTGTTATGGGTTTTGACAGGTGTTCCCAAGAAATTGACAAGACTTGAATAAGGGGCCATCATTTATTCACGCAGAAACTGAACTGGTCAATACAATCGGCTGCCAGTGATAAGAGCATTCACACATTCATAACAGATAAATTAATAACTCGACTATTGATATATATATTAGAGAAAGGCGGTGAAGGCTGTTGGGTTGGAAACCAGTTTTATGGTGCTATAGGCTATGCAGATGATCTTACACTTTTAGCACCCACTGTATCAAGCCTGTCTAAGATGATTAAGATATGTGAGGAGTTCAGTAATGAGTATAATGTCAAAAATAATCCAGATAAAACTGTATGTATGCTATTCAGTAAAAAAGAACAAAACAACATAGATATATCTTTGGATGGTAAACATTTAGCTTGGGTAAAAACTGTAAAGTATCTAGGTAACTATTTAGACTGTAATATGTCAGAAAAGACTGATGTCAGGATGAAAAGAAGTGACCTTGTTTATAGAGTTAATCACACCATCTCAACATTGGGGAAATGTAGAAAAGAAGTTACTGTAAATGTATTTAATTCAAAATGTTGTCATTTTTACGGTGCTCAAGCATGGAATTTATGTGACAGTAATATTGTACAATTTCAAACCATGTGGAACAGATGTACAAGGCGAATATTAGAGGTTCCATCAACAACCCATCGT
Organism: Alitta virens; assembly: GCA_932294295.1. NCBI lineage: Eukaryota > Metazoa > Annelida > Polychaeta > Phyllodocida > Nereididae > Alitta > Alitta virens. The sequence goes on from OW028579.1 coordinate 29,681,031, forward strand.
AATTTGCTTCCTGGGTTAGTTGGGAGACTAAGTGCCTTAGAGCAAATTTACTGTAGATTTATTAAAAATGGTACAAACGATGTTAAAATCTGCAAATGTTAAAGTTAAATTTATTTATGAAAAAGCACTGTTAGATGTAAACAGTATAATTTATTCAAATTTGACAATGATCTCAAAAGGTATTGGATGCAGTACTGAGCAACTGTTAAATGACAGTATTTGTCAGACCAAAAGGTGCTTATATAAAAGATATGCTGATGTAGAGCCAGTAGTGGGTCAGATTAATGAATTGTTAAATATTGTTCGCACAAATTCAGCCACAGTAGACGGGTTCACTAGAGATGACCTAAAAATCATATTGCACTTTATATGTACAGCATAAAGCGCAGCATTTTTATTTGTTCACTTATGTTTTTATTCACTTTTGTTTTTATCTGTTATGTTTTTAAAGTGTTATAACATTTACAATATATTTTGATTACCAATATTTCTTTTTTTGTAATATACACCATGAATTGTATATGCATGTGTGTGAATAAACATATTTAAAAAATAATATTCAAACTGCGCTGCCATTGGTTAATCGATGTAGCAATTTATGTGGTCAAATGCAGATAGATAACATAAAAAAAGTTTTTTTTGTCTGAAATTGGGGGTAAAAAACGGTTGGGATTCCTGGCCTAGGCAAAGAGTTATATTTGAACTGTATATTTTATGTTGAACATGGCCAAATGTGCCACATGCGTTTTCCATGAGAAGGATAAATGCATGGAAAACGCATGGTTTTTAGCCAATTATAATGAAGCAAAAACCATGCGTTCATCCAAACACATCGAAAACGCACTTGGCACAATTGGCCATGTACCACCATTGGCGTTACTGTAAGGTATACGTGAAAGATACTATAGAGGCTAGAGTAAATTTGTAAAACATGGATTCCGGGTCTTAATAAAACAGCAATTCGTTTGACTGCAGAGCTGGCTGAGTACGTTTAGGCCAACAGCAATGGAATAATAAAGCAATTTTATAATACAAAAGTTTATTTACTGATTGGCCTTTTTTGGTTATAAGTTAGAGTAACAGAGGGAGATTATAAGGTTTGGAATCCAAAACAGTGTTACAGTTACCTTTGGGTGGGATCTTTTACTCGCTTCAGCATAGGCACTGAATGCAAGGGACTTCCATTTTGCCGTCTCATGCAATCGACTTCCAGCTAAGCTCATGAAGAGTGCCTGGGCCGTGAATTGAACCCGGGACCCTCAGCAGATCGTGCTTACCAGTGTGCTATTGGTGGATGTCCAAACCACTAGGCCACAAAATGAACAATGGCCCGAATGATTAATTATCCACTCCCATGTTTATTCCAGCAACAAAGGTGTTAAATTGAAGTATTGATCCAAAAGTTATGACAGGTATATGTGCATTTCAAAATTACAAATTAAACTCTTGGTCATTCTCAAGGGTGACTGAATATTCAATTACATTGTTAGCAAGACAATAGACCACTTGACACCTTGCTTATAATGAAGTAGATTCCATCAGAGTGCCTAGCATATTAGTGGTTACACAGTACGTTGAACACTATGACGTAGTCATTGCTTTGTTATGTTTGAAAACAGACCACAAGATACTGAATTTACTCAACCAGCCGAACAGTCTAATCAACCGAGAGATTATCCTAAACTGCTGATTACTTAGTCTGAAGGTGATGCAGTTAATATTATTAACAAAGTGGAACTTACATTTACAAGAAAATAATTATAAATGAGTGTACAAATTGTAGTAGTTTTAATCTAAAGTATTATACCAATTTGATTACATTTATATATCTTTTTTTGGCCAGCATAAAACTAAAAGACAGATTGATCTGCCTGTGAGGGAATATTTCAGCACTAAAAAAAAAAGGATTGCAAATTAGTCGTGAAGACATTTAGATAGGGAAGGGAATATATAGGCAGCATTATCTAATACATACAGCCGTGGCCAAAAGTTTTTGGTCACTTTAGAACACTTTAATTTTGCTTTGGTTTCTAGCTTTACAGCACTTTTTCTTGAATTATATTCTTTAGAAATCACATTTTCTCTTGAAAACACATTTGCACTCCAATCATGCCAATATATAAATCAAGTTACGGATGGTTGGTCAGGGGATGAGCCTCAATTTCCAGAAGTTATGCCAGCCGGAGTTGAGTGAAGAGTCACAAGGTTCTGGATGGGTTTTACCCTAGTGACCTAAAAACAGTCCAAGTCATCCATTTTTCAACTTATTCAAAGTCTTTTTCTAAGGTATCACGTCTAAAAGTGTGGTTGACAGACCGACAGACAGACACATACAGCTAGACAGACAGACAGACAGCTGGACACACATACAGACAGACAGCTAGACAGACAGACAGACAGACAGACTAGACAGCTAGACTAGACAGACAGACTAGACAGCTAGACTAGACAGACAGACTAGACAGACTAGACAGACAGACTGACTGACAGTCAGACTGACTGACTGACTGACTGACTGACATTCAGTATCCGAAAACTTATGGCCACAGCTCCAACACGAAAACTGGACACATTGAGAATATTCATTATTAAAATATTAACTAAGAAAGGATAGATAGATAGATAGATAGATAGACTAAGAAAGGAGGAAATAAATAGATCATATTTTACTCATTGTAATTTAATAAGTATTATATGTGTCTTAGTATTATTTCTCAATCCTAATGTTCCCTATTTACTCTCCCTGATGTTCAATCCTTTGAAATTATGCCCCATTGTTCACTTCAAAAAGCTCTAATACTGTTATAGTGATTGTTCTGTATGCAATATTATTGAACCATTTGGCCACACCAACTTGCACTCGAGACTGGTGAATTGAAATGGCCGCTTGGAGGACTGTTGTGATCAGCGCCAAACATATGAAGGATTTAAAGCAACTTCGTGCAACAGGCAAAATCATTTGCTTATAAATGTTTGGTGGAATACTGTTTCATCTTAACATAGTATCAGCAGTTTGTTTTTGGCTTTAGATAGTTCACAATGTCAATTTTGACATCCATTTTTTACCTGCCAATATTATTAGGCATTCTCATGGTCTGTTTTGACTTCGGAATAAGCACAATTTTTGATGAGAAGAAAAATATCCGATGTGTGTCACGGACTGTTGCAGGGAACTTCGACAATGCTAAATGTGCTATGGCGTGTTTGCAACATGAAGGAGAGACAAATCTGACTTGCAGAGCCTTCAACTCCTCAGACTCAGTGTGCACCCTCTGCATCACTTGTCCAACTGCAGGAGTGGCAGCCGGAATATGGAGTTCAACTAAACAGGTTTATGCTGTCAACCAACTTGACTTTGCTCAGCAAATGCAGAAAGGTAAATAATTGCAATTCTATAAAAGTTGTTGCCTGTTGAATCCCATAAGTTGACCTTTTTTCCAATCTAAATATGTCAGATGCTATCTGGGTTGCACAAACCTAATTCTAACCTCAATATAATTTTCATCAAAACGATGTCAGATGCTATCTGGGTTGCACAAACCTAATTCTAACCTCAATATAATTTTCTTCAAAACGAAGTCAGATGCTATCTGGGTTGCACAAACCTAATTCTAACCTCAATATAATTTTCTTCAAAACGATGTCAGATGCTATCTGGGTTGCACAAACCTAATTCTAACCTCAATATAATTTTCTTCAAAACGATGTCAGATGCTATCTGGGTTGCACAAACCTAATCTAACCTCAATATAGTTTTTTTTGTGACACTTTGGATCCTATGCATAATATACAATATATCTTAATATGAACATTTTCAGGTCTGATAATACATGCCCCTATGGATTCCATAACCAATGGGAAATCACCAGCAATTGGTACGAATGTGACACTTAAAGGAGGGCCAGGTAATTTGTTATTTAATCAAAATTCTCAAAAGGAGAATGGGAACAAATCACAGTTTTCATATTTTGTCCTGTGTTTACATAAATTTCATTCTTCATTGCCTCAAAGAACAATACTCAACCATACAAGATAGCATTGTAAACGCCTATCTAAAACAATTAAGGCTTTATCAAAACAGTTCAGCATTTAAGAATACATGGTAATGGATGGCATCCCAGTCACTCATTTCGTGCTGGTTTTGCTATGTGTAGGCATGATGTCATACCTGGTGCTGAGCGTCAGAGTTTAAGAAATTGTCCAATCAGTTCGTTAATAAAGGATCTATTCAAATTCAGATTAATTCATTTTATTTCACATTCATAGAACATATATTATAAATTTTATTTTCAAAACATTTTGTACATAACGTGAGGAGACCCCACTGAGAAGGTATCCGTTCGCTATCGTGGGGCCACCTACAGGGATTAAAGATTCATAAAATATTTTTTATAATATTTCAAATTAACAAAACAAAAATATAAACAGTGCTCTTAATCAATGATGCTTATACGAAAGGTATGTTATGAATATTATGACAATAATGAGGGTTTGACCTTGAACAAATATACCAATTAGGAATATCACAACGTTCATTATATGTTGCAATTATACTAAATTTAATATACCTCTTAAAACCATCTTGACTATGTGTATCCGCGATACATGACAGGTTGCCATGCATATGGGACTAAACTTAAGTTTTGTGCGAAATCTTAATGCTTTAAGGAAATCCAATGTGTTCCCAATATGAATAAAGTGTAGTTATATCTTTTGTTGTGAATGTGCATTTATTGCTTGTATAAATAGTGCTAAAATTTTCAACAAACTCTTGGGTCATTCCATGTCAACTTCAAATTTCAAGAAGACCCCCTGCATGACTGTAGCTCCTAAATTTGTATATTGCATTTTACAAACTTAAACCTCATCGCAAAATCTGAAATGGCTGTCACTAAATATTTGAGAAAATCAATCGAAAACCATATTTATAATCATTCTTAAATTAGCAATTTATTAGCAGTGCAATGGCAATGTAAAGCAGACCTTTCAAGACTCTTGGGGCAAAACACAGGCGCCAGCCAGAAAATAATTTATCATTGCTTGCTCTTTGGCTTATAATAACACATTATGTAGTTAGTGTAATTTTCCGCCTGTGGGCAAAACTATGAGACCAACTTTCACAAGACATGAGGGCTCCAGTCTCACAGGCAGCATTTCGAAAACAATTAAAGACTTATTTATTTATACAATCATATGGACTTTAACTGTACATTTTACAATCGATTTTTATTTTAACTTCTTCAAATTTTACACACTTATTAATTTCCAATTTTCCATTTTTATCTACATTTATACTTTAATTTTTAGATAAATTTTCTTTCTGATTACTTATGTAATGAAATTACAATGGCCGTAGAAGTATCTGACAGGTTTGACAAGGCATGAAAATGATGTCGTTATTCCTGTTGCTAATGTTGATATTAAGAAGAACTCTTTTAGTTATCAAGGAGCGTATGTTTGGAATAGTCTGCCTGACAGAGTGAAGGAGTGCACAGATATTAATGACTTAAAGATTATAGCCAAGGATTATTTAAGATTATAGCCAAGGATTATTTAAGATTATAGCCAAGGATTATTTAAGATTATAGCCAAGGATTATTTAAGATTATAGCCAAGGATTATTTAAGATTATAGCCAAGGATTATTTAAGATAAGAGCCAAGAAGTATTTCATTGCAATCTAGGATTTAGGATTTTTTATTTTGTCATGATATAAGTTTTCACACAATACACATACATAGATATCAAAACAGGAGACAACAGAGTTTACAACTATTCTAAGTTGTCCCCTCTTACAAAAAATTTAAATAAATAATGAAATAAAAATAAATAATGATGATAATACTAGCATGAAACGTTACATAAATAATTAGATAAGTTAGTGATATTAATCAATTCAGATTATAAACATCAGCCTGATTTACCAGACATTTATAATGAGTAATGCATAAATTTTATGTATACAGTTTGCTGTCAGACATGATATAATTTAATAAGACTTTATTTTGTGTCTAGTGAATGCCTTTATAAATGCTTTTAAACTATTTCTTTCTTTCAATGACTCACTCAGATGTAACCATAGATGGGGAGCTTTACCAAGATAACTTTTACTGTACTGTTCTATGGTATGTTGCGGTGCCCTTAAATAATTTCTGTTTCTTGTAAAAAAATCATGATTGCCAATATCAAATAGGTTACTGATACGCACTGTACTAGTCAGTTTATATACATGTTAATGGTGCTTTAAGTTCTATCAATGTTTTTGAATTGTATATATGTGTGTACAATATTTTATTGATTGTATCAAGGCCTCGTTTGAAAACAGATTGTCTAAATGAGCCACACTGGAAGAATATCAACCCATAATTTTCTTTCCAAAATTGAACTGCATTGTAATGTAAAAAAGACAACTTCAGACTTTGTTTTGTTTCACAGACTTTCATTTAAAAAATAAAAAATAAAAATACTGACAAATTTGTATTACTCTGGCGTTCTCTTGGTCTATTGCTGTAATTCATACGACAATACGAAGTCTCCATTTCCTGTACTTTAAATTCTTGTATTTGTTTCTTCCTTTTACCGTCTTTTTAAGAGCATTATCTCTATTTCAGGAGCTAACATAGTCACAGGAAAGTTTGGAAAAGCTCTCTACACCCCAAACACTGGAACATACGATGATAATGTAATATCGTTAGGGCGCCATGACAACGACTGCTTGGGGAATGTCACACTTTGTCCACTGGGAACAACAATTACTTTTTGGATTAGAATGCCCAAGCAGCCCCACAAATGGCCAATGCCGGTAGTGTCACCTTGTTTCCGACTGTTTTGCTACACCCCCTCCAACAAGTTGTCTGGAACATTTAGATTGTACAATGGCACCCACATGTGGATAAGAGGCTATGCCTTTACCTACAATTATTGGCATTTGATCGGATTGACCTATTCCAGAGATTCTGGATTTGAGTTGTATATTGATGGCTGTAAACAGTCACCTATTACAGCCGAACCAGAAAATCGTGGACAGAGTGATGTTCAATTTGGATGTTCATCTGCTAATTCACATTGCTCCAAATCAAATTATGATGATCTAAGAGTCTGGAACATGAAGAAAGATGCAGATTTCATGTGGCTCTTATGGAGTTTTTAAATTGACCTAGACAAGAACATAGGCCAAATAAGTACATACTGACAAAGTCTTATTTTGATTGAAGTTCTACATCGCAAAATATACATTTCTTTTTTCTGTTGCAACTAACTTAACATTTTAATATTATTAATACTACCAAATGCTCCAACTTCAAGAACTTGAGTTTCACGTTGTCTGATTTTCCTTAGAAGGGGGACTAGGATCAAGTCTTGTCTGTTGCACTTTCTTGTTGTGGCATTCGGCAAGCCACCTAGCCCAGATAGCATTCCAATTGTTTCAGCATTGGCGCAACGTTGGCGACGTCAAAACGATGCTGTACCAATGGTGGCCAATATAGAAACGATGCAGGCCCGATTTGTAATTCTATCTGGATAGTTACTTCCACTGTCCACTCAGCAGATGTGTGGATACCTGGTCTGAAAGACAAGAGAAACCTGGACATCACCGGCTGCATGAGTGACGTAAAATTTGGTGCCCTCTTCAAGCTTCAATCTATGGGCAATGGCGCGATATGCAGTGGCGACATCTGGTGTGAAAGAAAGACAAGTCTATTTATGATAAAATCACTGTGTTGGTTCATGTTAAAATGACCATCATCTAATTTGCAAGGGTCTACTGATACTGTTCACTTTATGCCATGTCATTGGGAGGGCAGGGGCCTAGCTCAGAGGTAGCGCTCTGGGCTTCCAACCGCTGGGTCCCGGGTTCGATTCCCAGTCGAGCCTAAGTTAGATGGCTGTTTCATCCTTCATCTCATTGCCATGGTTCCTGCCTGTCCTAATTAGCCTGTAAGGGTGCAGAAATACAGGACGTAAAGCCCTAATCACCCACCCCCACCCCCACCCCATGTCATTGGGAGTAAGTACTGCATGGCTTCTACGGAGAAGGCATCTGTCTGGGCTGGGAGAATGGATGATGTGAAGTGGCAATAATCTTATTATATGTGGGTAGATACTATTGTGGTAGGCTGTGGAATGGAGTCTCTTGGATATGAAGATATCTATTGAGATTAGATGGTGAGTCATTGGTGATGGTTTGACTGTTGATGGGAGTGTTGTATTGATGTACTGCTGTTTTTGGGAACTTGCCATAGATGGTGACTGTGATGCTTTTTGATCTTGCACCATAGTTTTTATAACACATGGACTAGAGTATTGCAATGACCTTTCCTGCATGTCAGTCAGTTTGCCACTCCCATTTGTCTCTCTGTCTGTCTGTCAACCACTTTAAGACATAATAACTTCAGATCTCTGATGAGTTAGTTCTGCGTTATTATTGGCTTCACATTGAGCTTGTTCTAATTTGTTGATGTTCTTGGTTGTATGAGGATTTCATACTCTAGATGAGGTCTGCCTATTGCAACATAGGAAAAGTACCACCAGTAGAGGTTACTGAGACCTATAGCAGATAAGTATTGTTTGATGACATCATCTGTATTGTGACGTCATCCATGTAACAATATGTAGTGACGTCATCCTTTTGTTTTTTTATCTACCATACGGTGGTACATGGCCAAATGTGCCATGTGGGTTTTCCATGCGTTTGGATAAACGCATGGAAAATGCATGGTTTTTGCCTCATTATAATTAGCTAAAAACCATGTGTTTTCCATGCATTTATCCTTCTCATGGAAAACGCACGTTGCACATTTGGCCATGTATTGCCTGAAATAACTGATTCTGATTTTGTCCACTGGGTGTATAAGGCTGGATTGGGACACGGTGTCCAATTCAGGAACTAAAACTAGAGGACGAAATTATGGGTCAGTGATTTCGGGCAAATGGTGGTAGTGCTCTCTCTAGGCTCTGTTTCTGTTCTTTCCCATTGAACTCTTGTGTAAGTTTCTTCTGCAGAGATTTAGGAGAGATGTTGCCTTTTTGACAATGAAGTCTACACTCAGCGACAGTGATTTTCGCCACAGCAACAAGATTCGCCACCCCCCTAAAACATGATTATGCACATAGCAATGACTTGATTTGTTACAAAACTAATTTTACAGATCATTGACAGTGTTCTTACGCTGCGGCAGCCATCTAAAAGGTGTTAATTGTAGTTTTCGGGGGGTGGCGAATCTCGCTGTCGTGGCGAAATTCACTGTCGCCGAGTGTATGTGGTCATTGAGGGACAGGTGCTGCTGGTCTAGGGTGATGCCAAGTTTTATCAGATGTGATGCTTTCCGATGCTGTGAAGAGGCCGTTTGGTGGTACGGTGACTAGTATGCCGGTCCAGCTGGCGGGGGCCTAGCTCAGAGGTAGCGCTCTGGGCTTCCAACCGCTGGGTCCCGGGTTCGATTCCCGGTCGAGCCAAAGTTGGATGGCTGTTTCATCCTTCGTCTCTGCCTGTCCTAATTAGCCCAACTGGTGCAGAAATACAGGACGTAAAGCCTTAATCACCTACCCACTCACCCAGTAGGTGGAAGCCAAGAGCGCTACTTCTGAGCTAGGCCCCCACCAGACCAAATATGTACAATGTCTCCAGTAACAGAGCACACAACAGCACTACTTCCGGGAACCATTTCTGCTCCGAAGAAGTGTTGACTACCTTAATTCTGATGATGTAACATGTTCTAAGACTTCTTAAAAGACTATTTTCACTGTTCGTTGACATAATTATGAGGTAACTTAGGTGGGTCGCATTAACATTTTTTACGGCGAAAAGTATTGCACAGTACTGGGGCGGTCATTCCCGATCTAATGCGATTTTCTGCTGGTTCAGGAATATCACTTATCATTGATTGTTTTTATTGAGTATCATTGCACCATGAAGATCTAATGGTGGAAATTGATAAAATCTCGACTTTGCATGACAACAAGTCTAAACAATGTGTTGGTTTCCATGGCAACTGTGACTTCAAGTGATTTAAGCCTAATAGTGCCTTAGGAATTACCAATAATAAATAGATAAATTATGGGCCTGTATCAGTACTGTAAATTTTAAACAAAATTATTTGAAAAAAAAAAATACATTATTGCAATATAGTGAAAGTACATGTACAAAAATGATCCAAGCATATACTTTGCTGTCTAATATGTTGTTTTTATTTAATTTCTGTACATGTGTGATTATATATCCAGACTTCATAAAATATTTTTCATCATAATTTGATCAGTAGTGTCGATATGTTCCATAAGAAAGTCATGAAAATATTTCCAAAAAAAGTTACAGGTGGATTTTGTAATTTCTTAATGAAATAATTTTTAAAAGTTGTCAGGATTTACTTTGCGCGAACTGACATTTTGTTTTCTTTTACTAATTACACATCAAAAAGAAACAACTTTAAAATAGAATTCCACCATATATCTATGAGAAAATATACTTCACACCAATACAAATATCATAATAATTAGAATTATGTATATATATGTCTACACATATTTAATGATATCAAAAGCCCAAATAAAGATGACATTGGTACAACATGCTTTTATTTTTTGGTATTTTTTATATTTTGACACTATATATGACAAGCTGGTCTCTCAATCACAATTCACAATGTCCAAGAGTTCAGGAACATAAACCATAATAATATATTTATATTTTTCCATAATTATGACTATAATACATCCACACCGTACTATTTTATCCCGTGCTTGAACTTTTGGTATTTCAATCACAATGTTGCTTCTACAGAGGGTATAATTTGTTGATTATTTATAATATTAATAAAAAAAAAATTGTATCTAATCATAATGCACTTAAAGTATAGAAGCTGTTCACCAGTGAGTAAAACAAGAGTTATTTTTTTGCAGTGTCTATATTGATACACAAAGCATGGATTTTACTTGCACAACAAAATTAAGGCTAGGCACACTATGCTTCAATAATAAAACATTACTTATACTATTAGACCATTGCAACTTTATAACCATGTACCATACATATCATTAAAGCCTATACATATAGTTGGGCCACAATAGCAGACAACAGGAACAAGCTTCATACTTAATAATATAATATTTATATAATTATATTTATAATATATATTTACTGGTATAGTTTGTGTGTTTATATTTGCTGATCCGCTTAACTACTTTCTACTTAATAAAATAGATTTGTATTTTATTCCGTCAACTAAACAACAATCCGTACTCTAAACAGACATGAAATAGTCACACTCCATCTCACGTGACCCCAAACACATGACTATGGCTATGACGTCACAATGCTCACTGCCTGAAGAGTACGGGGACAATCACTGTATTACCGACCATTGTGCCATCAAAATTCAAGTTCTTGTCCGGTTCATTCAATATATCGTATCCAGTTCTTACTTCCATTGATTTGTTTACATAAGCATACATAATCATTACATAATCACTATTTCATAATCGTTAATTTAATACATTGATATTCCAATTTCATACATATGCAATGCAACGAAGCATCTGATAACGTGATATCATATACCTTTCATCTAATGTATAGCAATACTTCAGGTAAAGATTATAATGCTAATATTTATGATTACAAATCACTAACAAATTACATAGGAATGCACTTTTCTTTCATCGGTACAAATCAAAACAAAACAACATATGACAAGAACACACCCGGGGATATAAAGAATTCTTTTTTTTGCGTGAAAATAACCAATAAATAAAAATATATTTCACTGTCATATTTTTCAGCTTGCCATAACTCCATCAGTTCTCCAGCCTTTGAGGGGGGATTCTTGGTGACGTCATCAATTTTGGGGCAGCACACACAACATGGCGGGATCACCATGATGATGACAACTGGTTCCAAAAAAGCATCGACTTGGGCTACTTCTTCGTTAAGCCGTAAATGTAGTCTAGCGCACAAGATGAATAACACTCATCCGGATAATCTTCATGGTCTAAAAATGTGTGTGCCTGAAACAAAGAATAAACAGATAATATTTGACATCTAGATTGATCAATGTGGCTGATTTACGGAAGGGTTTAATTAATATTTATTCAATGTCATTCATGATATTTAGACATTCAAAATGATCGAGGTGGTACAAGTCAGGTGTTTGTTACATTCTAATTAGAATCATACTTTTTGGCTCATTAACGTATTGCCAACATTCTGCAGGACATGCATAAATTTAAAGATGGAAGTGAATCATCCAGTGATTGAATCATGACGGAAATATTGGTTAATGAGGCTATCAGAACCACATACATTCTTAACAATTAACAATAGCAGGATTCAACTTGGAGCAAAATCTTTCCACTTTACAATACCTCTGGCAATTGAGGTAAAAACCATCTCCCCCGTGTAACAGGATTGTAATAGTGTTATTCGAAATACTCAACATTTTTGCGATATCATAACATGGCGCGTACACACACTTTTATTAGGTACACTGTGTATTATTACATATGTCATGCATTATTTTTTGCAGTTTACCTGTGCCATGAGGGTAAAAAAGTCAAGGGCGTCTTGTTTACATCCTAAACTGTCATCCTCCGCATCACACAAATGGTCAGCCTCTTCCATGTAACCCGAATCGCATTGAATTGAACCTAAACCATGTGCTGACCCCTGCAAAAAATAACGAAAATACAATCACTGTCAACTCAGACACCCTTTACTTATTATTGAATGGTAGATAGGTAAGTAGACACTATGTATTTACTTGGTATGGTAGAGCTATAGATAGAAACCACTACACAGTGGCTAAGTAGTACTCGCTCTTGTATGAACAAGGAGGCCATTACTTTCAAGGGTCACTTTTCAAAATTCAAGTTCCTGTCCATTTTGAAACATTGTATCCGAACCAGTTCTTACTTCCATTGATTTGTTTACATAAGCATACATAATCATTGCATAATCACTATTTCATTATCGTTAATTCAATATATTGCTATTTCAATTTCATACATTTGCAATGCAATGAAGCATCAGATAAAATGATATTATACACCCTTCTGAGACGTAAACTAAATGACAAATTTAGGGCACTCATAGCCATGGACAACCACTAACAATAAGTTTGAGGTATGAGTATGCCTTCGGGATTCCTTACTTTGTTTTAATATCATGCCATTTGATTATATATGCTAAATGGCATTTTTTGACCATGATCTTTCTAGTATGTATTGGAGGGGGAACCTCTGAAATCATGGGTGGCCCCTCAGTAGCAATATATATATTTATCTTGGAGGTGTCATCCTTATTACATATATATGTCATGTGTGCATCTTGTGTGCTTTAATGATCAATGTATACCTTAATGATCCATGTACAATTCTATGCATATATATGTAATATGAATATGAGTTCTGAGTTCTGATAACTCAATTCCGGTTTGAATTGCAGTGACATCAGAAAGCGTCAGTATAGGAATAAGTTTGCTCTGACTGTACTGACAATTCGCTAATATTTCTTCATCTAGAATCTAGAAAGGTCTTGCACAGCTCTACTTACACACATATAGCACAACTGATGTCTGTTGCAAAGGTCTCTGGCCTCCTCGTCTAATCGGAGACCCATCCCTCCAGCAAATGAGCAGCTGTCTGTTAAATCTATAGCAGGGCAGAGATCTAGAAGAAAATGAGTGAATGTTTTAGATCGGTGAAACTTCATTCAAGAGGAGATAAGCATGACACATAAACTATTACTTCGATTGAATAGATTAACAATGTAGTGTCATTCTGCCATACGGTGGTGCTCAATCATTAAACCTCCAAATTTTGATACAAACTTTGATTTTTTATAACATTGATCCAACTCATTGTAACTTTTCAAAACATTTGCTCGGTTTGGCTCCATAATAGTACAGCAATGCACAAATCGATGAAACATCAGCCGGCTTTGGGATCAGCGCCCATGGGTCTCAGTCGACGGGCTCCGCTGTATATAATTGGGCACTTCAAAGTGTCCGAAGCCCCAGGTGTGCTGATTTGCTTAGGCTTGAAGGGAGCTGTGAAGTCTAAAATTACCTTCCTCAGCTTCACTGAGTTCTTCATTAACCTCTTCCTGCAGTTCTGCTTTCTGTGATTTTGTTAAAGTGTTCACATAGGACTCGAGAACATCAGATATTTCCTCCTCCTCCTTCTCTGGTAAGTTTTCTGCTACAATGTCTTCATCTGAAATATATTACAAGTTTTAGGCCTTAACTGTTTGGACAATTATATGCTAGTGGAATTTTTGCATTCAACTCTTACCTAACTTGATACAACATTTAGATTTAATGCCTAATTTATTTTATGAATCTTTGCATATTTTGAAATTTTGTCAGCTCTTATTATATAAGGTGGTCAATTAGAAGATACACGTTAAGGGAATGATGATGTAACAACACATGAATGCCACATTCTACCTTTTACTTTGCCTCTACATTGACATAAGCATGCAGAACACTGCAAAATTAACATCTTATGTAAATGACTTTCATCTTCATCATTATGTTTCATAACATTAATCAAACAGATGAAAAAAGTATTACCATCTACTTCATCTTCAATATCATCAGGAACATCAAGTTCTCCACCTCTCTTCTCCACTTCATTGTCTTCATATCGTGCCATGATTTCTCTCCAGAATGGATTAAGGTGTAGCTCTTCTACATCTGTGAATATTTATATTAAAAATGATAAGCGAACATGCATCTATGATGGGCTTGTTTTTGCAGATTCAGAATGAATGTCCTGATTTTTTGTTCAAATTCTAACCTCATGGAAGTGTCTTTGACTGAGCAAAACAACAAGATGTCTTTAATGATTATTAATTGTTTAGCAAATAAAGCAAATACCTTGGTCTTCAATGTCTTTCGGTTGGAAGTTAACCGGTTGATTGTACCACTGCAAGGCAGACGGATCAAGTTGCTCGCTATTAGGAGAGGACTGAAGTAAAAACTCCTGTAATTTCTGTCGAAGAGCTTCTCGCATTGCTTCTACTCTGTCCTCTTCTATAGCTGCCTCTTCTGCTTCAGCTTCTGCTTCTGCTAGTGCTAAATCTTCCTCAACTTCTTCTTCAGCAGCTAGATCTTGGTCACTTTCAGTAAAATTTTCTTCCTCAATGTCGTCTTCGAATGTTGGCACTCGTTTAAGCAGTTGGGGACCTTCAGATTTTACTCGGTCCTCAGCAGAAGGCATCTCTTCAATGCTCTTTAACTGTTTTCTCAAACTTTGAAGTTTTTCTTCATCTTGAATGGCTTTCCGGATGAATTTTGCTTCCCTCTTCACATAGCGGTCAGTTCTCTCAACCTGCGCCAAAGTCGCCAAGTTCAGTGCATTTGCCAAATTATTGTTTTCATTATCTTCAAGTTCCAAAAATGTCTTGATATATTCTCTGGCAACCTGAAATAAGGAGTTTCATAATCAGTTTGGCTAACTAATGCCAAAATGCCATACAGTGCAGGAAAGTGACATATGTGCAGGTTGCAGGACCTACATCAAGCAGTACTACTCATACCAGGAATAATTGTCACACGGTGGGACTCTATTTTATGCATGTCATTCTTGACAATTACTATCATTAAAACAAATTTCAAGCCATGTTAATTAAGCAGATGAGTTTCATTTATTTTACATTGATATTTTATCCTTTTCATCCATCATTTTATTGTTTAACAAATTGTTCAATTATTTTTTAACATACCTGAGGATCTTCGATGTTCTTCTCAGTTCTTTTTCTCTTTTTGCTGAATAAGGAATCATCACTTTGTGCTATGTATTCCAGCACATTTTCCTTGGTGAGTGTATCTGCTGGTGGTACTTCAATTTCTCGCCAGGGGCGACCAGCTTCATTTACGCCCTCTAGTGTTGATCTTCCAAGTGGTTTGGCATCAACAGAAACAGAGCCTTGCACCTGATCAAGAGAATTTGCAATTGGAATAGTAAAAAAAGGACCACTGAAGATACCAAAAGCAACAGAACTACAGTGTGGAAAAAAGTTTGCAAACCATTTTAATGAAGGTCTTTATTATATAAATTAATACCCTTATCTAACTTCAGCTTTTTGTCCTTCTGTGTTGCCTGTGCACTTGATAAGGTCAATAGAAACTTTGTCATTAGACTGCTGTTGATTGTCTCAGCATAGTTATTACACTTTTTATGTTATGCAAACTGTATCACATGTGCAAAAATTTCTCTCCATCACATGGAACAGTTTTTCATCTGCTCTGTCACATATTTCAATGCAAGATGCCAAAAATCTGATCTACCATCCTAGATGTTCTGATCATATCATATTGTACAGATTAATAGTGCAACAGCACAGCAACAAAGCATTCCTGCTATTGTGCCATTATCCTTTCATTTTGTTCACTGTGAGTCACGGTTTACCTGCAAATTGCATTCCGTGTAGAATTTCCTGTCACGAGTCACCCAGTCATCACATTCTCAAATGGATGATCCACTACTTCTGCGGTTTCTGATATTGTCTAAATGCTTATAGATTATGATTAATGCTGCAGTTTAGTGGCACAAATTGTAACACAATCCATAGCTGAAGATATGATACTTCAGAATTGTAAGTAACTGTAATTGTGTAGCAGTTACTAGTTGAACTTTCTAAGATCACAAGACATATGAATAATTTCAATGAATGCCTCGTACAAGTGAACATGTTGGAATTGTTCATGCATGGTCATGAGTTTGAGCTCTGCCACGGAATGGAGTAAGTTGAACCATGGGTGCAAATCCTGGGGGTGATGGAGGGGATGCAACCCCCCCCCCCCCTAAAAATTTATACTTCATATTTTAATGTAAATCTGAGAGGTTTTATCCTCCCCCCCCCCCTTAAAAATTACAAAGTCTGCGCAACTGGGAGGAACTTGGAGATGCTCCTTAAAAACACAACTTTACTCCACCCAGGTGCAAAATGGCTACTTAGCTACTGACAGTGATGGCGGTTGTAGATTGCAGAGTGCTTAGCCAAAATTACAGACCAACTTCACTAATACCAAGCTGATGTGGCGTGTTATCTGTAAACCCCAATTAAAATTTACACTTTCACATAAGCAGGACTGCGTAGTGCATAACATACTACTGCTGCTGCTGCTGCTGCTGTTGCTGACTGCGCCTAGATTTACTTTTCTCTTCCAGCGCCATGTGCAATAAAACAGCAACGTCTGCGGAACAGTGCATGACTCATGCCTTGTGTCCATAAACTCACCTTGACCTTTGGCTCTTCATCAAACACATTCTGTAGCTCGTCTTTACCGACTGGCTCCAAAGGCTCCACGGTGTATTTTTCCTCCATCTCAGTGACATATCCGTGGGGCTCATTATCCTTTCCTTCTTGGTCTTGCTTAATTTGTTCCACGGCATCAGATAGAACCTTCTCTTCAGTCTGCTCTGCTTCTTCCAGGAGGTCTTTTACCTGTGTAATACAAGCAATTTCTTGCTAATATGTTACACTATTACATGTACATGTTGTGCGGTAACCAAAATTAGTGCACTCCAAATCAGAGCCACCTAAGTGTTGACCAGTTTCACAATATCCCATTAGTCACTTTCTTTAAAACTTAAAAGCATTAGTTGGCTTGAAACAATATAAAGCAATTTCACAATTTCCCTGCATTTGCGGCTTGGCAACAATGAGCAACAATGCTGCTTTGCATCAGCAGATTAGCAATTGTTTGCAGGGTGTATTAGTTTTGTTGGATACTGGAAGTTTCTTGCCAATTAACTAATAGGACACATTATTAACACCTGTGAATCTTATATTTCTCAAATCTGTAAACTCCAAGTAATATCATATTGTGTCTGCGTTCTTACATTACTTATGAATTGTAGAGCAGACTCAGGATGAGCTGTGAGTCAGACATATGAATTAATTTCAAGCAGATCAAATGATGTGATTCTCTAGAACCATCCAAACTCCAATGTCAGTGGCTGTCTGCATCTACACTGTATCCTTATGACTCATTTAAGAATCAGGATTTATATTGTATTTCCATCGAAATTATAGATCTATTCATTGTCTTTAACCGTCACCATCTTTTAATGAATAAAGATGTACATGAACATAACAAAATACGAGAGTTGTTGTTATGATTATCAAAAGTGTTTGAATGTTTAAGTGCAACTATAATTTAGTTAGTTACTTAATAATGAAGTAGCCAATTTACCTCGCTGGGTGTCAAAGTGGCCATAAGCTTAACCTCGTCGGGAGATTTTTTCACCAGACTGGTTGGAGCGTACTCTCTCTTCTCCTCCTCTTTTTTGTCTTCATCGTCTTCAGATGATTCTAATATACTTTTGATTTCATTGTTATCCACTGGCACCTCCCCCATCTTGCTCTGACTGGGGTTAAGTGGAGTGTCCTGCAAATCAGCTACGATCGGAATATCACCAATGTCATCAGGGAAATCGCTTTCCTCCTTAACCGGTGCTTCCCCAAAATCTTCCGCTTCTTGGTCGAGAAAGTTTTCGAGAAGCAGGCGATCCTCCGCGGCATCCAGATCCGCACTGTCCTGATCGCCCGCTCTGTCATAGTCTCGATAGAAGTAGCTGGCGGGGCGGCCTTCGTCCGATGACCATAATGCCTCTGGTTGCTCCTCCCCGTCTTCAGAGATCAACTCATCCTCACCTCTTCTGTCTTGCAATATTTGCAAAGCATTGTTCAGATCGCTGTCCCAGCCGCGTTTGCGTAAAACATAGGCAGAAGCGTGGAGAAAGATTAAACCCAAGAGCAAGGGTCGCACCAGGACGGGTCGTGCTGATGTCATCGCGATGTTATCATGCCCTGAAAAGTAAGAATAAAACTACATTAAAGAAACTACTAAATGAATAACAATTTTTTCTCCTAAGTGCATTCTGATTAGATTTGTCTCAGCATCAAACAACAGCATTCAATGCACCTGGTAACCTACATAAAAGACACTTTTCCATCCAACTCACACACCATGGTAGGTTATTATCGCAATTATTCTTATCACAACCAATCTCTTGATGCCATTATTTTCTTCCTGGTTTACCAAATTGTTACTTTGGCCTTTCCAATCAAAAAAACCCAGACAAGTACAGACAAAAGGTTCCAAGAGGTCATGGAAAACCAAAGCAGAGAAAACTGAGGACCGCAAGCAAACATCAAACATGAACTCAGTGTCATTTCCTTCAAGTTTTCAAAGACTTTGTGTTTCAGATGTCAAGCACTTGGTTTCCGTGTTGCTCTTTAGATTTACAAAAGAACACACACCTTTATTCTCAGGCACCTGGACCTTCCTCAAATTTTTCTTTCTCGTTTATGTGGGTGTGGTATTTTTTGTCTGAACGGAATGAAGAAATTCCATGTTCATTGTGGTGGCTATATGACGTTATATTAAGTTAAACATTACACAGAGGTCTGCATGCCTCAATAAAGTGGTTGGGAATATCTCTTGTTGATGCTATTGTCCAATGGTTACTCTTCTTTATTCTCACTTTCTTGGTAATTAATAGCTAAGCACCTAAGGGTTCCTTTTCTGTAGAGCGAGGCCAAATAAATTAAATGTAATTCGATGCTCTTGACACTATTGTGTTTGTGGTACTTCAGTCCAAACTGAAGAATAAAGAAATTCCATGTTTAATGTGATAGCTGTATGACATTGTATTAAATTAAAAATTACGCAGAGCTCTGCAAAGTCTGCATGTCTGAATAACATGGTTCAGAATAGCTCTTCTTGATGCCATTCAATGAAGCTATGGTAATCATTATGGTTTTGTGAGTGTGGTGTTTTTGCCTGAGACGAAAGGAGAATTCATTGTTCAATTGATGGATGTACGGCATTATAATGGGTTGAAAATTACACAGCACAGCACTAATCGTTGGTCACATATTGCAAAAAAAAAATGGTTAAACCAACCAACCAACCATATTTTTACTTTTTGAATCGTGAATTGTGTCATGATTGGGAATTTGTTCATGATCTGGAGCCCAAAGTAGGAAAAGAGAATAATTGTACACAGTAAACTTCAATAATTTTGCCTGCTAATTTTATAAGCAAATTCGCATGAACCCAAAATAGAGCAGGGGCCGGGCTCAGTGGTAATGCACTGGGCTGCCAACCACTGGGTCCTGGGTTCGAATCCAGCAGCCCATGTTGGAAGGTTGCTTCATCATTCGCCTCGCACCTGCCTGTCCTGATCAACCCTACCAGGTGCACAAATACATAAAGTCCGTCTCACCCACCCACCCAGCCTGAGCTCGATAAGGCAAGAGACTATGTACTTTCTGAAAATGCTATGTAAAATGATAATCCATACTACTGATATAAAAAAACATATGCATCTAATAGCCTGGCTTTGCACTCTGGGAGTAAATTTAATAATGCAAGTCACCTGTAGTAAGGGCTCACGGGCAGCCAACACTAAATTGCTTTTCCAAGAACGTTTTTCAATATGCTTTCAGGCACATTTGTGAGGAAATCACCCTGAGATTACTTTAGAATTAATAAGTACAGTTAAGCTGTTAATAATAAGCACTTTGTTATTCAAGAAAATCCGGATACAGCAAAATCATTGTCTAAGAATAGATTTTGGGCTTTCCGTTATACAAAACCCACTTATAGTGAAACTCGCTTGTAGCGAAGACTTTTTTAATGTCCCAAATAATTTCTTTTTAAGCGGGTTTGACTGGAGTGGAAAGCAGGTGCTACATGTGTTTTGTTTTTTTTTCTCCACAAAATCAGGATATCCTAAGTAGCGGGGACAGAACAGAAACATACAGCTGCATTTATGTGATTTGTTTGAAATCAAGGTCAATAAATATGATATGAGAGATAACAGAAGAATAATTCAAAAATAGATTTAAAAGCATAAATTATGGTTATAATTCTTTTAAGTACTATGGAGCTAAAGTATGGAATAAGTTACCATCAGATGTTAAAAGTTGTACCACCCTCAGGGAATTCAAACAAAGATGTCAAGAATATGTGAAGTTAACCCACTAAGCTTTTCTGTGCATCCTGTACATAGACATTAGTCATTGTTCTTTCATCTGTATGTATATTCTCATCTTCCATTGTCATGTAATAGCCCATGGGCTAATGTTTTATTGTTATTTTACAAACCATGACTTTAAATAAAGCTTATTCTTATTCTTATTCCGTGATTGTTTTCAAAGCCAGTAAAGCTTGGCAAATTTGCATTTTTCAGAGGTTTGAATATTATGGTGAATTGGTTGAAGAGTTGAGCATCAGTTATACATTGAATTTCTTTAACTTTATCATTCCTTCGTGCTTTTTCCCCATTCCTTGTTCCCCGACTTTCCTTCCTTCCCTCCTTTCCTTCCCCATCTCCTTTTTTTTTCAAAGATAAACACAACTAGACATTTGCACAACGTCGGCCTTCCTTCCTTCCTTCCTTCCTTCCTTCCTTCCTTCCTTCCTTCCTTCCTTCCTTCCTTCCTTCCTTCCTTCCTTCCTTCCTTCCTTCCTTCCTGCCATTTTTTTACTTCCTTATCCTTCAACAAAATAGTCTGTTTTATTTCCTGTCTTGCCGTTTTCCTTCCTTCTTTCCTTCTTTCAACAAAATAGTCCGGATTTGTTTATTTCTTGTCTTGCCATTTTCTTTCCTTGTTCCTTCCTTATCCGGTGTTATTTACTTCTTTTTTTTTTCTTTTTTCCTGATAGGACTCCTATACCTAACACACCCAGCTCCTCCAAGAGTCATGTAGAGCAATGATGTTAGTTGGTTGCCATGGAAACCCAGATGTCCAACAGTGTGCCTTTTAGATGGACGCAGTCACTATAGGAACCAGACCTCACTCAATGTTTAGTATGTGCTGCCAGACTTGCAAAAAACAACCTTACTTGTCTGTTGATTCGATTTCTGCTGATTTCTTTTGGACATTTAGATCCCTAGAAAGTCCTGTTTCGTCTTAGTTTATCCACAACAATACATTTTGTAATTGAAGAATATTAGTTTCAGTGACCTTTGATTGGATGAAAAGGATAAACGCATGGAAAACGCATGGTTTTTAGCTAATTATAATGAAGCAAAAACTATGCATAAATATATCTTTCTCCGAAAAATAACCAACATCAACTAAATGATAAAGTTTCAAATATACATTAAAATGCACTAAAAAATACTGCTGCTAGGATGCACTTTGCTTGATTCATTTGTGTTGGTAATCTTGTACTGTTGCTGAGATATCTCTAAAAAGCTTGTATTGAGTAACAATGAAAAATAAAACTATTAATGAAATCAACAAAGTAGACAATGCGCATTACCTAGTATAAAATAATAATTAAAAAATAAGTAGTAAATAAGCAAGTATTGGATAATGAGAAAGAAACCATCAGATAAAATTCAATTGGAAATAGTGAGAAAACATAAGTTAGTATTTGAAAAATATTAGCTAGTGTTAAAAAAAATTATATAATAATTTTAAAAATATGTAGTATTGAATAATGAAACAAAAACCTATTAACTTGTGTATCGATTGATGAATAAAACATAAGCTACTATGTATAGGCCTATAGCTAGTATTAAATAGTTGGATTTAATCTGTCCAGCTCTAGGCAACGGTCTAGACAGAGATCATGATTTAAGGACTCAAGGTTAGGGAAAGGTCATGCAAACTCATTTTCTCTGAATCTAAATGTCAGTGTTTGTGTCTGAACAAAGAAAGTCGTTTTTTTCCTGTTGGTCTGGCGCAATAGACGATAGCATAATTAATTATATAATAACTATTTGTTATATGCACTAAAAAATACTTTGTACAGAAACATATATATATATATATGCTAAAAAAAAATTTGTTAAAAAAAATACCTAATCTCCCAAAAAATGTCTACATCTACATGGCCAAATATGCCACGTGCGTTTTCCATGAGAAGGATAAACGCATGGAAAAGCATGGTTTTTTGCTTATTATAATGAGCCAAAAACCATGCGTTTTCCATACGTTTATCCAAACGTATGGAAAACGCACGTGGCACAATTTTAACATCCGAGATATAGCTTATGTAGAGTGCTCAGGCCAGAGATCGAACCTGGGACTTTCACGATGCCCAAACCACTAGGCTACTAAGCTAACTGAAAATCCATAAAACTGTTTAATCAACATTATCTTCACTGTTGACCGCAGAATGGCAACATCTGACTCCTAAAACATATGCACTAGCAAATCTTCCAATGCTGTCTTTAATCCTTTAGTTATTGTATTGTATTGTATTGTATTGTATTATATTGTATTGCTTCCAAGGGCAGAAATAATAACGGGATGCTAAACTTCACTGGACAGCTGTTAAAAATTGACATTTTAGTGAGTAGAGAGAACCATGCGAAAGGCCAATTTATGGGTCAACATTGAGGCCTTAATGGCTAGGTGAACTATAGGCCAACCAAAACACAGTGGTATGTTAAATGAGGTGGTTCCTAGTGGTAAATATTAACGGCTTTCATGTACGAGGTGGCCCTATGAAACGGCTTTCATCAGGCTTGACTATTGTTGATTTTTTTCCCCTTGCCAAAGGCAAAGTCATAGATTAGGTTTGACTCTTTTCAACTGAGCGGTACATCTAGGTCACACAGAAATCCGCCATGTTTGCTCTGTCAAAGAACGTGATGGTTTGTTTACATGCAAAGCTTTTTTGCAGATGTCATGGTACACAATGTCGGGGAATGAACTGTGACTTTGTACCAAATAGACGGATAAGATAAGATAAGATAAGATAAGATATAATGTAATATAATAGAAGATAAGATAAGCTACTTATATTTTTCTGATAAATAATATAGATTAAAAAGTTTAGAACTTGACCTTTATTTCTAAACTTCGTCGTTTTCTGGAAAGTTGGGTTGCTGCCACGGTAAATAAATTATGCACTAAATTATTAATCATCTGGGACTTAAAAATAGTGTCATTATACTAATTTCGAATATTCAAGAATCGTAAACTTGAATTCTGCAGTCCACTGGTGCATTCTAATCAATACCTGGCCCTACCTGATTTTGTTTAGTACAGTTGCCTAGATTTTTTAAATTGTGCCAAATCTATTAAGTTTAATTAAACATAAGTGCAAACTTAAAGAGAATTTAAGTCTCATTATGTAAGGTTTTTGCTGGTTGAATTGGCAAAAATAAATACCCTGTTGTATGTCTATAATTGCATGTCTATATTGTCTGAATGTCAAGATTGGACTATTCACAATAATGACATCTGCACTCAAGACCTCTCACCCCTAGATAAACACATGCCATTTCGAATGACAGCAATTCCTGAGATTACAGGAAATGAGATGTTATTTGCCTCAGCATCTGTATTGTGCTTCAGTCTGTAAATCTTGATTTGTTACATACTGCAAAGGTCTGTTGCCCTGACAACGAAATTAACACAAAAGAGGCTCCCTGATTGGCTGTGACAGCTGGAATTGGGGTTAACTGAGTCCCTGGTGAGTATATTGTTTAGTTTTCATCAGTGATTCGTATTTTGCTGTTTTACTTATGACTAAAATGTCTACTATAGAGTTTTCTTTAACTTTATGTATACAGTCTGTTTGCAAATCAATTTGTCAAAAACTCAACCAGTCAGTCAGTAATCAATCAATCAACCAATCAGTCAACCAATCAGTGGACCAGTTCATGTAATAAACCAATCAATCAATCATTCAGTCATTAATCAATCAACTAGTCAATCAAACCATCAAGCAACCAACCAAACAACCATGCAACAAACCGGTCATTCAGTCAACTATGCAATTATCAATCAATCAATCAATCAACCACACAATCAGTCAATCAATCAATCATTTGATAATAGCTCCCTCACTCAATCAATAACTCAATCAATCAGTTAGGTGCAGTATTTTCATCCTCAAAAAAAGACCTAGCCACTGCCATTGTGTCTCCTAGCTTGTGCATGTTGAAATCCATTACAGAAATTACGGAGTTTAGTCACATCAACTGGGAGTTATTTCATCCCTGCAGAGAAGATAAAACCAGCTGGAATATGGATAGAGGTAGATAATAGGCACACTGGCCTCTGGAATATAGCTGTTGAACATGTGCTATATCACCTGTAAATGTGTACAACACTGAAAGGTTTGAATGTGTATGAGTATTACTAATGGTGTGAACAATAATATTCCTATAAATTCATATGAATATGATCTACAGCAGCAAGGAGAAATCTGGCTCTGCTGGTATTTTACTACAGGATAAGATTTGAAATGAAAAAATAATGCATTAGATGCGTGTAATGTACGTGAGGACAATATGTATCTATATATCAATATACGTATCAATCTATGTATGTATGTATGTATGTGTCTATCTATCTGTCTATCTATCTACCTATGTGTTTATCTGTCTGTCTATCTGGCTATCTTGCTGTAGGATCTCATCTCACAATTTCGACAATCTCACAAAGTCACATTAAATTTGGACTAGAATGATTGTATTACACTAGCTGAGTGGTCTTGTGGTAAGACCCTCGCTAGCTTCACTGGATTGTAGGTCGCAGGTTCGAATCCTGGCCCGGGCACTGTTCATGAGCTTGTACTTGGTGCTTATGCTGGAGCGACAAAAAGACCCAACCCATGGGGTAAAGGTGTAACATAGCGTGGAATCCAAGCCTTATCATCTCATCATTACATCTGCCAATGGCAGCTGGTCATATAAGCTGCTAAGCATCAGTCCAGGACATGGCCAATTGTGCCACGTGCGTTTTCCATGCGTTTGGATAAATACGATTGTATTTGGTGAATGATGTTAGAGGAAAAATAAACTTCACTTACTACATGGCCAATTGTGCCACGTTGTATTTGCCTCATTATAATTAGCTAAATACCATGCGCATTTATCCTTCTCATGGAAAATGCACGTGGCACATTTGGCCATGAAGCATCGAGAAGAACATAATACAATTGTCAAATAAGTTGCACCTGAGCATATTTTTGTATTAGTGCAGGAGACTAATGGTTTATTATGTACAATAATATCGTGAATAAATAATGAGATTAGGTGCGGAACATTGACATAGAATGACAACCACATATAAAAATGACATTATATCTATTTTGCTCATATACTCTACCATCATATGCGCGTCTTTATTAGGTTATGAGCTGTGGTTA